>JAYKKM010000094.1:1592500-1965000 GCA_035772405.1 Chrysogorgia sp. JL179-B06 | reverse complement strand
AAACGATATTGTAGATTTGATTAATATTATACCTCAACTGGAAATATTCAAACCAAATAGCTAGATTTGTACACGACTAGCGAATATACAGTATGTTAGAATCCCACCAATTACGCCCAACCTGACCAGAACCAGTTGCAAAAAATGCAACTGTCAGGCTGGAATTAAACCTGCGACCTGGGTAATATACACCAGCCCTCTAAACAATTGGGCTACAGGATAGCAGGTAAGGCCTGATCGTTGGATTGTTTGCAACTGATGGGTTACATATACATGTATTTATCACACCGACAATATCACTAACCAAATGCGAAATATCCATCTTATTTTTAATTATTATATAAAAGCTAAATTTCTGACTCGAGTAAGCATTCTTCCTCTAATTTCTAAATATGGATAAGCCGGTTGAAAATACGAGGCGAAGCCGGTTTTTTTAACCAGTTTGTCCGTATTTAGACATCAGAGGATGAACAATTACGAGTGTTAGAACTTGCTTCTCAAATGAATCCATATTTTGTGAGAAAATCGATGTTAAAGTTGGCAAAATTTGGCTGTAATCTTCCTCTTATTGCTAAATACTCAATAAATATTGATTTATTTTGAATTTTCATCACGAGTTATTAATGAGTTTGAGAAGTAATAGTTCTAACACGAGTAAGCGTCGTTCCTCTGATTTCATAAAGGTGCAGTATCATTGATAGTTAATATACTTTAGTTAGAAAAACAATTACGGTATTGATCTTTAGTATTTTAATCACAAGGTTGATAAAGGTGATAAGCTGGACAGAACATTATGGCAACTATGTCTACGGATAAAAATTAACTGTGATTAATGCCCTGTGATTATTAGGAACAAACACAAAATCCTAACAAGAGGGTAAGATTATAAAGTTAATTTAAGAGGGTGAGATTATACAAAAAAATAAGGACAACCCTAATACTTCATGGTAACAATACATATGGTCTCCCACCATATTTTACGGTTATGATTATGGTTATGGTTAGGATTAGGGATATAAAAAACAGATGGAAACCTGGTCTAGTGTTACCATGAAGTATATACCACAACAAAGTGAAATGTTGGCACTCACCATTTCCTCTTGAAACCTTCATCATTGAGGTGGCCACTAAGACAACACTTCCAGGTCCTCAACAGTCAACTGGTTTAGGAACGATATCTTCTAGCATGTCATTCCCACTGACACCCAATTGCCCAAAGAGCTTCATCTTGTTTCTCCATGATTGTGTCTAGTCTTGTTAATAAACTTCTTTGAAAATCTACAAAAAGAAATATAGAAAGCAACTTTAAAAAATCATATAAAACATGAGTTCACATCATGGGGCTGCATGTTTACATGAAGCCATGTTAGCTCCCAAATCTGTACAACCCATCTACGAATAAACCCTTGGCGCCAGTTGTTCAAAAGGTGATGAGCTTACAGTAACACAGAATTATTTGGCATTCAATTGTAAGAATTATGATGACCAATTATCACAGGCAAAGATATTTGAAATTTTCTGTTCAGACATTGTACAAATTTAGAAATATTTTATTGTTTTGTCTTTGTTCTCAAATAAAATAAGCAGCTGGTTAAATGTTATTTCACAGTTAGCACTAATCGCCCTTTAAACAACCAGCCCATACACAATTGGCGGTTTACATAAATACAAAAACAAAGATATAACATAATAATATAATAAAAGGTTCAGTCAAAAGTTATCAATTTATTTTGACAAATTACAATGCAAGTGCCTTCAGCTTACTACCATGGTGAAACCGTGAAAGAAACAAAATTTATATGATAAACAATTGTGGGTAAATGTAACCAACTTAGTTTAGTTTAGTTTATTAGATTTATCTCTCTTAGGTGAACGAATAAACCAACAGGCTAAAAGCCCAATTATAGGGGTTCCGATAAGATATAACCCAATTATAGGGGTTATCCGAGAAGACCTGAAAGTCTTACCATTTGCCGATATTATTGCAAAGGCAGCACTTTCTCGTCAATTATTTTTAAGACCTTGAGTGGAGGTCCGACCCAGGATCTGAACCTGTGTCTCCCAGCTCATAGACATGTGTGGTAATCAGTAATCACTAGACCACAACAGCTGGTTATATATAACTTAGCCTGTCTTATCACCAGTTAACCCATGTGACTTTGTAATAATAATATTTATTCAGGATATCCACATCACTGGAGTGTTTTTCAGTGAGGTCCTGCAATTTCATTATATCAGCGCTGCAAATAAACCTTAGCAACTCTCGGTCATGATGAGCAGGAGAAATTAAAAATTGGCGGTGAAGTGCCAAATCCTACTGGTCACACATTACAACAAGGATGCCTCAATTCTGATACAACTAACATAAACAATTGTGTATGAAGAATAGCATATTTTGTATTTAAACTATTTCATTACATTCACTGTGCCATTAACGTCTTCAAATTAATCTCTAAACTATCTTATCATGTATGCTCAATTGCAGCAAAACACAACCGCTCCATAAATATTTGACCGGTCAAAATGGTCATTGAAAACTAAAAAGCAGCGGTCAAGGTGCTAATATCACCAGTTATTGATCGGCCGTTATTTGCAGCGCTGTTATATGTTAGCAGATTAATGACAGTGTTGTTCTCAAGAACAATTATGACTACCATTAAACTAGTGTTTGTAGTTAGTGCATGGCTTTAGCCAAAATAAAATTATAAATCCCCCTTGTTCTAATGTGTTAAAAGCAATTGGTAGAAGATCATTATTTTAACTTACTTTGTACTTCACTAGACAGTCCTGAAGTGACAAGGTTTGCACCAACTGCCAAATTATCAAAACTCTCAATTCTCAAATACAGCTAGAAGTTTGAGAGGATGCAGAAAACAAAATTAGCAATTTAGCACATATACAGGTATCATACAATACCTTCATTACATATACTTGAACTATATTTGCTGTATGTAGTTTTAATCGAAATAGGCTTATCAATGTCCCAAGTTTGCATCAGGCACAGACACTGAGAATCTGTGATAATTTATCTACATGACATGTATGATTTTCAAGTGTTTAATAGACCATAGCTACATATTCATAAACTATAGACCATAGCAAGAAATATATCCCAAGATAACTTAATACTTCTTATACAGGGTTGTAACAGTTATTCAACGTAAGTGTTTATGGTTGATATATATTATCAAGTTGTAGAAATATAAACAAACCTTTAAATATAAACCCAACTATTTTAATATCATATGGGGAAATACCAAGGTATCCCAATGCCTGATAAATACCAGCTATAAAGGCTTAATACTGAAAATCGATCGATGCAATACATGTAGATAATACATAACCATGATATATGTGACCAGGATATACCACAGTCTACAAAATTTGGCCTCATATATTTGAAAATACTTGGACAACGATCAAGCCCATATGCTATTACACAAACCTGTATCATAATATACCGTGTTTATCGCAACAAATGCCAACAATGATAAGATATCACGAAAATAATGATAGAAAGGCAACATTAAGTAAAAGGACAAAACTATTACTTACTTTAAAATCGATGATGCACCCAGGAGACAGATTTAATCGATGGATTTGAAAAGAATAACACAGTTAAAATTTCGCGCTCTTGTATTCAGAAATGCAGACGAGTTTGAAAAATGAACGCGCTAGGACATCTGGGAAGGTATTGGTTTAACTGGACCCAGCCCCATACATTTAAAAACATAACACGGTATCAGTGTTTGATCTACATAGGGTTTTGAGGTTTCTTTAGAAATATTATCGTTTAACTGTGACGGTTTTCACGCAGTTTATTACTGCTGCCTATATACCGTAGAAACACATTTAAATATTCTTCGCACGCATCGCTTGAGATTGGAGTGTCACATACATAAACACGTTTTGTTGTTTAGAACCTTACAATATGATAAAACAACATTTTCTCATTGAAAACCTTTTATAAAACGCTATTTCAACGTTGTATAGCCAGCGCGATCAGTGTTTAATTGTTGTCAATATACTAGTATATCGTTCCAATGGTTCCCGCATTATAGTATAAACCTAGTCGGCTGAACGGCTAATAGCAACGTTACTTCGCAACGTTGCTACAACGTATTTTTAGCTCCTCTGCGATATAATTGTAGGAAAGCTAGGTCCGATCTAACCAAACCATAACCTTCTTGCAACGTTGCGATTACGTTGTGTGCACTTGGGGAATGACATAAACCCGCACATAAAGCCTTGAATATTATTACTTCTCTAAATTGGACTCTTGAAGACTATTGATTAAGCCCTAGCGTCTGTCAGCAATACCGATAATCGACGAACGACACGTTTCTTGGGTTATTTTAACTGTGCCAAATTTGCAGTTAAAAGAACTCCAATGAAAAACTCTATCTCGACTAGTTAAAATTACTCCATTCTTAGATTACTTTAACTCCGAAAAAAGAGTCAAAGTAACTCCAATGCAGTTAATCCGTTCTGGATAGTTAAAATTACTCCTCTCTCTAGGGTTACTTTAACTCCGAAAGTGGAGTTAAAATAACTCCAATGAGTTAAAATTACTCCTTCCCAAGGGTTACTTTAACTCCGAAAGTGGAGTTAAAATAACTCCAATGAAGTTACTCCATCCTAAGTAGTCAAAATTACTCCCTCTCCTGGGTTATTTTAACTCCTTGAAAATAACAGTGTGGTATTCTGTTCCTACTGACCTAGCGGCTTCGTTCTTTAAAAAATCCCGTTTATTTTTGTCCTGGAGTTCTCCAATTTATGAATTAAACCTATTATAGATAAAATAAACGGGATTTTTAAAGAACGAGCCAGTTCTATACAGTGCTAACTAAAATTTACTTATACAAATTGCTGTGTCCGGTACACGAAGTAAGATCTATCCCTTACTTGATTCTAGAAGACTTAATATTATCGAATACTTCTAGCTCACTTTTTAATTTCTGGCTTTCCCTCTCCCTTCTTTCCATACTGGTGTGTCTTAGAATGGTTTCTATTGTTATATAGGTTTCAGGCACAATTGCTCCCTGATTCTGTTTTACTTCAGTGTTTACGTTTCTCAATTTAAATTGCTTGACTTGACAACTTTGCATTTCGATCAACATTTCTAAAATCACCCACTGTTCCTTGCATTTGAGGGACTAACTGTTGTGTTCAATGGCTTATATAGATTTACAACAATTTCACAAGATTTGAATATGTTATATTTGCTTTTATTTGACATATTACTCATAAATGAATTGCAGTACTGTGTTTACAATATGGAGCAACTGGCAAGCTCGGGCGGGATGTGCGCTCAGGAACGCTTCTGTCCCCCCTCTGTTCCCGCGTACTGATATTCCGTGCTCATACTGTACTCGACTTTTCCTTTTGTCTTTTTTAAAAATTAGTTCCACGCGATGTCTCACATAACAGAGGAAAATTTTATTTTCCGCCCAGTGGAGATTCGACGCTCATGGCGGTTTTTCACATTAGTTTCAGCTGAGAGCTCATAAGTGACATGTACAGGGTGTATAAAAAAAGCGCAACCTCGGAATTTTCCAAGAAATCAACTGTGTTCTTAAACAAAAAAGATTTTCGCCCCTGGGAATTTAAAATAGCTTGTAATCGTATTCTAGGGGCATAACTGTCTAATTACTACAAACTCGAGCAAGTAAAGCAGAATTGAATCAACATTTATGCATTTATTTAATGGGAAGTTGTTTATTTATTAGCAATTCGACAGTTATGCCCTTGGAATACGATTAGAAGCTATTTTAAATTCCCAGAGGCCTAACATCTTTTGTGCTAATAAAAACAAAGTGGATTTCTTGGGAAATTCCGAGGTTGCGCTTTTTTTTATACACCCTGTATAGGACGTAATTGGACAACCATACATGCATGTAGTTGGGACAAAGAGTGTTCATTTGACTATTCTATGACAATAAGCCAGTGCGCCGGATAAATCTTATTTCAATTCATAATATCAGGCTGAGCAATTCAGTATAACGAATTTGCAAGTGTAAATAGAAATGCAAATTTATATTGTGGTTTTAGCCTGATGTTATGAATTAAAATAAGTTTAATCCCGACGCAGAACACGTCATTTTGACGCGCAGTGGACATTACGAACTGGCTTATTAGACAAATTTACCCAAGAGTATTGCATAATATGTGGTGATTTCAAGATTGACTGCAGGCTATCAGATGAAGGTCAGAAACATCAGATAGTTAAAATATTTGGTTCCTTATATCAGCAAAAGTTGCATCTACCTTCCTACAACCGATAATAGATCACTTCTGGATCATCTGTACACCAATATTGAAGACGAATACGCGTTGCAAGTGGAATATATGAATCATATTTTTCAGACCACAAACCGGTGTGGTGTGCCTTATGGCACAACTATAGAATACCCCGCAAGGTTAACTATCAAGAAGTACTGCCTACGCGCCTACGCGCCTACGCGGTCTGTTGACTTCAGCAAAGCGCTAAGGTATTGATGTATTAAGAATATTTGGTCAATATACATGTGCGTTTTATTAAGGTTTTAAATAAAATATTCTGAATGCGTAGCTGTTTCATAGTTCTTTAACTGGTTTAGGTTGAAGGGTCATAAATTATTTTAATACATTGGAGAAATAATATATACAAATCTTCACCACGATTAACGTACCGCCACATAAATTCCGCAAAATATGATGGGTAATGATATTTTCTTCTTCCATGGGTGGGGAGACTGCATTTTAGTTGTTTCCAGTGGCCTTCTATTTTGTTCGTATGCAGGTCTCCGTGTTCGTTCACAAACTCAATGGAATGATTAACCGTTTCATGGGTATAGCCGTACTTCTGAAGATTGATGTAGCCTTTCCAGCAATCAGAAATTATTATAGTTCCTGGCTTTATCCATTTTTGTATTATCGGAATCAGATTTTTTTCGGATCGATCTTCTACTGCTGCAACAAAACATTTACGGGAGTCCTCCTCAATACCACCGAAAACCCATTGGCCTTCTACGATGTGGCCCCTGTGGTATTTTCTTTTGCCCACCTTTGATTCATCAATTTGTACGCGTTTTCCTGCGCCTCCAATTTGCTGGCTTTCTCTAAATAGGATGATTTCGCAAACCTCTCTGCAAAACATACACCAGTCAACTATTGTGTTGTTACTGAGAAGAAGTTGTACTTGGATCTGGTTTTGTTCTAAATCAGCACACCACCAATAAGTGAGCTTCATAATCTCGTTTATCGTGAGATTACTCTTGTCAAACCACCCCAATCATATATCAATCACCCTAACCCTAACCCTAACCCCAACCATAACACTAACCCTAACCATAACCATTTCAACAGGTAAACATTTCTTGACTAAAGCCTAGTTTCATTATGACGCAGAGCAAACTACCACAGACGATTATTATTCAAATCAATTTCATTATCCTTTTTACATAATAATGTGAACATGCAAACGAGATGAAAACAGCGAGGTCTGAAATTACCCCATGTCAGTATATCATTTGCTGGACACGATGTACCAAGTCAAAATAAAACGAAGCATTGGAGTTCAAGTTACAACTGCATCCAAAACTCAAGAAAACTTCACGCAATGTGACGTACATGTTGATGCCGGTCACTCAAGCTATCAAAGAAAACGAATGAAAATAGGCCAGACACCTCATCTCACATATGACGATTTAATTAAAAGTTACTTATGCGACAAACAAGTAATGATAGAATGGTTGAAAGACATCGGTTTACTTGCACGGGAAGTTTTGTGTCCTGTTTGCAGTAAAGCAATGGAATGGACAAGTTGCAAAGACAGATCAGATGGTTTCAAGTACGTGTGTCGTAAATCTGACACAGCGAAGCAACACAGAGTGGAACGTAGCATACGCAACAACACCTGACTGTAAGCGCCCTCATGTAACTACCGACTAGCTAGGAATTCAGTCTGTTTTTTTGTAAATCTCAGTGTGTTTTTGTGCCAATTTCAGTCTGTTTTTTTGAAAATCTCAGTCCGGTGTTCGCACAGTCTTCCAATTGGCACAAAAATAGACTGAAATTGGCACAAAAATGGACTGAAATTGGCACAAAAACACACTGAGATTTACAAAAAAAACAGACTGAATTCCTAGCTAGTCGGTATGTTGCATGAGGGCGCTTACACTCACCCCAATCATCAGAGTTTTATCAGTAAAAAAATCCGCCATCTTGGAAAAAAACACATGTGTGTGTCGCGGGACACAAGGGGTTACAGGGGTAATAGAAGGATATCAGGTTGGCATCGACCGTTTGGGTTGGCAACGACCGTTTACGAGACGGAAAATTGCGTAGGCGCGTAGGCCAGTAGGCGCGTAGGCCAGTAGGCGCGTAGGCCAGTAGGCGCGTAGGCCAGTAGGCGCGTAGGCCAGTAGGCGCGTAGGCCAGTAGGCGCGTAGGCCAGTAGGCGCGTAGGCCAGTAGGCGCGTAGGCCAGTAGGCGCGTAGGCCAGTAGGCGCGTAGGCCAGTAGGCGCGTAGGCCAGTAGGCGCGTAGGCCAGTAGGCGCGTAGGCCAGTAGGCGCGTAGGCCAGTAGGCGCGTAGGCCAGTAGGCGCGTAGGTCAGTAGGCGCGTAGGCCAGTAGGCGCGTAGGCCAGTAGGCGCGTAGGCCAGTAGGTGTGTAGGCCAGTAGGCGCGTAGGCCAGTACGCGCGTAGGCCAGTAGGCGCGTAGGCCAGTAGGCGCGTAGGCCAGTAGGCGCGTAGGCCAGTAGGTGTGTAGGCTAGTAGGTGTGTAGGCTAGTAGGTGTGTAGGCCAGTAGGCGCGTAGGCCAGTAGGCGCGTAGGCCAGTAGGCGCGTAGGCCAGTAGGCGCGTAGGCCAGTAGGCGCGTAGGCCAGTAGGCGCGTAGGCCAGTAGGTGTGTAGGCTAGTAGGTGTGTAGGCCAGTAGGCGCGTAGGCTAGTAGGTGTGTAGGCCAGTAGTTGTGTAGGCTAGTAGGTGTGTAGGCCAGAGTAGGCGCGTAGGGCTGTAGGTTGTTCATTAAAACGGGTTGCTTTGCTGGCGGGGTATTCTATAGTTATTCCCAAGTTAACCATTAGCTAACCTTCGCGATAGCTCAGTGAATAATCAAACTAAACCTTAACTATTTAAACCATAAAATATTTAAACCATTTAACAAACATATTTTGTATACTATAATAAAATTGTCGTATATTATGTAATAAAAGATTGCTGGTCGCATATAGGAATAACGAGACCATTGGTTGCGTTATAAAACAACCCATGGTTATAAGCAAGCTTATAAGCGACCTTTAGGGCTTTGTCACCTATCCCTCGTTTTGAACGTTATCTCGATCAATATTTAACCGTTTTCAATTGTGAAAACAGATTTGGAATTGGAGAGTGTAAATACATAACACGCGTACCTATTATAATATATATATATCGCTAAATCGTAGAATACCCGTCCACTTTATACACAAATATCCAGCATATATCAATAGTGTATACATATACAAATTACACACAATAAACTGTATACGTTATCTCGATCAATATTTAACCAATTTCAATTATGAAAACAGATTTGGAATTAGCGAGTCTAAATACATAACACATGTACCTGTTATTTTACGCAAACGTGTATACCCTTCGTAAAAACCTCTTTATGTTTTAGTTCTTCTGATCACAAATCAATAATGGCCGCTAGAATTTCTCTGCTCAAATATGGTCCGACTCAAACGGATCACCCAAAAACGACATTTTACTACCTTATAAGGAGTTACCCTACCATGTGCGGCTTATATATATATATATATATATATATATATATACGAATCTTTAGTGAGAAATGAGTCCCTGCCACGGTGAGATTATCACCCTCGCTTGCGAGGGGATAATATATATATATATTTATATACGATTCATAATAAATCCATACGAATATAAAGTATTTCTAAAGTGATATGTTTTTGTCAATGCCATGCTAATTGTAAATCAGTAAATGGAGACTATTTCACGGAAATGAGCGAGCCAATAATGGCCTTAATACTAGTTCAAATGTTGAAACTACGCGCTTGGCCGGAATTGACACGGTAAAAGCACAGGATGTCACTTTCGGTCTGTGCAGTGTTCATCGTTGATTCGTTTCTTTAAAACTATTTAGAAATACCGAGCGCTTGGCAGGAATTGACAAAGATATAGAATGGTGTTTCGTTCTCATGCGAGTGTTTCAAAAGTGGCATGCTGTTTTCGTGAATGCCAGGCATGTTGTAAAACATGGACTGGACTGTACTGCACTGGACTGGACTGGACTGATAAAACATGGACTGATAAAACATGGACTGATAAAACATGGACTGATAAAACATGGACTGATAAAACATGGACTGATAAAACATGGACTGATATTTTATCAGTCCATGTTTTATCACAAATAAGTTCTAACCCCAAAACAACGAAGATCCTAACCCTCCATATTTTACCAGTCCATGTTTTATCAGTGCAGTACAGTCCAGTCCATGTTTTACAACATGCCTGAATGCCATGCTAAATTAGTAAATGATATATTTCATGCAAATGAGCGAGTATAATGGCCTGCAATCACACTCTTGGCCGAATTGGCACAGTTGAAAGATGTCACTATATATCGCTCCGGCTCTGTGAGTGTTCATCGTTGATTCGTTTCTTTAAAAATACCTTGGCAAGAATTGACAATGATGGAGAATGGTACGTTTCGTTCTGCGAGTGTTTCTAAAGTGGCATGTTTTTGTCAATGCCATGCTAAATCAGTAAATGTAGATTTTATTTAAATGAGCGAGTATAATGGCCTCCAAGCACTATGTTGAAATTAGAGGCTGTTTACATGAATCCGGATTCAGTTTGGATTCAGTTTCATTCCGGATTGAACATGAATTGAAACCTCATTTATATAGGAATGCTATCCCAGATGGCGATCAATAACATTATAGCGGGTATGTTTCTTTCAACAATTTCTGCGCTTGTACATTTCAACGTGTGCCTTAAACTGATAATTTGGCGAAGAATGAACATAAAGAAATGGGGAAAAGCATTACTAGCAACGATAATCGATGCGGTGTCAGTAAACAAGCATTTAATTTACCTTTAATTCAGAACATCGTCGACAAAGAGCTATTTATATTGAACAAACGCGCGTTCTCACAACGTTCGGAACGCGTTCGGAACGTTTTTAATAATAGCTTAGCTCTATATCCTCATATTTCCTCTTAATGTCACTTGTAATGGAAGTCATACATAACTATAAACATCCTACTAGATCTAGAATACAGGCATACCTACATATGAATGTCTATTTACAGGTATCTTGTATTGTAGCCACTAGATTCTCATTAAATATTTTTGATGACACAAATGTAGGATACACTTTAATAATTTGGCTACACTAGTTACAAGCCTAACATCCACCATCCTAACATTTTCCATAGTCTTAACAAAAACACTACTAGAAATACGTGTACGCAACAACGCCTCGCCCGCTTACTGTTTGAGGCTTTAATATTGCCAAACTGAACAGATTTTCAAACTGCTTATTTTTTGGGTGCAATTTGTGGGTAGTGTACTGAACAGAACCCAAGTGGGAAAGTCTGCCGACACAATTGTCTCGCAGGCAGGGTTGGAAACCAATTGTGTAACTATTGATTATTGAAATTAATAATTATTAATTTAAATAATAATTTTATTAATTATATATTACATAATTAAAGTTAATTATGTCAGTTATGCTTTTAATAATAAATTTCAACATGCATGTTTACAGTACCGTAACAGTGGCATACTCATAATTTTACTCAAAGTACAATTGTATTCACGAGACTGCATAACCTTGTACATACATGTACCCTACTGTAATAATGTAATCTGCATGTTCCTTATTGTCTAATTGTTAGTAGCAGATACCAAAAGATTCCATACCTAAATTTATCCTAGACCAAATTGATAAGTCTGATAAACCTTTTATTCTTTTAGAAGACTTCTGTTTCTTAACTTTTATTAATATTATATAATTATGCACATTCATGTACCAGTATTTCAATTGTATTCAAGCACCGGTAACACAATTTCAAAAATTGAAATGACAAAAGCCCATAATATACAACAAAGAACGATATTGCTTAATCTAATTATTTCACCAATATATATATATATTAATTCAGGATGAAATTCCTTTCAGCTGCTTCTTGTCAGTGGGGTGATACCACTTGTTTAATCCTAACATGTTCCCCTGACACAGTCAGTGTTAACCTACCCAATTATACATTATACAGTATTTATCCTTCAAAAGCTGTGTAAAAATATACATTGAAAGCCTAGGACTGGCACTGTCCAGGCCTACTGTCCAGGACAAAGGTGAATTTTAACAGACACACTAAGCCATTGACCAGAAGGGCATATGCCATAGTATCAGATGAGCGTAAATGCTGATTGTTATAGCCAGTATGGTGTATGTTTACACTATTAAAGTGAGTAAAATGTAAGCCAGGCCCAAGGTGGCATCCAGCCAGGTTGGTCCTCGTTAGTCCTATAGACTTGCAGTACAGTATAAATACAGCTATAATCTGTACTTTTTTACATCCTTACCACCAGTACTGGTACTCACTATATAGCTAATTATCAAGTATTGCAATTATTCCATTGTGGATGAGGTTGCAAAGTGACCGAGTGAAACAATTGTGATGGATAATTTAAATTAAAGTATAAAATCTGCCATTCAAAATCTGTATTAACATTTGTTATTCTGCAATATTATAATAAAGCACATAATTTATTGGTATATCTTATGTAAGGACTATTCAATTTCGAGCGAAAGGACTATTCAATTTCGAGCGAAAGCCCTTCAAAGAGTGATTTCGTGATGTCTGATTGGCGCTTTCTCGATATATCAACAAACCGAAATTCAAATAATCGCTAACCCTAATCCTAACCCTAATCCTAATCCTAACCCAAATCCTAACCCTAAAACTGACTTGGGTTGATGTTATAATAATTTTAAATTTCGGTTGCCATGACGACATGCCAAAAGTGAAATGTTCCGACCACAATATCTTTTGAAGTACTAACTCTAAGAACTCATTCTACATATCTAATGAAAGCTTCATTAACAGCCTCTGACATACCTACAAAAATATTTTTGTAACTGATACCTAACAGCTTGAAAAAAGCGACGACGCTTGGATTGGATTGAGAAACTCCGTTAAATATTTTAGATATTCAGACGACGATATCTTTTGAACTACTAACGCACGAAATCATGCTATACATCAAATAAAAGCCTGAATAACATACTCGGACATGTTTGCCAAACTATCTTTGTAACTGACTAACAGGTTTAAAAAACCAAAAATGGGTTTACCTTTAGTTTTGACGCCACGTATTAAAAACTTGATTTACGAACTTGACATCTTCGGACGACGATATATTGCATTTTCACTGCCTTTTCACGATCTTTTTGAACTCAAATCTTCATTCACCGTATAACCCGACAAAACACGAATTCAATTTACCATATCTAGTTACCAGGGCCAAATTTCCCGATGCCGCGCATCCTCCGGTTGATGCATATAAAAAACAAACAAACTCGATTCTACTCTGCCCATCCCTTGCATCCCCCGTCATGATAAGGCACCCTCGCCCTCAGCCCTTCGGCCTTCGGCCGGCGCTTCGCGCCGGGCGAGGGGATTATTTATTGTTTGAAAAAGTCTTTCTCAAACGCGTTCTTAGCGACAGTTCACTTCTGTGTGTTGTAGTCTATATATTGCTTCAACCAAGAGAATATGGTCAAACTCTAACACTCTATGTATTTTATTTATCTTTAACCCCAAATCCAGATACAACTGCAAATTCCAATAGTGAACCACATAGTTTTCGTTATCCATCAGATTATGGATAAACTTACTGACACAACGTACCTGTGGATACATATTATCATCATATTATCATATTATCCTGTGGATACATATTATCATCCTGTGGATGCATATTATCTTTCACCATCAATTTTTCTGGTGCTAGTGGGCAATCATTATGTATATAAGTCTTGCGTTCATTTGGATACTGTTATGACGCCATATTGAATGCATAGGAAGAACAACACTTTAATAATATTCTATAGCTATATATATATATATATATATATATATATATATATATAGCAAAGTGAAAAGGTGGTAAACTGCCAAGAATTTAGTGACGAGATACTGACGTTTCGAGCGGAGCCCTTCATCAGAGTAAGACGAGATGAAATGAAATAAATAGGGCTTATATATATGCCAAAAGGGTGTCACAAGTAGAAAGTAGCCAATCAAATGCACGGGAGATAAACAAACTAATAATTAATGAGATGGGAAACGTAAGATCATTTGCTATTTTTAACAGTCGATCAGCAAGCAGACTGAGGGGGCGGGAGAAATGACAGGTCCAATATTCAAGGGGTTAGGCGATAATATTAGCATAAGAAACAAAAAATTTGAAAAGGAATGAAAATGCATACGCGAATAATAAAAAATTAATAATAATAAAGGTTCCAAGCAAACTAAAATAACCAAAAACTTGTAGGAAATTAAATAAAAGAAAAACGTTCGTTAAGACCAAGAGGATGTGTGGTGCCAAGTTTAAAAATGAGACGCTTCTCTTGACGCTTGCGGTTATCGTTGCCACCGGAGATGGGAAGGATGGCACAGACTTTCATGTCTGAAACCAAATGGTTGGAGCTGTTGAAATGGCGGGCTACAGGTTTGTCACCATCATTGATCCTCACGGAACGAAGATGTTCAGCAAACCTGTCTGAAAGACGTCGCCCAGTTTCACCGATGTAGATTTTAGGGCATTTATCGCATGAAATGCAATAAATTATGTTGGTGGACGTGCATGAAAAAGCATGACGGATTGTGTGGTCGAATTTGGGGGCAGTAATAACTGTAGTGGGATTGAGAAAAGCGCATGTGTTACAGCGGGAACGGCCGCAAGAAAATGTTCCCGCTGGTGCCGAGGTATTTTGTTTAAGGGCACTATGTACTAAGGAGTCACGAATGTTTTTATTACGGCGAAAAGATACCAAAGGGTTGTCGGTGAAAATGGTTGACGTCTCAGGATCATTTTGTAAAATGTGAAAATTCCGATTAATAATATTTTTAACTTTAAAATTGAAAGGATGAAATGTTAGAACTAAAGGAATTTTATTGTTTGAAACTCGTTCCAAAGATGGTTCAAGGGCGTCTAAACGGGGGACGAGAAAAGCTTTCTCAACGGCGAGGTCTAAAAGGTTGGTAGGGTAACCACGTTGGACAAAAAAAGATCTCATTTCCATTGATTTGACTTGAAAATCTTGGTCGTCGCTACATAAGCGGCGAAGACGCAAGAATTGAGAGTAAGGGATGGATTGCTTAATGTGGTTGGGATGAGAGGATGAAAATAGAAGATAACTATGGGAGTCAGTAGGCTTGTACGAGACCGACGTTTTCAGCGAATCACCATTAATCGAAATTAAAATATCAAGGAACGACACAGAGGTCTCGCTGATTTCCCACGTGAACTTCAGAGCAGGATGAAAATCATCAACAAAGTTGATGAACTGCTCTAAAAGGACACGTGAACACGACGCTGTTCCTAAACAGTCATCGATAAATCTTCCGAAAAAATCAGGCAAGGGACCCGTGTATTGTTCAAAGATCTGTTTTTCAACATAACCAACAAATAAATTAGCATAGCACTCTACTTTTATATATATATATATATATATATATATATATATATATATATACATATATATATATATATATATATATATATATATATATATATATACACAGTAATTTTAGTAGAGCCATTTTGGCCCCAAAAATGGGGCCAAAATTTTGACCCTGAGACGGCCCCTTCTTATAGGGCCGTTTTGGCCCCCTTGAAATAGGGCCAATTTTGGCCCTTCTTTTGGGGCTGTTTTGGTCCTTTTTGTAGGGCTGTTTTTGAACCAAGATGGCCCCATTTTATAGGGCTGTTTTGGCCCCCTTGAAATAGGGCCAATTTTGGCCCTTCTTTTGGGGCTGTTTTGGTCCTTTTGCAGGGCTGTTTTTGAACCAAGATGGCCCCATTTTATAGGGCTGTTCTGGCCCCCTTGAAATAGGGCCAATTTTGGCCCTTCTTTTGGGGCTGTTTTGGTCCTTTTTGTAGGGCTGTTTTGGCCCCCTTGCGGATCTTATTTTGGCCCTTTTTGGGCCGTTTTGGCACCCATAAAATAGTGCTATATTGGACCCTTTTTGGAATAGTTTTAGTCATCATCAGGGTCTGTTTTGCAGGCCGTCTCAAAAACGAAAAACAGTGATAATGTAGACTACAGGGCTGTCCTAGCAGGATATGACCCACAAATGTATCGTTAGAAAGCGTTTCGTTTACCCAAAAACTGATCCGTGTAATTAACAGAATGAGAAAAAATATATTGTATTTCAAATCACAACAACTGTATTACATAAAAACTAATGTAGAGGGGAAAAGATGCCTACTACTTTACAGTGCTGACAAAAACACAGTTGCTGGCACAACATTTAACCTATTTTATATACAATAATTAATATATTTATTGTATAAATGACAAAATTACTGCATTCTGATTGGTGGAGAGGAGTGTAATTATTTTGTTAATTGCACTCAGTGTAATTAATGAAGAGAATACACTGGGAACAAGTTTGAGAATAAAATTCAAAATGATGGCTATTCTATACTGGAAAGTTTTCCACTACTCCACTGCTTATCGTACACAAATATAACTCAAGTCACAAAATATGGTGATTTTGAAGTGCACATGTCATAAATTTGTCATGTATATAATAAATAAACAAGTAATCACATGATTTTGCTCGTGCAATTAAGAATTTACACTATGCATGGTATTTGAAGATTGTGCCAAATAACACCGCTTATTAGCTCATGCAATTTTGGTACAATTTTCAAATGTCAGTCCTAGTGTAAATCCTTAATTGCACTCCCTATCATATGATTACCCAAATTAGTAACAACTAATGGATCAATATTTTTTAAAAAAAATTCCAACTATTTTACATTTGTAAGGACACCAATAATTGTCTTTACTGAAACTGGGCATTTTTCCAACACAATTCCCATTAATACCATGTCCAGAAAACAGTAAATGTTTTTGCCGATTTTGTGTTCCACATTATATAGGTAATACACTGCTAGCAACACAACCAAAGCATCACTAATTTTCTTTGTCGTGATGTCACACAAAAGCACTCCTTCAGCCACCACATACATTAAATTTGACTCGTGTAAATTATCTGCCAACACAATGACTGGTTGAATGAGACCTTTTATTGTATTGTCCAATGACTGCTCATCCTGTAAAGGTTAAACATTGAATTGCATGTCAGTCTTAATAGTTAACCAACTAATATAAGGTTAATTACCGAAGATAAGGTTGATTTATATTGCGAATAGTAACATGTATGTACATACCGTCACAATTTTGAGCACAGCTTCTTCATGTACATTAGCACACTGTACACCTTTCTTGTTGGGTGGCCGGAAAATACTTTGTGCCAGCATGAGGGCTGTTCTTCCTTTACATTCTGCTGAAAGATTAGAAATATGAATCCGCAATAATCCCTTTGCCTGCTTTTTCTATCCCCCTACGGGAATTTCCCCATCCATAGTGCCCAGACCTTGCACGCCGTGTATTTGCAAAAATTATTTGGCCGTGTATTTGCAAAAATTCGCAAAAGCTTGTTTAGTCGAAGAAATGTTTGAACGTTATCTCGACCAATATTTAACCGATTTAAACTCTGAAATTTAATTTCAACATACATAACATACTGTACGTGTTTACTATATTACAGTTTATGTACTTAGAAATTAGTCGGCTATAAGCTGACACTTCTTCATATATTATTTTGAACGTTATCTCGATCAATATTTAACAGTTTTCAATTCTGAAAACAGATTTGGAATTAGCAAGTCAAAATACATATTTGGATTCATATTTCTATTTCTTCAAAAAACTGTCTCATTTAAAAAAAACAACTTTAAATCCGTTTCAATTTTTGCATTTACAATCGTGCGACAGTGATATTAGCACCATTACCCTCCCCGGGCGAGGGGATTAAACCAAAAGGATCCTGTGGCAACATAATGTGCAAAAGTACATGGCAACATCATGCTGTGAAAAAGTAATATCAAAACAACTGTAATAATAGTGATGGCTTTCTAACCTTCCTCAAGACACCCACTGTCAATAGCCTGCTCCATTGCCTCAATCACTTTCAAATATTTTGGTTGTAACTTTGCATATGCCAATAATCTCCCACTCCAAACATCAATGAAGTTGTTCTTCATTTGCTTTGCCAATTCTGGATTTCCCATCACCTTTGCAAAATCAGCTTTGATCTGCCAAATAAAATAATATTGCATGACATGCTGGCATAACAGGATATCCAAATGAGCACAGGTATGATGTTACAAATGTCAAACTTATCATGTGACAAACCTAATGCAAATGAGCTTGAACAAAGGATTTTGCTTATTTGTATTAAATTTGGCATATACAAATTAGTTAGACATTTGAACAGGCCTTCTTGAAACTTACATAAAGCATATTTTGAAGTGGTGGGAACATGCTGATCATTTCCACAAGTGGTTTGACATGGACAATCACCAACTCCCTCCTCTTTGCATATGTTCTGATCATCATTTCCCTTATTTTTCCATGATTTTTCTTCCCTCGCTTCCACTCCTTTTTAATGTTGGCCATCAATGTGACAATGTCATCGTTGGTTTCGGTCTCTGTTGGAACTGCTGTCCAACAGGATGAATCCTTTTCCGGTCTCACTCCTTTGGAAGCAATGCTTTCTTCGCTTGTTTCATGCATGGATTTCTTCCTCTGAAGTTTCTTGAAACGATTCTGAATCTTCATTTCCCATGATCCCTTGTAAATAAAACAGTAATAAAAATGTGATTATGTAATAAACCAAAAAGAAGTACTCTGTGAAGCACTGATACTCTGTAAAGCACTGATACTCTGTAAAGCACTGATACCCTGTGCAACTTGCATTGTGGACACCTTATTCTATAAATAATTATATTATACAGCATCAAGTAAACAGGGTCTGAATTTTAATTGTTTTTCCCTATAATATGATATTCCCATTGGGATACCAGGGTCCAACGTTTTAGTACTGCCCCCCCCCCCCCCTGAGAATCCAGTATCCCACTTCTGGAAACTGGTTACTATGATGTTCAGTATCCCACCTTTATAATATAACCGGAAGTAAATGATCGAGAACACGCTCTCTGATTGGTTACGGCGAGGTGAATATCGGTGAAACAAAATTTAATACAAATGTTTTTTCAAGACTGTAATCTGACACTGTAGAATTAACTGGTATATGGAAAACTTGATTTTACCGGCAACCACTTTATCTTTATGTAGCTATTATATGGTGAAAATGCACCATATAATAGCTAAGATGATGAACTATGTCCCTATTAGCTATTTTTGTTATTCACTGTGGTTGCTATGGCAACAGGAATAATGTTTTAGTATAAATACACATTTTCCCACTGTTAGGAACAGCATTTCCTTTAAAAATACTACTTTGTTGACTTTTTTCTCCTATCACTTTGACAAATCGGCTGGTGGCCATCTTGAAAAAACCTGGAGGTGATTATCGAGAAATAATCCATGGTAGCTCGACCAATCAGCTCACGCAATTTCTATAATCACCTAATTATATATTTATACTAACTCCTGTTAGTGCTAATAAAGCTATCAGGAGACCACTGGAGGCATACTACTCAGATGACAGAGTGAGGTATTGTGAGGGTAAATAGGTTACTATTATAAGGTTGTGGATTTGACACACCCCTAGATTTAGGGTTTTTCATGATTATGAGAAAGCTTAACTAGCAAAATATCAACTCTAGGGGTCAACTCAAAATATCAACTCAAAATATCAACTGTAAAATATGTTTAAAATAGCCATGCCATATAATAAACCTCTTATTAACCTCGACCGCTTAGTCATTATGGGAAAATATCAGACCTTGGTCTTTTATGTACGAACCTCGCCCTACGGGCTCGGTCCGTACTGTCAAGAACTTGGTCTGGTATTTTCCTGTAATGACCGTGCTCTCGGGTAATAGGAAGTTACTATTTTGTTCTTGCCAAGTTTAATCATGTCATAATCATGAAGGGGAATTTTAATTTTAATGAATAGTACAATTTGGAATGGAAATAGAAACATCTTTTGCTTACCCATGGTTTTGTGTCCTCATTAATTGGTGGGTCCTTCAAAAAATGGTAGGTTCCAACTACCAATTTAGCAACTGCTTCTCTTTCACTCTTTTTGGGGTGGGTAGTGAAGTTCAACATGCTTGTGCAAACATCTCGTACCATCTCATTAATCAAGTTTGTTGTCAAGTACTTGGTACAAAGTCCTGCTTCAACAGCACATGAAAACTAAAACAAAATACATTCCCTATTACTGAAACATGTAAAAGCAACTGATGTAATATTGTAGTGCCGAGGGCATGTAAAAAAGTGAATTTTTTAAAATAATATCAAATACAGTAGAACCTGAGTTTTTTGACCACATGTTTTACAACCACCTGTGGTTTACGACCATTTTTTCTGGCATGGACGATTTGTAGTTAAAATGTCCCTGCAACTAGCGACCAACTGCCAAACATGACCAGCAACCACTTTTTAGCGTAACAAACAAGAAACCTGTCAGTAGCTACTTTTTACGAGATATGCGTTCTTCCTTTGCAGTAAACATGCGATAATTTTGACCATGTGTTAATAATACAGGGAACAAGAAGACATACTTGTATTTGTTGCGGTTTTAGTATTATTTTGCTTACTTTCATCATAAGCAACGGACCGTATTTTGAGAATGCATAATAAATATCTAGTTGGGTATAACAAATATCCAGGTGCGAGATCACAAATAACTTTGCTAATACAACATAAAACTTAACATGGGTTATGTATGTTGTAGACCATTAAATATGAGCTTTATGTTTAGTACAACACTTGAAAATGTTCAAAAACCTCACGACTATCTTTGTTTATAACACAAGATCACCAATAACTTTGTGCATACAAATCAGTATATTATTATATCGTTGCTCCTTACTCTTTTAATGTAATATGTAAAACTCAGGTTCTACTGTAATAACAAAAGTAGAAGAACAATCTAAATTACCAATAGAAAAAATGTTGTAATACATTCCATAACATTTTGAGAAGCCACTTACATTGTTCTTCTACTCATTATTTCAATTATTACCTCAAGAATTATTTAACCCCCCTTTTATACTAACCCGATTTGGAAGCTGATAGTTCTTTAACCAATCCTAGAAATGTGATAATATACACATTAATAAATATGCACAAATGTAATTCAGTAATGATATCATAGCATACTCAGCATGAGTTACCCCTAGAAAATAGGCACAATATTTTACCAATACATTAAATAGGTATCGCTGATTAATTGGAATCTTGTTACCCACATTTATGTTTGGTGGAAACCTTGTATTCATTACAAGCCTGCCCCTTTAGGTAATTCCTCAGTACTTCTTTCGAAATGAAAATTTGCTGAAACTTCCTAGTAAATGTACGCAATGCAAAACTGAGGAATAACCTTAAATATCAAACATATGAATAAACCTACCCTTTGTGTCACCAGTGGAGAAGAATTTACAACCTGAAATTTGAGAGCAATGTGTTAGTAAGGAACTCTAGTTAATGTTAAAAAATATTGGATTGATGTTAGAACACATACTGATCAAAATCCAAGTCATCATTTCTTACCGAACTACTATAATCACTAGAATCCATTGAGGTAGTTGATGTAACTGAAAGCGTTGTTGATGGTGGGTTTACTGAGCTTGAATCAGACTCTGAACAATCTGATTCAATACGTCGCCTTTTGTTTGGTTTTGGTGTGCTATTTATGTGTGCAGAAGAACCCAAATCACTATTTGCCAGTTGAGATACTGGATTACCATTTGCATCAAATCCCTATAAAAGAAAAATTGAAATTTGGAATAATATAGAAGTTATACCCAAACATTCATCAATTGTTAGTCCTTTCATACAACATCTTATAGTTTCATTCACACAAATATAACCCCCCTCTCCGATCTTGCAGGGGCTTTATATACACGCTGGGGACAATGGACATAAATCGTTTTCGCTTATCCAGGACTATTAAAGCATTTTTTAAATTTAATAATCAACCCCTTGACGTTACTGACACTAGCCTAAAGGATGGCTGATGTTTTTAAATAATATACTCCCACTGGTTGCTTGCTTACAAATATACCTGTATCAACATTTTACATACCATGCCTGTAATTTTTGACCAGACAGCAATAGACGAGTTCACAGTTAACGGCGCCATATTGCTGGGGGGGCAAAGAGCTTGGGGCGAGCGCGGTTTTCATGATTTGTTGCGCTGTCTCATATATCAACGATCGTTTCATTGTTCTGTCGCCATTTGGTCACAAAAATGCCAGTACAGCCTCAGAAAACAATATACACGTATGATGACTTCTTCGGAATGACCCTGTCTTCTTTGAAGGATTTCCTGTCGCTTCGAGGATTGAGTCAAGGTGGTAAGAAAGCTGAAGTGATTGCCAGAGCTTTTGGTGCTTACGAGTTAGGTGCTCCTGTGAAATTTAGCCAAGAAGAAATAGACAAGGCTCTAAAACATGAATACGAAAGCCGACTGAAGAAGCATGGCATTCTTACAGACCCCAAGCTTGTTGCTGATCAAGACTGGATCGATGATGTGACAAAATGGCCAGAAATTGATGATGGCAAGCTCTTTGGTTACATTCTTCAAGTCAAAGCTGTCGAGACTGATTATATCGGGGTATACAAAGACCAAAAAGCGTTTTCCTATTGGAAGAGTGGTTTTGTTGGAACTGTATGGTATAACGTTTGTCGGACTGATAAAAATGTTCTATTTTTGAAGTCAGATGTTTGCCCATCGCAAAGAATCAACGATGATGCTCATAAAGTATGGATTTGTATCAAGAAAGAGGAGAAGAGATATTCAATCTGTACTTCTTGGTGCACTTGTATTGCAGGATCCGGTGAGGTGTGCAACCATGTCATTGCTTTGTTATACAAAGTGAACTATGCCTACAAGAATGATTTCATTTCACCAGCCTGTACCAGTATACCACAGGGCTGGAATAAAGGTACGAAGAAACAAGTAAAACCCTCTAGAGTTAACAGTATAATATTCCGCAAGGACAAGAAAACCAAAAAGAGTAACCAAACCACACCTGACGAGACAAACAGAATGTCACTGCAAACATTTGACCCAAGGCATATAACCCAAAGAGTCTTGACAAATGAAAGAGTTACAAGCCTTCTTCATGGTATCCGAGATGTTGCTCCGGATGCTTGTGTCCTGACGTCATTATGCCTGGAAAGTAAAGCTAACATCCCCCCTACTATAATAGAAGCTGCATTGGCATTCATGTCTTCTGCAGTGAACAGTAAACCACTTGAAGAAACTGGACCTGTATTTTTGGAGAGCATACAGCTGAACGGATCTCAAGTCAAAATAATTGAGAAGACAACCCAAGGGCAGCAGTCTAGTGATGTCTGGTTTAATCAGAGACGTGGGCGTATCACTGCTTCCAACCTACATGAAGTACATACTAAGACCAACAGTCTTCTCCAGAAGAGAGGGAAGAAACGACCACACTATTCTCCTTTGGTTGTCCGAATTATTGACAAGGGTAAGGATATTTCACACTTACCTGCTGTTAAATGGGGAGTAATGCATGAAAATGATGCAGTTAAATCATTTTTGGCAGCTGTAGGGCCCCAGCATGATGGAGGGCTTGGAGGCTTCCAGAAGTGTGGGTTATTTGTTAGGGCGGATCGCCCATTCCTGGCAGGCTCGCCCGATGGCATTTTTAAGTGCAAGTGTTGTCCTACAGCAACAATAGAAGTCAAATGCCCATTTTCAGTCCGGAACAAGGACATTAACATGAAAGAAACCTATGAGCAAGTTGACTTTCTGGAAGATGACGATGGGAAACCAAGATTGAAGAGAAGTCATCAATACTACACGCAAGTTCAGGCTCAAATGTGGGTTGTCGGTGTATCTCATTGCTATTTTGTGGTGTGGACTGAAGGACATGCCCCATTGATTGAAAGGATAGATTTTGATTTGAATCATATCCTTCCAGTTGTGAGTAATGCAACATTGTTTTACAAGACATATGTCCTGCCGTGTATCCTGGGGTATCGGGATGTATTTTGCTGTCCAAAATGTGACAAAATAATTCTAGAAGTACCTGAAATTAACAATGATTATGAGAATAGTGTCTGTTGTGACATTTGCAATGCTTGGTGGCACTTAAATTGTGCAGAGATAAACACCAATAATATTGGAGATACTGCTGAGTGGCTGTGCACTTATTGTATTGTGGACATGACAGCACAACCAACACCAGTTCAAGATCCACCAAGCCCTGAGGAACAGATGGAACCGCTGGAACAGGTGGAGGAACCAGTTAGTGAAGGGGAAATAGATCTACATTCTTCAGACAAATGCAATGTGTGTTTGTCTGATGAAATACCTGTTGGTGGGCAGCATATTTGCTGTAAGTGTCACACTTCTGTCCATGCATGGTGCAGTAATCACGAGTTTATAACAGACTCGTCATTGCTATTATGTAATAACTGTTTATAGACACATCATGGGAATATTTATAAAAAACTTAACAGAAATCATTCAAATGTTTTATAATAAACATAGAAAACATTTTCCATGTTTCTACTCTTTAGTGTGTACTGTAGTTATATAGAAACACATATTAAGTGGATGTTTGGGAGAACAAACAAACAAACTTTGGCACTTAGTTAAGTATACAATGAATAACATAATATATATAACTATTTGTGCATAAATTAATATAATTGCATAACATTATAGAGTTGAATCACAGTATCCCAACCTCTCAGTCCCTTATCTCTAACAGAATCAGATAAGGGACATTAAACATGCATTTGTTGTCAATTTTTTTCACAAAATTGGTAATATCAAATTAAGAGTTTGATATAGTGAGGTTCAACTGAAAAGAATCATTTAATTTATTCACACAATGGAGGTAACAGATTACAGAGTGCACAGCATACTTTAACAATGTTGTCTGCTTGTGAAACAAGTGTGATAGGGAGTTCATTTTTTAACATATTAAATGTTTTCACACGTCTAATTGCCTGTTCAACATATATTCTTACATTTGCAATTGATGATGTTTTTCTGACATCTGCAGGCATCATTTGCATTGATGCTGCACAACTTGGGGGGATACATAGAGATGCCATAACCATCATTAGATCTTCCTTAATTTTAAACCCCCTGTCCGCCATAATTTGATCGTATGGTTCAATTAGATTTAAAAACCCACTGTTTCGTACAACAAAAATATCTGAAGCACGGCCCCCATAGGATGGAGACACATAGGAAATTGCCCCTGTTGGTGTTATACCTACTAAAACTTTAAATGTATAATGGTGTTTGTATTCACTCCAAAATGCAGCTGCTATATCCAAGGCACTTGGTGTTTCCGTGAAAACTTCAAAACAGTCAATGATACATCTGACCTTTGGATATTGTTTTTTGAAGCAGTTTGGAAGTGTTGTTCTGACTTGCTCTCGGCTTGGCCAGATAATCAACACCCCCAGTTCTTTCGACATCAGGATTATCCAGGTGATGAAAATTGTTGAGACCACAGATGGTGAAACTTTAAACCGGAAGGCAAGGTCACGACCAAACAACCCAAGTCGTAGCCGCATTAGGACAAGCAAAAATTCCTGCTCGTGTGAAAGGGCTCTTGATGGACCAGGCTTATTTGGTAACGACGGTGAATCTCCCTGAGATGCGCGCCTTTTGTGATGTTCCCCGGTTTGCTTTGCTCCACGCCAGTACTGCATCTGTGTAGCCTTCACCAAAAGCCACCCAAACAAAACCTTAAATAGGCTTGTACTAGGTAGTCCAGTAAAGAATCGGACATCGGATTCTCTGGTAATTTGGGCGAATTGAAATGAGGGGTAAACAGTATTGTCCTCGGTATTTTCGGCATCATTTTCAGGAACAGTGACAGTTGATACCACAACTTCTCCCCCCTGGAATTCTGTTGACAAGCGATCATGTTTCCGTCGCTTCTTCGGTGATGCAGCTTGTTGTCCTGATACATTCATAAACATTGTTGGCAGTGGATTATCCTTGGTACGTTCACTTTCCACGAAGTGATTTGAACATACCGTCATGTATGGCCCAGGTTTAAAATCTTTTCGGCCTTTCGCAACACTTTTCCTCCAAAGTTCAGACAAGCCTTCGTCTCGCGGCCATTTATGCCAAATCATCTTTGACACATGTGATCGTTTCACAACCAAATGTGTGTATCTTTGGTCATTGTCACAACCACCAACGCAACAACGGTTCTTTTTCCCCATCGCACAATAGCGTTTATCCAAAAAAAATCCAATTCTGCAATTAAAATCTTAAGAAATTTGCATATAGAACCTCTAACGGCGCTCAATCTCATAAGAAAACATTAGCATTTAGCCGCGCTCGCCCCAAGCTCTTTGCCCCCCCAGCAATATGGCGCCATTAACTGTGAACTCGTCTATTGCGGCACGCTTCTGTCTCAATATCTTGAACATATCGCAGAATTCCTCTCTTGTTAGAGTAACGAATTGTTCACCATCAATTTCAGAAACTATATTAAGAGAACAGAATGTCAGGAACAAATATTTACTACTCAAAATGTGAAGATCTATAGACGTAAGTCAAGAGTAGATTAGTCAAACCATGGATAGTCAAACATCTTGCCTTTCTTTGGCGAGAAATTTATCACAAGAAATCATTTACCTTTAAAAGCATTTATGAGGTCTTCGTTCAGTCCATTCGTTCGTAAGACATCTGATAGCTCGTCAACAAACAATTCATTTATATCCCCAAGCTCCATAACGATGATGATTTATTAATACCGAGGACTATTAAAGCTGTGAACACGAACAACGCGGGAAGGGATCAGACAACTTGCGAGAGATCACACAACTTGCGCGTGTGCATTATGCATGATCGGCTCTTGTTCGGTTAAACCTCGTTTAACCTTCGTTTAACCAATCAACTGCTAAGATTTTCTTCAAACCACTTCCGGGCGCTGCTATGTTTCAACAAGGTTTGGCTTTGAAAAATTTCATTTGGCTTATTCCTATTTTATGGATTATTTTTGGCTTTTTTTCCAAGAAAATGGAAATACATCGATCAGTCTTCGCACCATATTTCAGTTTTCCATCGGTCAACTTTTTTTCTTTGGCAGACTAGGTGTTGAGGTTATCTGAGAGTCGCTGTAGGATCACTATCAACCAATAAGAGAAGAATCCTAAATTTAGAACGTAGTCATCGTGCTACTGTCTTCGCAGAGGTCCGATTTCTTTTTCAACCAATCATAATTCAGGAATTTTGATCCGTTAAAAAGTTCAAGGTATTTTCCCAGAGCCTCCGTGGCGCGGCGGAGGCTCTGGGAACGAGATTGGGTAAACCTATTCAACTACTAAAACTATTCCAGCTAAAAACCGTCCACTAGTGATCAAGGAAACAAATGGGAAAGTTATTACGACTCGTCGCGAAAATTTAAGTCGGAGTGGCAAAAGAAATTTCATTGGGTCCAAAAGGCAACATATGGTTCGGAAGATGCTTACTGCTCATTGTGCCGAACAAATATTACCCCACGATTATTTATGAAATACCGGCTTGCATAATTTTACTGCAGTTACCTCTCGGCGCCAGTCCTCCCACGTGGCAACCCTTGTGGGACCATACTTATTCTGAAGCCGTGGAAGTAACATGAAGTAACACAATGCCGCTGGTGTGCTCTATGTGTGGCTCGCGTCTTTTGACGCTTTCTCTGATGAGAAACCATTTTGAAAGATGTCATAAACACGAAGATAACTTTCACGTCGTTTGTCAAGCTCCACGTTGCTCTAATATCTATGTGAATTTTGAGGGCTATAAAACGCATTTGCGTAGAAAACACCGCGACATTCTGAACACAGTTATAGACGAGCAAAGACCTCAGAATGAACTGCAGATTGATCTTCCAGCAAACAACCATGGATCAATGGACATAAATGCCTCTATCTCTCCGAACGAACCACGAGTACCCAACAATGACTGCCAGCTGTATGTTCCAGATTGTGATGGACAACATGATGTTTCTTCAATAAACGAGGATACTGTTCGGAAGTTGAATGCCTCTTACTTGCTGGGAACGAAGGAAACACATAAACTTACTCAGAGAACAGTAGATACCATTGTAAAAAACACAACATCGATTGTCCAAAATTCCATAGAATTATTAAAAGGAAATCTGTCATCTAGGCTTGATACTGCTGGGATCGATTTCAAAACCGTTCCAGGGCTTGAAGAATTTTTTAACGAGCTGGAGACGATGGACAATCTCATTACCAATCCTTTTCTGGGAATGGAAACAAGGTCACAACAGGATGCTACTTTCAAGGAATTATTCGGAATAGTGGTGAGTTATTATATTTTCTTGATTTCATTGGAGGGCGGCTAGCCCTCTTGGTAGTGCTGGCCCTAGTAAAGGGATGAATTTCACCTCGTGTTTACATGGGGATATTCTAGCCCTTTGAAGAGGGGAAAACCCCTATGTATGATCAAACAGAACTTGTGAAATAAAGAGTTGTCTTAACATATACGTGTGAGACTTTGTCTTTCGCATGTACGGAGCTTTAACTTCCCAGCCCTCCTAGGAGGGCTAGCCCTCTTGAGTGCGTTTATATGGAAAATGTCCAACCCTCCTAGGCAAGATCCCAGGTAGTCAATAGTGAGATCTCGCCTAGGAGGGCTGGCCCTCCTCTCATATAAATGAAAATAAATTTTACATCATTATTATGTTTTTACTGAGAGGCCGGATCTTGATAAAGAGGGCTAGCCTTCCTCCATATAAACACCCCCTAACTCTCTACCCTTTTATCTGGCATTATAGCCAGAGTAAAACATTAAAATGGAAAACAAGAACCTTGTGGATAGACATTACCCTGGCACCCAAGGGTATAAATATAATGTCTGCTTTTGTTTTGTGTTTTTCTATCAGAGTACATATTTGAGACTGATTTATGGAAGGATGTTACCAACATTAATACTTTTTATTTCAACTCTATGATTTTCCCTATTGCATTAGGAACCAGTACGCAGAGTTTTGGGAATAACGCACAGTCACAAGAGAAATGGTGTAAAGAGAAAAGCTATTGGCAAGCCAGATGAAGTGATTGAAATACCTTTTTTGAAAAGCTTAGAACAAATGTTGAATGATCCAGCCATATTGGATGAGGTATGTTTATGTAGTTCTAAAGAGCCCAAAGAATACTGTATATGATATTTTATTTGGTTATATTTTTGTGTTTACATTGAATTCCTTATTATTAATATATGTGTAGGTATTACACCCACACCAAAGAACAGACAACCTGTTAGCTGATTACTGTGATGGAGCGACATTCCGAAACCACCCACTGTTTTCAGTAGACCCAACAGCACTGCAAATTACGTTGTACTACGATGAGATTGAAATTGTTAATCCTCTTGGAAGCAAGACAGGCAAACATAAACTAGGTATGTTCTATGGTTAATTTCTGTTTCACACAGTATGAGCCCTACTCCTAGGGATGTGTGATTAAATCAATTATTGGTGTAACTTGATTCCTAAAGTCGATCCCAGTTAGGCCAAGTAAAAAAAAAGTGGTTCCGGTTAATCTTGAAAAAAATTAGGGTAGTTAGGTCGGGATTTTTTTTGAGAAAAGATTTTGGTCAATTGCCACACAGGCCGTCATCTTATTACATTATATTGTTGTGCAAGAATGACTGCTTGGGAACTAATTTAGCAAAGTGGTGATTTTTACAAAGCCAGCGACAGTGCCAAATTTACATGGTTGAGCCGAGCTAGGGTCCGTCTGGTTACCAGAACCACACAATTTTTTTATTTGGCATTAGGGAAAGTCGATTATTTGACAAATAACCAGAATGCGGGGGAGAGCAGTTAAAAATCTTGCACAGTTTTGAGGAGCAAGGCACTTTTGTTTCTGATGAGTTGTGATAGAATTTAATGGTAGTATGCAGAATACATTATGTTGCAGACTTCTATCAGCCTTTCCAAGCACAGTCTACAAAAGCAAACTGTGTGTCTGACATAAGACATTCAGACGATATATGCGCGAGGAAACGAACCTGTAACCTTCTGATTGCCGGTGAGATGCTCTAACCATTGAGCCACCAAGACTCAGATGGAGAGCGAAGGTTACATTGATGTAATGGTGCGATTGAATCCAAGCTCTCCCACATTCACTACAGCAGTGTGTATACACATAAGACATTCAGTCAATCTGTTTTTCTTTTTTATGTTTAATATAATTATAGGGCTATTTTACTATACTTTGGGAAATATTTCACCCCAATATCGTTCCCAGTTGAAAGCCATTCAGTTGCTCGCAGTTGCTAAACGACCCGTAATTAAGAAATATACCCTAAACACTATTTTGGAAACATTCATGGAGGAACTTTGCGAACTTGAGCAGGTATAGTACTTTGTTTTCTTTAATTCCACTTGATATGGTGAGTTTTATATTAATGAGAAACAATTGTTTTTGTTTTGTTTAGGATGCAGGTCACCAGTTCAGTATCAATGGAGTGTCAAGATCATTCAGAGGTACTATTGCTTACGTATCAGGTGATAACCTTGGTTCACAGGAGGTTGGAGGCTTTAAGATTGGTTCAGCAGCTAATTTTAAGTGTAGGGAATGTATGGGCACAGCTGGCGACTTGGCAACTAAGGTAAATACACAAACATATGGTATTTATAACTATAAGTTTAATAAATACTGGTAATAGTTTAATAAAATTTTAAATAAGGGCCTTTGCTCAAATAGTTAGACATCCATAGATGCATGAATTTAGCAGTATACCAACTTTTTATAGTATTCAATTGATATTTCTACACTGCCAGTGTATATTTATCATTTATAGACCTGGAGCGAGTTTTCCCTCGGGATACATCATCCCGAGGGCTAATATTTTGTTGAATTCCCCGAGCGGAGGGTCTATAAATGATATATTATACCTAAACAATCTTGAATGCTGTCTTGAAACGTTTAGAAACGTCTTGAAACATCTTGTTGCTCCTCCATTGTTTACAGACTTGTCTTGGTTAACGTGCGTGTCATTTGGTTTTCACGTGTGATATTTGGTGTCATGCGTGATAGTCGAGATATTCACTATTATACCACACCACAGCGGGGAATTTGAGTTTAAATTGATTGTAACGTGGTACAAATTTTCTTTATCTTTAGTTTCCTATTATGTAGATTCAATGCAAAAAGTGGGAAATGTTTAATCACATTATCGATATCTTCACTAATGAGGATATGGAAAATATGTCACTGCATATTTTTTATTATAAAATAAGTCATGTCTTACGCACGCTGTGATTGGTTTTGCATGTTAAACGTTTTAAAATGCAAAAATAACTTACTATAAGTAATAATGTTTGCATAAAATTTAAGAACATGTACATACAAATTTAAGAATATTTACATTAAAATTTGTTTTGGTGTCTGTATTTGGACACAAGTTCAGATCTTTTGTTCAATAAAAATCGTTTGTCGTGTAAAGAATGCATATATAGTTTTTATGTTAAACATAAGCTGCATATTTTGCTGCTGCTTTGGATAATGAACTTGTGGCCAAGCTCACAGCTTTCCTTGGCCAAAACAGCACTAAATAGGGGTGTCAAAATCTGTTTTGGCCCCTGTTAGGGCCAAAATGTCATGTACAGATATCATAAAAATACATAACAGTCCATATCCAAGGTATTTGGAACTATGTCTCAAATTGGCCTTGTACAGTAGCCAAAACAGCACTAAAAGGGGGCCAAAATAGCCCATGGGGTAATAAAACAGGCCTCGTGGTTCTAATTTGGCCCCTGTTAGGGCCAAAATGTCACCTACTGGTATCGTAAAAATACATACATGTAACAGTCCATATCCAATTAAGGTATTTAGAACTATGTCTCAAATTGGCCTTGTACTTAGCCAAAACAGCCCATGGGGTAATAAAACAGCCCTCGTGGTTCTAATTTGGCCCCTGTTAGGGCCAAAATGTCACCTACTGGTATCGTAAAAATACATACATGTGTAACAGTCCATATCCAATTAAGGTATTTAGAACTATGTCTCAAATTGGCCTTGTACTTAGCCAAAACAGCCCATGGGGTAATAAAACAGCCCTCGTGGTTCTAATTTGGCCCCTGTTAGGGCCAAAATGTCACCTACTGGTATCGTAAAAATACATACATGTAACAGTCCATATCCAATTCAGGTATTTGGAACTATGTCTCAAATTGGCCTTGTACTTAGCCAAAACAGCACTAAAAGGGGGCCAAAATAGCCCATGGGGTAATAAAACAGCCCTCATGGTTCTGTTTTGGCCCCTATTAGGGCCAAAATGTCACCTATCGTAAAAATACATAACAGTCCTTATCCAAGGGATTTGGAACTATGTCTCAAATTGGCTTTGTACTTGGCCAAAACAGCACTAAAAAGTGGGGCCAAAATAGCCCCTGAGGTAATAAAATAGCCCTTGTGTTCTGTTTTGGCCCCTGTGGGGACCAAAATGGCCCCTATTTGTAAAAGCCAAAATGGCTCCTGGGGGCCAAATTGGCCCTATTAAAATTACTGTGTATATATATATATATATATATATATATATATATAATATATATATATATATATATATATATATATATATATATATATATATATATATATATATATATATATATAATATATATATATATATATATATATATATGCATATATCAGACCGAGTCTGCATGGTCTAGTAACATCTCCCTTCTTTTTTTTTTGTTCTTTTTCGTAAAAAATACAACGATATCTGAAGTAATATTCTCAATATAATAACATAATAATCTCAAGTAAAATTTCAAGGTTAATAAGTTCTAATAAAGTATTATTACTATAACATAACTTACTTTCAAACTTTTCTCCAATCTGTTGCTTTGGTAATTCTGCTGAACCTCCATCGTAATACTTCTTGGCTTTTGGCGTTTCTGCACAATTTTCTCTCGAACTCCCTCTTCTTTTGGCCTTTTTATCAGATTCTTTGCAATCTTTACCGCAGATTCCTGCACCTTACCATTAGACTGACTGTGTTAAGGCAGGCGATGACGTTACATGTTCAAATTCCCAGACTCTAGCAAAACCAGTAAACTCTCGACTGTCGAACTGTCTTCCGTTGTCTGTAATCACTAAATATGTCATCACTAAATATGTCATCACTAAATATGTCATCACTATAAATATGTCTACTAAAGTGAATCTTGCAGAGTTCGATGACCAAACGATCGATTTCCCAAAAATCTGAATAAAAATTCACAGTAATAAGGTAATCCTCACCACAAAGAGTGAAAATATCAATTGCTACACGACTCCACGGACGTTCCGGAATTGGATGTGTCATCATTGGTTCCTTTTGCTGTCTGTTGATACTCATTGCATGAAGTACACTGTTCGATTTTCTCTTTGATTTCCGAGCTCATGTTGGGCCAGTATAGTATATCTCGAGCCTTGCAGATGTTACATCCCCAAACAGATTTCAAGACTCGTATATAAATATAATATAATTATGACTCACTATTTTACATGTCTCTCGCATACTTTGTACTCACTATTTTACATGTCTCTCGCGTGATATTACAGGGGGAGAAACAACGCGTAATGCATTGCTGACACTCTCCATCAATTGAGAAGTCTACCACGAGAGTAACAAATAATGATCAAGATACCTGTTCCATTTCACAAATGTCTTACTAGGCATCAATATCGAGTGTTCAACTCCGTTTATAGTAACTTATACTAACCATCATGCAGCCAAATTAGCAAACAACACAAAACAAACAAAATGTATTAATAACAAAAGATTGGCCATTGTGGTATGCCCAATCTGTTTGGTCCATTCAAATAATACTGATTGGCCATATGAACTGGCAATAACTGGTTCCAGTATGACTGAAGGACGACCTGTCCACAATAACAACGTAGTAGTGGAGTTGATTATGATTGTAGCTCAGGTGGTGGAACTGGTATAGTTGGTGGAACTGGTATAGGTGATAGTTGAGCAGGTGGTGACCAAGGTCTCAATCTTGGATATACAGAAACTGGAGTGGCTTCTACGTTGGACATGTAGCAAGGGTTTCCACCAAGAGCAGTATGCTGAAACGTCTGTGGTGGAGGGCGATCTCGCTGTGGACGTCCTCGATCAATCTCAGTTTCCGAATTAGAGACATTCTCAGTGTCGTGTGTCTCCTGTTCTACTTGTTTTTCACTTTCGACGCTTCGAGGCCTGATACCTCTCTCTTCCTGCTGTTCCAACTGAGCTAATTATGTCGTAGGGTCTTCCGTTTGTTCGCTTTCTCCATTTCGTCTTCTGTTGGTCCAATGGGCTCTGTAGCAGTCGGTTCTTCGATATCTAGTTGTCGATTGTCTCCAGTTTCATTCCCTGAGGGTTGTACAACTTCCCATTCTACATGAAAATCATCATCTTCTTCACTTTGGTTGGTGTTGTTCTCTCTTCGTGTTCCACATTGTCTTGTCTTTCCAAGTTGTTTATGCTGACTAGTTGGATCTTTTGCGTGCAGTTCGGGAGCTGGTACAGGAAAGTACACGGTAAGAGTTGATTTCTATGCATGACTCGATGTTTACCATGTCGTTGACCTTCTGGTTTGATCTCGTAAACATAGCTTGTCCCCTTGCGATTTACAACAACGTAAGTATCAAAGTTCTTGTAGGAAAACAATTTACTAAACCAATATCAGTTTGGGTATCGATCGAACAGATCAACTAATTTGGCAGCCACAATATTTGTTGACGATATTCGAAGAGAAGTTGATCGTGGTAATCTGGTAGGAGCTCTTTTTATTGATCTTAGTAAGGCTTTTGACACTTTAAGTCATAGTACTTTACTAAGTAAACTTCGGGCATATGGCATCGATAATAACGAACTTCTATTATTTACTGACTATCTGTTTGGACGACAACAAGTTGTCCAAATTGGAAAAAGTACTTCAAACATCCAACCAGTATTTAGTGGGGTACCACAAGGTTCCATTTTGGGACCGTTATTTTTTATCATATTTTTTAACGACTTTGTCGATCACCTCCTAAAAACACGTGTGTTAATGTATGCTGACGACACTGCAATTTACTACGCTGGAAAAGATATTGAGACAATCGAAGCTGCATTGACACAAGATTTGGAGTATGTAGCAAGATACCTTGATGACAACGAACTAGTGATCAACTTGAAGAAAGGGAAAACAGAAGTAATGTTGTTTGGAACAGCAAAAAGACTCTCGTTACATAATCGCGAATTGAATGTTAAGTACCGTGGTGTATTGATCAACAACACAGATACTTATACGTACCTTGGTCATGTGTTAGATAAAAGTCTTACGTTAGGAGAAAATTTCGATGCGGCCTACAAAAAGTGTTGCAATCGCTTAAAGCTTCTATCCAAGTTACGACACCACGTTACCCCAGATGCTGCAATCAAGATTTATCAATCAATGATTTTGCCAGTCATGACGTACACAGGGTTATTGAAGTTACAGTTCTCGAAAACTCAGTTGAATAAATTTCAATTGATTGAACGCCGAGCGAAAACTATAATTAATTATACAGATAGCAATCGAATACCATCCATCATCCAGATCCTACACAAGCAGTCGTGTACCATAGTAAGAAAATGCCTGGACAATCGGATGTGCACCAACTTTGACCAGTACTTTGAAATTAACAACCACAGAGTAAATACGAGAAACAATTCATGTATTTTAAAACTTCCAAAAGTAAAATTAGAATTCGCGAAACAGTCATTTTACTATTCGGGTGCGAAAATATATAACGATTTACCAATTTAAATTAGACGAGAATATGATTACAACGAATTCCTCAAGCTTTTAAACGAACATTTTTGTAGTATTTTTTAACTATTAGTATTTGGCATTTTTACTATTTTTAGCTTTTTATTGTATTATAATATTCTTAATTCTATTTGCTACTTGTTTATGTAAACATTTATATATATTTATATATATATATTGGGAGAGAGAGGACACATATTGATAACAGTGTTGTAATACACTGAAATGTTTTTTTATCCTCTGTAAATACTCGTAGACTTGGTCTTCCCAGTACGATCGTAGTTTCCCTGGTCCTCCTCTTTCACTTAGATTTCTGACTAAAACTCTGTCTCCAGGCTGTAATTTAATAGCTAGCGCTTGGGTACTACGATACGCTTAACTCCGTGCCTTGGATTTGGCAGAGTGTTGTTTGGCGAGTGAATGGGCTTCCTGCATTATTTCCGTCCATCTTTTGACGTAGTCACGGTGATTTGTCGGCGTAGATTCTGGGTACGTGTTAAATATCTTATCCACGGGTAATCTTGGAGCTCTCCCAAACAAAGGGAAGAACGGAGAGTAACCGGTTGCGTCGTTCTTTGTGCAATTATATGCATGGAAGTAGATAACCCCCCCATATGGTGGTATATTTAATGAGGTAGGATGGCATATATAATTAGGCAAGGATGCCGTCCTTATGGTGGTATATTTAATGAGGCAGGATGCCGTCCTTATGGTGGTATATTTAATTAGGTAGGATACTGCATAATTAAATATTCAATCGTTATTAACGTCTTAGGCCTCTTACACCTTCAGGACCCCAATCATAGATCTCATTAGTATTCATAAGTTATTTCGCGACTAATCTCATTTAATTTCGACTAAGTTATTTCGCGATCATTTTCGTTATTTTCTTTTGATACATTTGGTGGTTCTTAAAAGAACCGTTTTTTTTTTCTTTTTCTTTTACATAGGAGGTCACTACGAGTGTAGTCTGCTGAAGCGGTAAACAATTCATCAGTAAACCTGGTTTGTTAGCTAATGCCCAAAAGCCTCCACTTCTACTTTCGGGCAGTGTTGGTAGGCGCGAGGTTCGATGTGATTTCCACACGTCTCTAGCCAAACCATGCTGTCAAATAGAGCTTCTGCTTTCGGGCACCCGAAACTCTCCAAGTTTACTGAAGGAATTTTTAATCGCTCCAGTAGATCGTACTCGAGATTTCCTCCCTTGTACCCAAGCGCCGATTTTTCCGTCGTTTTCACACTTTGGTAAAACTGTACGACTATATCCTCCAAGAATCTCAGGGGAATAGCCTTCGTACCACGCGGTACGCCCAGGGGAAGCTTGTGGATTTTCTTCTTCACATAATAGCAGGTTTTCTGATCTTTTTGATTGAGGTCTCCCCATTTGACCCCAATATCGAAAAAGAAGGACGACGCTGTGTCTTCCCCAACTTTCAGCACCCCAAGTTCTTTACATAAGAACTTGTGCTTAATCGTGAATCCGTCCATATCCATAATCCCAACAATATTCTGCATGGCGCTAACGATGCTGTACTGAGTGTGAATGATCGCTCCGGACTGAATGTTCCTTTTTTATATCCCTTGTTTTCTTTCATCGTCAACATTTATTTTCAAAGCTTTCATTTCGGCAAAGAGCTCACATGTACTCTGAAAAGAAGCGGCAAATTCGAACTGTGGTAACGTTGTGTTTGAGATTTGTACCGACACCGCGCGTCAGTTAGTCTGAATAAGCACACGTGTTGAAGAGTCATTAAAAAGTCATTAAGACTTTTTTTAAAAAGTCATTAAGACGGATCACTTTTGGGTGATTAACGGATAGAATATAATACACTAACTTGTATCTCACTGCTGAATTTTCAGGCGGACCTCTGCGAAGACATCACCTCTTCTTCGCGCGTTTTTTATCCATGACCGGAATAAAAGGAAATAGCATTTCTTGGTGTTTCATTCGCTTTCTGTTCGCGGAAGTTCTCTGGAAAGTGTCTACACGGTTCGAGAGGTTAGAGAAGGATTGAAACGTTTGCAATATCGCTTGTTTGAAGATTTTTTCGTCGTCTATTCAGAATCAAAAGGTAAGATGCTTGTAAATAATTATATCATGAATTGATCGTTTTTTTCTTTTGGATTATACGTGTATTATTACTATGAGAATCTAATGTGGTGTTGTGTCTTATAGCAGCAATGAATCTCATCGACGTTATTAGAGGATGTACATTAATTGAAGAAATCGAAGTGTTGGAATGGTTATTTGATCTGAGTGAAAGTGAGAAGCAGGTGGCCTTTACACAAAGACTGGTGATACATGAGAACGAACTCGTCCGAGAGTTAGCCGAGCAAGAAAAGAGAGGACCTGAGATTTTTCCACATCTTACGGCTGGTTGGTCCGAAGAAGAAAGGCTTTCTTTTCAAATCGATTGGAAAGATAATTCCTTCTTGGCTGATTTGGAGGTGCATACAGTGCGTGACGTTCTACCAGACCATATCCAGAATGGATTGGAAGAGAACGATTGGAACGATGATTGGAACGACGATTCATTCTTGGTTGGTTTGGAGGAGCCTACAACGTCTGACGTTCTGCCAGACCATATCCAAACCGGACAAGGTAGCCGTAAGCGACCCGCCGAGGTAATAGATGGACTATCAGCAAGTAAGAAACCTAAAATTGTTCCGTTATTTACAATTAAGTCTGTTAAGCAAGTCAAGGTGAAAAAGTTTAAGACTACGGGGCTTGATTATAAGATCCAATTCAACGATTTGCAAGTGCGAGGCATACTTGATGTTCTAAGTCGACTACACCAAGTGTTCGATAGCTTGTTAGGGCGTGTCACCGAAGGCGTTGCTCTATGCACGATCAAGTCAGATTCATTATGCATTCGCCTCAACTCGAATATCCCATTTCGCTACCGTTTATGTCACGTGAGAAATTAACCGTCGAAAGAATCCTAGCCGAAATCGAACGAGTGATTCAGTCGAACGATACTTTTACGTTAGACGATTCAATTACTGTTAACATTATCCATGTCGCGATGCCGTATGGAGGAACAGGAAAGAAACGAAAAATTGTCAATCTAGATAAATATCTAACAAACAAAAGATCCATTGTTCGTATTCAAAATAAGGACGATCTATGTCTCGCATGAGCCATTATTGTCGCGAAAGCAAAAGTCGACAACGATACCAGGTACACTCAAATAAAAGATTTTCGGGGAACCCTGCAAGGAAAACTTGGCTACGAATTACACGAGAAGGCCAATGTTTCATTTGGACAGTGCGGTATTGAAGAAGTGAAGAAATTTCAAACGTATTTAACTGATTATCAAATTAACATTGTTTCGAAAGATCATTTGAACGCGTTAATTTATTCTGGAGTAGTAATATATATATATATATATATATCAATGTGTTTGAGACTGGCACTAGCTCTAAGCCAATCAGAATCAAGTATTGATTTGAATGGACCAATCAGAGCAGAGCCAGTCAAAAATTTCCAGGGGGGTGTCGTATTTTAAAGGTGTGGTAACCCTGTATAGAACGACCAGTGATCAAATCAGGGGGGATATGCAGCTGGTCGTATACAAGAGGTTTTTTGTATAAAATTAGTCAAAAGTGGTCGCGGTCAAGAGTATATATATCACTTTGGTCGTGTTGTTGTACGACCAGTTTTATAGTCATCCCTGAGTGAAACGACCAGAGAGATTGAAGGTCATTCAAGGTGAATAGTGTTAAGCAAGTACTGACGTCATTTGTTATATGGAGGGTGAAAGCTGTGATGAACAGGAACAGGATGTTTAGTTGTAGAATTTAGTGTTCTGAACAACTGAAGATCAGGATGGAAAAGTTCACCGAGAAACCAAACATGTCTAAAACTGTCAATTTTAGCCATGTTTGGTTTCTTGGTAAACTTATCCCTCCTGATCATCAATTATTCGGAACACGAAATTCTACGACTAAACTTCCTGTTCCTCGTCCATCACAGCTTTCACCACTGCATATAGCATCCGTGCCAGCACTTAGTCAAAGCATCATTCACACTGTGATATATATACTGACACACACCCCGTTTTTGAAAAAAAATACAAAAAATTCTATTATACATAACCATCATACCTCACCCGATGTGATGTTATACTTACGTACCATGCAAAAACACCATATTTTTATTTGAAGACTTGTAATGATGTTTGAAAATAAAAATAAACAGTTTTGAACTGTCCTTATTTTTATTTGGAAGAGTAGTCATGTTTATTGAAATAAAAATAATCATTTTGAATTAATCATAGAAATTTCCGCCATGCAGCTCTTACCTCGACGCCATCTTATGGCCGAATGACTGATATTCCTTAGTGACGGTATTTTTAAAAAGGATCTCAAAATATTATCAGAGGATATATCTCATAAAAATTATTTCGGGTGTTGCTTTCCCAAAAAAGTTTTGAGAGAGATAGAGTTTTGAAAAAACCTTAAAATAATTTTAGAAGAATTATCCAAAATAAATATATTAGAGGTGTAAAAGTGTTTTATTAAATTTGGAGAAAAACCTCAAATAAATTTTTAAGAGATTTGTTTAGTATATAAGCAGATGTTATTTCATATTTTATCAGTTGTGTGTGTTTTGCTCGCTTGTAAGTTGTGCTTCGGTACAAGACTCTGACATCTTCCGATGTTCTGTTTTTTATTAAAACTGCATCGGTGCGCGATCAACCCGTAGTCGAATTTGCGATTCGAGTGAGATTGACTCAGGTCCATAGCGACAATCTGGTCATCCCTTGTTCAATGAATTGCTTATTTTACGCCAGGGTTGTTCGTTAGCATATGATGAAAGAGTTAGCTATAGTAAAAACACACACACGATGGAAAAGTTGTATGAAGTATATTTTTAAAAAACGATTGACAAAAATAAAAAAACACATCATACAACACGTTCAACAACTAAACTTTGCGTTGATTCGTAAAATATAAAGTTTTCCCCCTTACTGGCAGTGTAGGACCATATTTTTGGGGAAGTGGAGGCTTCGGGTTCGGCGGGCGATATTGGCCTAAAGTTATAGGCAGAGTCTGGCTGGACTCTGTATGCCATTTCTTCCTCATTTTCTTCATCGGCGTAAAGCGCTATGCCGGATACATTGCTCTCCATATTATCGGGGGCGGAGGAGGGACTCTGTATACCATTTCTTCCTCGCTTTCTTCATCGGCGTAAAGCGCTATGCCGGATACAGCGTTCTCCATATTATCGGGTATTGGGGGGGGGAGGAGTCGACACGTTGGTTTCTTTCTAAGAAATAAAAATAACATAATAAATATACGACATTTTTACACACAGCAATCAGTTTACTATCGCTACTTACATAATCTCTGTAATATTCCTTTGGCGGTTCATATTCGTCAAAGGAGAACTTCATAGGGGTTTCTTGCGTGTTTTCCATTCTTATTTCTTCTTGTTTTCTTTAAAAATCTTGTACGAGGCGGGTTTTGAGTTTGAAATTAATTATCCGTACATGCTTATTTTTATAATGACGCTCTACGGTCTATTACAATGGTTTGCGGTTTTAACCAATCAGAGTTTCTATAATCAAACCTCCCCCGTATCTAACCAATCAGAGTTCGTTCATTAAAGCCTTCATGTCAAAACAAGTGAATTATTATAGGTGGGAACAATATGTGGTGTTAAACGCTTAAGGATGCGTATATATAATAAGCGTCGTGTTTTATGACCTCCCCTATGTCAAAACAGTTTGATAAATGATATGGTTAGGAACAATGAAGCTTAAGGATTCGAATATATAATAAGCGTTTTGTTCTGATTCCTCCCCTATGTCAAAACAGTTTGATAAATGATATGGCTAGGGACAATGAATTTACTTGTCGGGATTAGCGACCATTTTGTTTGTTTACTTTGGGTAGCTACGATTTTTTAATGAATTCTAACCTTAATTACTTGTAGGGATTAGCGGGCATTTTGAAGGGATTAGTTCCTGTGAAATATATATTTCCCGTGTTTAAATACGTCTATTTCTAGATATTTAAGCATTTTTACACTTATTTAAGCATATTTTTATGCTTTTTGATACTTTATTTTACACTTTTCACACAATTTAGTATATATTTTAAGATACCCGTTAGCTCGATATCGAGGAGCGTGTTAATTAATTCACACATGTCAAAATAGATGATAATGGTTTTTTAATTTTTAACGTAATACTTCTGGATTGTTACAACACATTGTCTGCGAGTTTACAAAGAAGATATGCTTCCCAACGAGAACTTCTTGATTTTCCTGGCGATTAATCACAGCAATAATAATTCCAGCTTCGACTCCCATTCGGGTATTAAGAACAGAGGTAAGATTAAAATCTTTGAGTATTATCCCGCGACGTTCATCGAGCCAAGTTTTATCTCGGTCATTTAACCAATTGTTATTTTGGGACATGAAGTCGACCACGTAAAAATCAGAGTCTCGACACATTGTATATAAAAATTCAGAGCTGTATAACTTCACGTTATCAAGTTTAATTTCGTTTATATCTATGCTTGTTGCCATCGTATCTAATACTAAAATGTTTTTGGAGATAGGTTCGTCGATTGCTATATGCACAAACTTGCCGATCAAATGTGTAAAATCGTCCGTTGAGTAGGATATATATATATATTTCTCATTCCATAACAATAGCATCTTATAGATTATTCTATCAGCACGTGCGGCGTTGGGTAACATATCCACTTTATGACATTTAACCACTTGATATTCAATATGTGAAAAATACTTTGCTAAATCGATCAGTATTACTAACAGAGGATTTGCTTTAGTACCCACATTCATTTTGAAAGTGTTCTAATAAAAATATGACTTCTAACATGTGTTTATATATCTTTCCCTGCAACGTTTTTTAACCGATAAATATTTTGGAGGCAATATGTGCCGCATTAAGTCAACAAAAAGATTAAAGAGATTTACATGTATGATCGTCGGAGCGCGCGACGGTCATCTAACCAAGTTTTATCCCGGGCATTTAACCAATTGTTATTTTGTGACATAAAATATAAAAATTCAGAGCTGTATAACTTCACGTTATTAAGTTTAATTTCGTTTATATCTATACTCGTTGCCATCGTGTCTAATAATTAATGTTTTTGGCTAGAGATGTCTATGTATACAAAGGGATTAGTCTTTTACGATAAATATATTTTGGTTGGTAAGATATATATTTTTACCAATCTTAGTGTGTTCGGATGAACCGAATTCGATTTTAAAATAATTGTTATATGCATCGTTAAAGAAAAGTTCATACATCTGTAGCGGTTCGCCAGCAGGTTTGGGTATTGGTCTTGATCCAATTAACTGTAGATTTCGTTCACGAGATAGAGCCTTCATAGATATTATATCTATAAATGTTGCTTGATTCATGGTTGATACGGCGGAGGTTCCTCGATTGCTACATGTACAAACTGTCCGATCAAATGTGTACAATCGTCCGATGAGTAGGTATATATATATTTCTCATCCCATAACAATAGCAACTTATATATTATTCTATCGGCACGTGCATTGTTGGGTAACATTTCCACTTTACGACATTCAATCACGTGATATTCAATGTGTGAAAAATACTTTGCTAAATCGGTTAGTATTACCAACAGTGGATTTTCTTTAGTACCAGCTATCATTTTTGAAAGTGTTTTAATAAAATATGACTTCTAACGTGTGTTTATATATATCTTCCCCAGCAACGTTTTACCCGATAAATATTTTTGGGGAATATGTACTGCATTAAGTCAACAAAAAGATTAAAAAAGATTTACATGTATAATCGTCGGAGCGCGTCTTATAATATTGATTTTATCATTCGACCAATGAGAATACTACGATATTTTATTAGGGAATTAAGGTCAACCAATCAGGATACCCCATTTTTTTTAACGTGTTTTTTATAAGCGTTTGTTCCTATTTTTTTTAGTCACAATATCATGATGGCTCGTGTGAAGCAGACTCATAGAAATTTGGAAAGTGGAAAATCAATTGCTCGGTGTGAAAGTAGAGGAAAAGATATTCCTAAAATGTTAAAGCAACGACGTCTAGAGCGACAAGAATATCGTAATAAGGCTCGGGATATTTCAGATGGTGAAACATCATACCGTCAAGAAATCAGAGGAACAAAGAAAGTCAAACATCGTACAACTAAAGACAACATTGCACAGTCGCCATTAAATTTTGCTGTACCGATAACACCGTACAGTCACGTGTCCCCTCTGCAAGCGAAGTCGTCACCACAGCAAGCAAAGCGACCACCCCTGCAAGTAAATTCATCGTCTCAAGAACAGGGGGGTTACATTCACCCTCTACTCCTGCAATCGAAGTATAACACGTCGCCACGGCAAGTACCGTCTCTAACCCAGCAAGTAAACCATCCACAACCTCTATTATCGCAAGAACAGTATAATATACCGCTTCAAACACCGCAAGCAAAGTATAATGCATCTCCTATTCCCCCGCAAACGATCTCACCGCCACGACCCGAAGATGAATTAGATAATTACATATACGATATGCCTATTGATTTCTTCGGTCAAATCCCTATTCCTTCTCCTGCGAATTTAATACAAATGTGTGATGCAATGATACCCGTTCAACAAGGAACACAATTATTACAAATTGTGGATGAATTAGCAAATGCTCTTTCCCCAACATTATCTCCTATTCCTCTTTCACCACCACAACTACCACCCCCACCTAATTCACCCCAACCATTATTTCCAGTGTGTGAAGAAGAGGAAGAAGAAGAAGAGGAAGACGACCGAGAAGTATTGAACGATCCGCCATTGAAGAAAAGATGTTATAAACGTGCGTTAATATATATGAAACGTGAAAAAAAGGCGATGAACATCATGAAGAAAAACGAATGACAATCTATTCGAATTATGATCAAGATATTATTTGTACACAACGCGATAAATATCGTGAGTTAGAGGGTCTCTATATTGAGAAACTATATATAAATAAACAATATATGCAATGGCGTTCTAGAAAATTTACGAGTGACCTTATGGAAAAACGATATATAATGGATAATAATAAGGATTTGAAACGAAAGACTGATTTAAAAAAAAGGAAACCGAAATGTATAAAATGATATGTTCTAAATAAAAATATCAGTAATGTGAAAACATGGAGGTGTGGAATATTATGGTAAAAGAACTGGACCGTTTTGAAATAAAAATTAATAAAAATATGGAACAAAGTGTGTGGAAATGTCTTGACAAACATGAGAATTTATTTAAAAATATTATTACCCATTTAAAATGTCCACGTGAACTTTTAGATGTTTATAATCGTATGGACCGCCATGAAATTGGACAAATAATAGCATTTTTTGCTTTAATCCTGTGTTTTTTTAGATATAAACACATTGATAATGAGGAATATTATATGAAATTGTATGTACGTCAAACAATTTTAGATTTTAGAAATTCGCAGCGTAAATTCATTTTATTCCCTCATGATAAAAAACACACTCGTGGTTTTGGTTGTGGAATATATTCTTTGAATTTTTTAAATTAGTCTAAATACAATTTTTCAATACTCTGTATTATAATGTCAGGATCTTCAAAGTTAATATTATATGATTCTATAATACTCTTAATAATAAAAATAGTTGATGTAGGAGTATTAGATCTAATCCTTACCTTTATAGAATAATTATATATTATATCCATATACGGAGGGTAATATTGTAAACTAAGAGGGCTATTATTTTGTATAATACTATTATTTTTAACTTGATCTGAAAATAAACTGACTTTAAACTTATGGGGTTCACTTGTCTTATAGAATAATTTAAACCAATAAGAGTATTTCTGACAATTTTTATAACAACATGTACAGGGCGGGGTTTTCGTTCGTATCAGCTTAACAATCTATTCGAGATTAAAAGTATAAACCCTATCGTTACTAGTTTTAAGTTTTGATATTGGATTATGATTTTCGCAAAAGAAAATAAAACAACATACTAGTTGATACACTATTTTCTCAAAAGTATCTAAATTATGTAGATAAAAAAAAGCAGCCTTCAAATAAAATGGATCTATAAAATATAAATAAATACAGCAATATGTAAATTCATGACTAAAACAACGATTAATTCTATGTATTGTATTACAAAGATAAGTTCCTCCATACCCTATCGCTTTAGGAATTGTACTTTGCTTATCGTTAATAGTAACAGAAATAAAGTGGTAAATATCATTTCTTGGATGATAACTGGTTTGAATTTCAATAAAAAAATTATCAGAATGATTATCATTCAAATGAAAAATAGATTTCATTAATGTTTGATCGGGTATTAATAGTAATTTGTGATAACGCTCACAGAGTTTTTCACCATAAATATAATATTTTCGTTGTGTATGAACAACGGGGATTATATAGTGTTGTTTATTTGTTAAGATTCGCCAATCCTTGCATTCATCTTGGTTCATTTCAGGTTTCATTTTTTCAATATAGGCGTAGTCTTTATATCCCTGACAAAGTTGTCTCGATTCAATTTCCATACATTCGATAATTCCCCCATAGTAATAGTCACATAAGTCACAGACGGCAAATAATAATCCAATGTATCGGTTACGAAAATGCTGTATATAATACACAATTTTCAATATCGTCTTAATATTGGGACCGTGATCATTAGCTTCTGCATAGCTTCTTTTATCACCAATGTTTAACGACATTCTCAAAAACGAGAACGTGTATGTTAAAGAAATCGACTTGTATATATATACTATTTTTCCCCTTCATTTCTACATGTAGAATTTAACACGATTTTGATCAAAAAATTGAAAAAAGTATTATTGTATAAACTAATCCCACGAGTATATAATATATCAACTGATTTGACGTGTGTTTTAGAACAACATTAGGGATTCGTGTCGTTAATCCCACAGCATTGCGGAACTAATCCCAAAATATTTGTTTAGAAGGAATCGCTAATTAGGGATTCGCGTCTCTAATTCCTACAGCACACATTCATTGTACATGAATATCACAAATCATCAGGATGACATGAAAGCTTTAATCAACGACCTCTGATTGGCCAAACTAATCTACCCACAGTAACGCATAGTTACGCGGGATGCAATTATAAAACCCGATGTTGAAAATAATTAATATCAGTCTGAGTGTAGGAGAGAGAGAGATGGCAAAAATATTTGAGAAGAAGACCCGTGAAATTAAAGAAGCAGATGACTACATCCCGTTAGAGACAAACCTCCAGGAAGAATCTGAAGGGACAATCGAAGAGTTGTATGCGGGTAAATATAATTGTGCATTAAACAAATGTAAAGAAGAAATATCCCAAGAACGACAGAAATTATTTTTATCGCGTATCACACATATAATGGATTGTGAATGTTACCAGTTTAAAGGAGAGAGACCCAGTTATCGTGAAGTAACTCTTCTTGAACTTCAAACGAACAAGTATTTTATTTATCATTGTTATGATAGCAAGTTAAAACCCTACAAAGAACTAACTCGAAGGGAACGGTCTACTGTCTACTATCAATATCGATGTCATGGACTAGACTATTTAACTGAAAAAAAATCAAGAGATTATTTTAGTCAAAGTGAACTTATAAATAGATTAAGTTATTTATTTCGTAATGTTTTTCCCCCGAATGCTATTATTGGGTATAAAGGTGGTGATAAAGAATCGTCGTTAGTTAAAACACTTCAAGAAAAAACTATTTTACATTGTGTGAATCTTGAATATTTTGGAATTGAGAAGTACGATTATTTACTTTCGTTTTATAATCTTAAACCCAGAAATTGTTGGTATCATACTAGTGAACCCACATGTTTATTGTATCATTGTAGTTTGTTTGAATGTCTTTTATTTGCTGCATGTTTGTTTCGTAAATTAGAAGATGTGGATAATGAACGATCTGTACTCTCTATGTATGATAAGGAATTTAATTTTTAAAAATTATTCTCTCCTGAACATTTTACCTAAATAAAAAAATACACTTTTTGTTTTTAAAAAAAAATATTGAATGTATTTTCCTTTTATTTTTAGAAACACAAAGATTGTTTAAAAAATTATCAAAAGCACATTTAAGAAATGTTTATATTTTAAAAATAAAACGTACATTAGAACGTTATTATTTTGTTAAAGATGTACATGTTATCAAAAACACTATTTTTGTTAAAATAGAAGGAGAGAGAAGTTTTAAAAAAAATAAGATGATCATAGAAACTCTTTGTACATTTAAATATATAAAAAATGATATCATTGTACGTATAGTATAAATAAAACGTTCATAATTTTTTTTCTCTTATTGGAATTAAAATGAGTCAGAAAAAAATCATCCATTATAATGAACGTTTTTATCTTACGAATCCAAGAAAATTCGGGACAATTGCGTTAAAATCAGCAAATAATATATATGAGTTTCAAGAAGTGTCTTGGAAACGGGGTGTAATACCCGCGAGTTTTCTTAACGTTTTATTTAAATTTAAAACAAATATTCGTGCTCCAGGTCCAAATACTGATTTTTCATTGACATTTAGTAACAATAGAAAATTTCAAACAGATAAACAGATTTATCTTACAGGAGAATTAGAAGCAAGAAAAAAAGATTGGTATAAACGAAAAATAATTCATAGTATTGATGTAAAACTTAAAAATAATATTCGTGATTCATATAACGGGGCGTTAGGATGGAGTATTGTTCAAGTTAAAAAAGAGATATTCGAACAGGGTGATCTTGGCTCATATATTGCAAAACCTAATAAACCCTATTTTAGCTCTAATCAATTGTTTATTGATCCCGAGCAAAATTTCTTTAACGGTGATAAACGTTTTGTAGATTTAGCTTATAATTTACCTGCTGACGAAGATTTTATATTGATTCAAAACATTAAATTTATAGATGAAAATTTTTTGTGGAAATATGGTCTTAAAATTGCCGAGGCAGATAAACCCTATAATGAATACGAAATTTCTATTGTTTATTCCGATGGATATACGTAGATAGGGGTATATATAAAGATCGTTTTATCAAAGGGGATCACGTGTCATGGAGTTTCAGCGCGTACAAAATCAAGAGGGATATAAGATTTATCATGATTTAACACAATATAGTTATGTGGAATCCGTTTTTTTTTGGTATTTAGTAGGAAGTATGGAAATTGAAAAATCAAGATATCATCTACTAATATCTATTGCTGATTAAGAAGCATATGTACGGTATAAATTTATACTGGAAGTAGAATGTTCAAAAAATCCCAAAATGTATATTGTACATCAAGAGGAACACGACATTCCAGAAGAATGTTATGAATTTCTTCGTAAAATATGTGAAGCATGGAATGATGGCGTATCCCCACGTATCAACGATAAAAGAATTGGAGAATATTTAAATATACTAGATTATGATAGAAAACATTGTTTTAGTTATGAGTGTTTTAGGATTATTATAGCATTATATTATGATTTTTGGGTTTATAATAAAACTATAAAATACACTTGTAAAAAATGTAAAGGGGAATGCGAATGTAATGTGGATTACCCTAATTTCATCAGTGTAAATTTTAATGAAATAAGAGCTTATAATGTAGAAAAATATTCAATGGACAATGACCTCTTATGTCACGAAATAAGACACTGAATGTATGTTTTTTATTTAAAAAAAAATTAATACATTAAAAACTTTTCAACATGGTTTCTGGGTTTATGATATACAAGTCCTCCTTTTTGAAATTGTCTTTTGATTTTTTTCTTTCCTAGTTTTGCAATAATTTTTACTACATTAGCTTTTTTTTTAAGCTCTTTTTTAAAATCGTTTATAAAAAGTTTGCCGTATTTATTGACTGTTTTATTTCCTCCACGTTGCCTTTTTTTCCCTTTAAAAATACCCCCACGTTGCCTTTTTTCCCCTTAAAATCACCACCCCGTAATTCTCTTATTCTTCCTACCATTGTTATGAAGGTTGTTTTCTCTGCCAATAGTTATCACCATAGTCTGCAAAAATTTCTTCATGGGGTTTTATATGTTTTATACTTTCTAAATACATTTTTTTATTATTTGGGTCGTAAACAAAATCTGAATTATTTTTATATATAGAACCGGTTTTCCCATTATTCGCATAACGTGCTGCGGCGTGAGTTGTCAAATAAGCATCGATACACGTGTTTGCATCGTTACAAATACTATATACAGCATTTGTGTTTTTACCATATTTACGATCCAATTTGACCTGTGTTGTTTTTTGACCCGTATAATAAGAAATATTACGCTCGGGTTTAAAAGGTTTTTTCGAAGCAAATAATCCCTCACCTGCATTTGGAATCGTTGATTTCTTGATACGTAAGTTATTTTGTTTTGCTAAATGAATCCAACATTTTTTTGTTTTTGCTGTTCGTTTACGACATCTTATTTTTTTTAGGGTTTTACTTCTACATTGAAGAACGTGACGTATACTTTGAGATTTATCATTGCGTCTTTTTTTTCGAGGTAACTTAACTCTTACCATTTTTTTTAAAATATAGTTTTTATTCCTAAATAATCATTCTTTTTTTCATGGGTCTGAATAAAATTTACCAAACATTCAACTTTATAGATAATATCTTCGGGACAGTTGTATATTTCTTTTTTTAATTCTGTTATTCTTTGTTTTAAAATCTTTGATGAAATAGGTATTATCTTTTCTTTATCTTCTGTAAAATTTAGTAAACATTCCCTTAAAAGATACGGCGAAAATAATATTGAGGGATCATTATCTTGAATTTCATATCCGATATAAGGTAAATTAGACGCTTGTAAATAAATTTCAATATACACAATTTCACTCATATTTTTTTTTACTCACTTTTTTTTGTTTTAGTTTTTTTAAAATGGGTTCTTTATTCTCAAAAAAAATCCCTCCTATACTTACGTTGACATGTATTAATATACAGGATTCATACGATGTTACTATTGATCGTGTTGATGGTGAAGACGAAAACATAAATAAAAATAAAACGGCGTGTTTTTCTTGTTTTAGAAAAAAAAAAGAAGATGAATGATGATCAGAAAAAATTAAAATATAGTCAAAAAGATATAGATAAAATTGTAAGTTTATTTAATAAGAAAAAAGAAAGTAAGAAAAATGAAAAAATAGACGATTATTTTTCTGTTAATCATATAGAAACTATTAGTAGAGAAAAATTTAAAGTCACTGAACAACATTTTTCTTTGGATGTTTCACGGGAAAAAACGGTTAATTTTATTAGTTTTATTCAATCGTTATCGTTGGTTTTTTCTTATTTAATTAACATTGCACGGGCAAATGTAAAAAGTGATGATGATTATGTTAGATTTATCTTTAGTAATGCGCCAAAAAGTTTTTTCTCTACAGCCGTTTTACCCGTGAAAGACTTTGACGTTAAATATTTCTTAAATATTATGGAAAAATTTATGCAGAGTAATAAAGAAATAATAGCTAATGGTTGGAATAGTAAAGTAATTGTTCAAACTTTTCCCGCAGGAATAAGTACAAATAAAAAAAAAATAGTGTACTAAGGAAAAAAAGTATTTACAATAGTTTGAATAAGGGAAATGCTACAGATAAAGGTGGTGTGAAAAGTAATGTAAAAAAATATGGCCGTAAATTTCGCACGGGGGTATTTTATATTCTTAGCCATGTATTATTTCGTACAGTGAAAGATTGTTGTTTTGCTTTAGCAATATTAGTGGGTTTATCATTTTTAAAACAAGACTATAAATATTTTATAATGAAAAGAAAACCCAATAAACCTGTGGATGATTTATTTACGTGTGAAGAAATTCGAAATGTATATCGGGAATGTGGGATACCCGAGGGTAATGTTGATGCTACACAGTTTAAGTTAGTATATAATAATTATTTAAAAAAACAGGGTGTTGATTTGTTAGTGTATGCTGACACTCATTCCGATAATATAATTTATTATTCACGAACTGATAGTGAAGGTAATCTTATTAAATTGACTAATGAAATTGTATGTTTATGGTTAAATAATAATCATTACGATGTAGTCTTAAGCATAAAGGAATTTTCTAAACTCAGTACCAGTTCTTTTTGTGTTAAATGTATGAGTTATTTTACACGCCATGAATATGTCGATAATCACCTATGTACTACAAATAATTTAACTTGTTTACGATGTTATAAATATCCGAATAAGTGTAAAGATAAAAATAATAAACTTATTTGTACCAGTTGTGATATAATTTTTTATGATGAAAATTGTTTTACAAATCATTTAACAAATAAAATTTTTAAACCCTCTCAAAGTAATTATGATCGTTTAACACCGTGTCAATATTTTTTTTATTGTAAAACCTGTAACAAAATTTGTCCTCGATTCTTTTTCACTTTTTCTAATAAAACAGTTAAACATGATTGTAGCAAACGATTTTGTTTTCATTGTGATAAATACATGAAACAACCTCATTTTTGTTATGTGAAACCCCTTTCACTTGAATATAACAAGAGGAAAGAAAGTGAACCAACTTTATTTTTTTTTGATTTTGAAACAAAAGTAACCGAAACTAAATTGCTCGTACCGTTTTATTGTATCGTCCAAAAGGTATGTAAAAAATGTCAACATATTGAATTTAAAAAAACAAAAAAATTTGAAAAAAAGGATCAAGAAATTATCGGTAATACTATTGAAAAAGTTAGTTGTTGTGGGAATAGACAATTTATTTTTGATAACAATGTTATTGAAACTTTATGTGAATTTATGTTTGAACAAACAAATTCCGTTTGGATAGCTCATAACGGGGGTAGATTTGATACTATTTTTATTTTAAAATATCTTTTAGAAATAAAACAGATAATGCCGAATACTATAATGAACGGTACTAAAATAATGAGTTTAATAATTAAAGAACAAAATATTAGAATCCTCGATAGTTATTTGTTTTTTAGTATGAAATTAGCGGATATTCCAAAAGCAATGGATCTTTAAGGGGAATGTAAGGAATTTCATCCTTATGAATTTTACGATTTAACTTATGAGGGTGACATTGTAGATCGGAAATTTTTTGATACGAAACATATGAATACAGCAACACTTAATGAATTTGAAAAATGGTATTTAGAAAAAAAGAAAGAGAAATATATATTTCGTAAAGAGATTTATTATTATTGTTGTAGTGATGTAGATATTTTAAGAAAGCGATGTGTTAAATTTTCTACAATGATAGGGATCATAGGTCATATCACCCCCTTTTATGCAAATAATTGTATTACGATTGCTAGTTTAGCTTTGAAAGTGTATAGACTTAATTTTTAAAAAAAAAATTGTGTAGGAATTAATCCTGCTTCGGGGTATAGGGGGGGTGTAAAACAGAGTTTAATTGCTATTGATTGGTTAGATGAAATTAATCGAGAAATAGGAGGAAATTTAGAATATATCTGTTCACAAAATGGGGAGAAAAACATTCTAGGACGTTTTGTCGATGGTTTTTATATTGATACGATATATCAATTTCATGGGTGTTTTTATCACGGATGTCCCAAATGTTTCGACCCCTATGCATTAAACGTTCTTACAAACGAAAAATTTAGTAATTTATATGCAAATACGCAACGTTTTTCTTGGACAATAAAAAATGCCGGTTACAAATTAATCGAGATGTGGGAATGTGATTATTTAGAAGAAAAAAAATATACACAGAAACAATTAATTGAAAAGAAAAGAAAATTTTATCCGTTTACTCCTTTAACACCACGTGACGCATTATATGGGGGGCGAACTTCCCCCGTATGTTTATTTAAAGAAACAAAACCCAACGAACGAATAAGTTACGTAGATTTTACATCGCTATACCCTGATGTACAAAAAAATTATGATTTTCCTGTGGGTCATCCTACTATTTTACTGGGGAAAGATTGTAATAAAATAAAAATCAAGGACATATTTGGTTTAGTAAAATGTTGTATTTCACCTCCTCGAAATATTTACTTTCCTGTTTTACCTGTTAGAATAGATGGGAAATTATTATTTCCATTATGTTATAAATGTGCTGTGGATAAATGTAATAAATGTGAACATAATGAAAGCGATCGATACTTGACGGGTACTTGGACTAGTGTTGAGATTAATGTTGCTATAGATAAGGGATATAAAATAATTGCTCTTTACGAAATATATCATTTTGAACGCAAAGAAAAAATCTTTTCACAATACGTAAATCAATTTTTAAAAATCAAACAAGAATCTTCAGGAATTCCTACGGATTGTTTGAACGCAGATGGAAGTAAAAATGATGATAAAATTAAACAATATTGTAATGATTATTTAAAAAATGAAAATGTTTTTTTAGATAAAGACAAAATAGAGAAAAATCCCGGATTAAGAACTATTGCAAAAACATTTTTAAATTCGTTATGGGGAAAATTTGCTCAAAACGAAAATAATACACAAGTGTGTTTTTTAAACGATTATGAAGAATTATTAAATATTGCCAATGATAAAAGTAAAAAATTAACATCGATGGAATTTATAAACGAAACATTATTACGTTGTACATATGAAAAAATTGATGATGCAACAACCCCTCTAAAAACGGGAAATGTAATCATTGCGTGTTTTGTTACTGCATCTGCACGTTTGAAATTATACGAGTTACTCGTTAAATTAGACGATCGCGTTTTATATTTTGATACAGATTCTGTTATTTATATATCTGATGAAAATAATTATACTGATGTTAAAACGGGAAAATATTTAGGAGATTTAACGAATGAATTAAATGAAAATGAATGGATAACAGTAGTATAGAGAGTGGGGCTACGAGCCCAATTTTTACACATTCAATGTTGAACGCGAATATAATCGCCAAAACATCACCAAATTTACACCAAATCCCAAACCCCCAAAATTCGATGTCATTTCGGTAATTCTAAATTTATAACATACATCAAATAAGACCACAAACCTGATTTATACGCTAATAATGTGACATTTCAATATTTTTACATGTTTTTTAAAAAATAGAATGTGTCGTTTCACATTTTTCACATATTTAAAAAAGAAAGTGTCGTTTCAACATTTTCACGTATTTAAAAAATAGTCGTTTCAACGTTTTCACATTTTTTTTTCAACAAACTACTGCTGTCTCAACTCACGCGCGAAAAAAAACCACTAGATTTTCAAGTCTAGTGGTGATGTTTATCCAAATGGATAGCAAAATGGTGCTCTTTTGATTGGTTAACAACATTGACTAACAAATAGCCAACTACTCTACGAATTAGTCTGTTTGTTCACTATTCTCAGTGGTATCTCTCACTACAATGTTTTTGTGGCCATATGCGTAGGAGTCAATGCCATTTTCTAAAAGGTATCGTTTGTCATCAAAACAGGATAGCGACACTTTATTAATTTCGTAACTACCTAGCTGATGTTTGACACTTCTAATGGTCTTCATTGTGTGTCGCAACTGTTTCTGCTCAAGTAACACACTTTTGTAATCTTCGTGTCTGATTACCTTTTTAATTATATTCTTTCTAATACCTTTAGCAGTTTTTCCACCACCTCCATCCTCTTTTAAATAACTATACATTTTGCTGCGCAACCCAACGAACTCAATAATTGGCGTTCCAGCGCACTCGTCTTTCATCTTCCCAATAACTTTCGTATTCTCCTTAAAAGCGAATGGGTTGTCTGCAGGGTAATCACTATTGTCAAACTTTTCGCGCTCCATCATGAAGTCGGAATAAACGTCATCAGTTTTGATTGTGTACAGCAGACTGTCAGTGTCAGTGAAGTGCAATCTGCAGGTGTCGCTAGAGTACTTTTTCATGATGTAATTATAGTGAAAATCGTACATCAACGTTTTGCTCAAGTCTAGTATGCACATACCCACATATGCAGGCCTGTTCAATGTCAACGTTTCTTTAACTTTATGGACAGCGACTAAGTTCTCGCTAAATATCTTGAAAGACACAAACGTTGGCTTTGAGACAAGCTTTTTAAATTTCTTCCCAGTGGTCACTAATCTCACGTCCACGCGCTTCCTCAAGTTTTCCATTGTTTTTCCAAACACACTGTTATTCATCAACTTGAAAAAGTCCTTCTCAAAAGCGTTCTTAGCCGCAGTTCTTTTGACTGTGTTAAAGTCAATGTACTTGCCCAACCACTTGGACTGGTCAAACTGTAGGACCCTATGCACCTTTTTGATTTTCAATCCAAGATCCACATACAACTGCAGATTTTTATAGTGACACACGTACTTTTTTTTGTCCATCAAATTAGTCACCAATTTCTTCACACCACCAACACTCACATTAAATTTATTTTTGATTTTCGTGCAGTACTCTGACAACATGTCGACAGTTATCTCCATCTTTTCAGGAGCCAGCGGGTAATCGTTGTGTAGGTCATGCAAATGGGCTGGATACTCTAAGTCGACTTCAAGCAGTAAGCCCTTTTTACTACACAGTAATTTTAGTAGAGCCATTTTGGCCCCAAAAATGGGGCCAAAATTGTGACCCTGAGGTGGCCCCCATTAATAGGGCCGTTTTGGCCCCCTTGCACTAGGGCCAATTTTGGCCCTTATTTTGGGGCTGTTTTGGTCCTTTTTGTAGGGCTGTTTTGACCCAAGATGGCACCATTTTTATAGGGCTGTTTTGGCCCCCTTGCACTAGGGCCAATTTTGGCACTTATTTTAGGGCTGTTTTGGTCCTTTTTGTAGGGCTATTTTGACCCAAGATGGCACCATTTTTATAGGGCTGTTTTGGCCCCCTTGCACTAGGGCCAATTTTGGCCCTTATTTTGGGGCTGTTTTGGTCCTTTTTGTAGGGCTATTTTGACCCAACATGGCACCATTTTTATAGGGCTGTTTTGGCCCCCTTGCACTAGAGCCAATTGTGGCTCTTATTTTGGGCTGTTTTGGCACCCATAAAATAGCATTATATTGTACCCTTTTTGGAATAGTTTTAGTCATCAGGATCTGTTTTACAGGGCCGTCTTAAAAACTAAAAACAGTGATAATTTATACTGGAGGACATGCTATGACCCACAAATGTATCATTAGAAAGCGTTTCGTTTACCTGAGCCTCCCAAAAAAACTGATCCTTGTACAATAATTAGCAGAACGAGTAACAAATATATTGTATTTCAAATCACAACAACTGTATTACATAAAAACTAATGTAGAGGGAAAAAAGATGGCCTCCTACTACTTTACAGTCCTGAAAAAACAGGATTTTTCTTGCACAACATTCAACCTATTTTATATACAACTATACAAGTAATTCATATATTTATTGCTGTATATACATGACAAAATGATCGCATTCTAATTGGTGGAGAGGAGTGCAATTATTTTGTTAATTGCACTGCAATTAATGAAAAGAGATAAGACACTGGGAACAAGTTTGAGAATAAAATTCAAAATGGTGGTGGTTATATACTGGTCATTATATATATAGTTGCCACTACTTGTCATACACAAATATAACTCAAGTCACAAAACATGGTGATTTTTAAGTCATGTCATGTACATAATAAACAAGTAAGCATATGATTTTGCTCGTGAAATTAAGAATTTATACTATGCATGATATTTGAGAAGTATTCCAAATAGCATTGCCTATCGGCTCATGCAATTTTGGCACAATTTTCAAATATCTACTTGTAGAGTAAATCCTTAATTGCACTTGCTATCACGATTACCTAAATTAATAATAACATAACTAATGCATCGTTATTTTTTAAAAAGAATCCAACTACTTTACATTTGTAAGTACACCAATAATGGTCTTGACTGAAACAGGACATTTTTCTGGCACAATTCCCATTAACACCATGTCCAGAAAACAGTAAATGTTTTTACCTATTTTGTGTTCCACATTATAAGGTTGATACACTGCTAGCAACATGCTTTGCTAGCAACAGGATTTGTTCTTTAACCACATTGTCCAATGACTGCTCATTCTGTAATTAAAAGCCATATATTCAGTTAGATATCAGTCTTCTACAAGAAAAGGTAACAAACAGAACCTGGAAAGAAGCATTTATAGGTGCTGGTCATTTTAAAAATGCACAACATTGGTAGTGACAGCCTCGGTCTCTACCAATACTGTGTGTTTTGAATAACTTGCCTCCTGTAATTAATCCCCTAGTAGTGATCTCCCTGAGAACTCCTAGGGATATTAAATTAGTGCCAGTACATATTGTTACAGTACCGGTAATACCAGTGATTAAGAACTCAATAGGAACCTTGTCATTATGTATCTTAGGTAGCAGTATACATATATAAAGTAAATGGTTTGAACCTAGGAGTATCATAAGATGTGTGAAGTTGATCGTCCAGGTTGTTGTAGTCTTGAGAAAGACTGTTGTTGGTGACTGACGTTTCGACGGCCTCAGCGGCGGTCATCTTCATATTCACACACATATACAAACATACTGTATACTATATCCATGGTTGAATTAACAGAGTGCTATATGCATATAGCACATTGGTTAGGTGCAATATGAAATCTCTCTCTAAATTACAGTGGGAAATTGCATATCATTTCCCCAAACTAATTAACCAAACACTGTGTAATAAATTGAACTGCACGACCGGCAAAATACACAAGCGCACTAACCAACTGAACTATGGTAGCTTGGCAACATATTCATTATATACAATGGTGGAAATGCCAATGAAGTGAATGGGTTTATTACCGAGAATATTTGGCATTTATTCCCAATGAATAGTGTATTGAAAGGAAAATTGTGAGTGTGAATATAAATTAATTTTATAAATAGATAGATAGAGTAAATATTTATTCAGGATAAAACACTTCAGAATTTACAATATTCTGTTGCAACTAATTATTCAGGATAAAACGCTTCAGAATTTACAATATTCTGTTGTCAATGTCTATCAATATTCGAAGTGGAAAATAATATGCTGTAATTACTGATTACAGTATACAGTATTATTAGTATAAATATAATATAAATTTTGATTATATAATAGAAATTTTATAATATTAATATAATAGAAATTTTGATGTGTTTGATTCCAGACAGAAGCCCGAGAAGGTCTTATAGTTGCAGGGTTCCAGTCTTAATCCAATTAATGGAGTGTAAATGCCAAATATTCTCAGTAAAATATCCATTCACTTCATCGGCATAGCACCATCATATAATACTGAACTTGTTGGCAAGTTCCTGTCAAGGGCCTCCATAGTTTAGTCAGTTGGGGCACTGACCAGTTCATAATTTCTCAGTGTTGCGGCTTTGATTTCCAGCCAGAAGGCCTTGAAGTTGGATTTTTCACAACCCATCTTAGTTCAGTGTCAACACTTTCATAATCAAGTGCCAACCAGTCAAGATCATATAAACAGTAATGGTGCACTTTCCTTCAGGGTTTTAACTGACTCATAAGATCTTTGTCAGCAAAAAAGCTGTTTTACTTATAAAGGTCTTATGAGCACCTGACGAAAGCGGATCAATATAAATGTTTCATTCTGTTCTTCATTAAAATACCAACAGCGACTCACTCGACGAAATATACAATGGCGCCCACTGGTGCATGAAATACAGACTTAAGTATTATTAAACACTAAGAGAGCATTAGATTATCGCCAAAGTCGTGAACAATTTGTATACAACTCACCAGTGATAGCAATGACGCATCCAAAATACGCTTTCCAGCCACCTTTAGGCGGTTTTGACACCAGGTTTGCCAAACAACAGTCAGTCAACACAATGCCTTCTTTCTTCGTATTAACGAGAAATATACTCTTTATATCCCGAACGAAATCTTCAGTGAGCATAGTCGTCTCGTTGATATAAATCCAGTAGATAAACACGTATTCATCTTGCTTCTAGATATGTTTCATACGTCAAATAAAGTTTTAAAGTTGTATATAAAAGCTTCTCTTCGAAGATTAGATGTCAACGTCCCTTGCGAGTTGCGAAGAATACGAAATATGCGCCATAACATCACGTGTCACTCCGATCACGTGCTATGTTAGGGAATAAGTACCGGTGGTATTTTGATACCATTTTCCAAAATGCGAGAGGATTTCAGTATATTATAATGGTAGTTTATTTCATTATTGAACGTGATTGTGTGGTTATCAAAAAATGCCAAACTACAATATGCATGCCCTACGTTGGAAGTGAAATTTAATCAAATTCAATAATTTTCGTGCGTTACGTATGTCGGGTAGGACGATTTACCCGGTCCATTCGGCATATTTGTTCCCAGATCCCTTTAGTCACGGCCACATATAGCCAACATGGCGGATTCCTGGATGATATTATTGATATGAGCAGATATCAGATACAAATATCTAATAGACCAGTATTTATTTAAAGCAGATATCAGATACAAATATCTAATAGACCAGTATTTATTTATTTATTTTATTTACAAGATTTGCCAGACGATAAACACATACAAGACGAAAAAGCTATAGTGATTGACAAATAAATTGACAAATAAATATACAGCCGGAGATTTGACCCCTGACCCCAAACAGCCCATGTTCGAAAAATCCAAAATGTCTTTCCGGCACACTGCAGTACTGTATGAGATACTTTGTTCTACTATCTTAATACTATGTTCTGTTTTGGCCCCAATAGGGGCCAAAACAGCTTGGCCCTAATAGGGGCCAAAACAGCCCATGTTTCAAAAATCCAAAATGGCTCGAAAAGTAGCGGGCCGATATGGCCCTTGAGGTACCGAAACAGCCCTTGAGATTTGTTTTGGCCCCTGCTTGGATCTGTTTCAAAAAGCCAAAATGTCTTGCCAGCACGCTGCAGTAATGTGCGACATAAGGTGTACAGCAAAGAACTGCGCGCCTTGTTAGTAAAACCCAGCTTGTTCTGTTTTGGCCCTAATAGGGACCAAAATAGCCCATGTTTCAGAAATCAAAAATGGCTCTGGGGGGCCAAAACGCTTCCTACTTGGCCAAAACAGCCCTTAAAATAGGGGCCGATGTAGCTCCTGAGGTACTGAAACAGCCCTTGCGTTCTGTTTTGGCTCCTGCATGGGGCCAAAATGGCCCATGTTTGTAAAAGCCAAAATGGCTCCTAGGGGCCAAATTGGCTCTCTTAAAATTACTGTGTACCGTCGTGATAGTCGTGCAGATTAACTTTTTCTATTTCTTTCTCAGTCAACCACTTGAAGCCGCCCGTGGGTAGACTTCGACTCATCGCCCACCCATACAAATTGTTGGCATCAAGGTACATCAAATATTTCGACTCTTGCGCTTTATCATACCCCTTCATGTACTTATTATTCGCCACGCCATGTCTGTTGCATATGTAGCTCACACCACCACGCATACCTAATTCTACGAACTGGAACATGTCAATGTCGGACAATAATTCGAGTTCCACTCCAGTCATCTTTAACATGGCGTCCCAAGCCAATCCGGGCGATGTAAAATAATGACACGGGTCTAATTTATACTCGCGATGACATGTCTTTCTAAAGTTCTCAAAAACGTCGGCGAGCAAGAGCACATCACTTTTCAAATACAGGTCGTGATACCCACCCATATTTTCAACGTCGAAGTAGTCCCACACATCGCAAGCGCGCTCATGCATTTCTTCCGTGATGTGCTCATCATTCAGAACGCTGTAGAAGTCCTTTTTGGAGGGTAGCTCGCATTCATCGAATTTATCAAAGGAGTCCATATAATCATAGGGATAGACCCCCTTTCTCGTCATAAGTGCCAACCCCTCATCACGAAACACTTCTGACGTGTATTTGAAAGCGTCCCTTGGTAGGTTCCTCACCAAGTTGTCTAGACCACTACTCATGAACTGAAAGCTGTCTAAGAACACTAAGTTTTTTCCAAGCATGAACGCCATGTACTTCTCCATGTTGTTCGGTATCACGTTTATGTCTTGGCCAAACTTTCCAATCTCCTGCATAATGAAATGGCTATCGTAGCCACGTAGGTTATGAAAGATCACAGGGATTTTGTCAGTCAACTTAAAGTTCACGTTACACTGACGATGTGCGGACCCTCTGTACTTACCTGACACGTGACAGTGGTCTCTCACTCTAACGTCAGCGCCAGTGTACTCAACACTACAAATATGGCAACTTTTAGACTCGTCAAAGTTCTTCTTATCGTCATCAGTCAACACCATCTCTTTGTTAAAGTGACTCTCAGATGTCTTTTTACAATACTCAACAATTTCTAACATCTCCCCAATGAACTTATTAACTGCATTTTCACCGCGATACACTTTTACTGGCTTACTGTACTCATTGTCGTAGCAACAAACTAATTTATACCCATAGCCACAGTCAACGTGTCTCTGATAAGCGTTTGTGTAGCTACACTCGCTTGACAGCTTTGTTGTGTGCACCTTCTGTGTGATAGCCTCGAAGTCTGCGTACACCACAAATGGTACGTTTAGCTGCCTACTAAAATTCTCGTATTTCACTTTCGCACCTTTTTGCGGCATTTTAATAGCTTGCTTCCCATTGGTGACCAAACATACTTCAACATGACTTTCAAGCACGTCCGCTCGACTAAAACACTGCAGGCAATGTCTACAAAAATGTTTTCTAGCCTTATGCTCTGTCTGACGGTACATAAACTTGTTGAAATCGCGAATGTACACGTAGTGCTTGTTGCCCACATCATTAGTTATCAACAGTAGGTCCATGTGGTCAGGGTACGCTTCCTTAGAAACATACACAGGGAATGGTTGCTTATTTTCATACCCGAAAACGTTGATGCTAATTTCGTTAGCCTTTTCGATCTTGTTGTAATCTTTGAGTGTGACTGGGAAGTTAATTCCATCATAATTCAACTCACTGACATGCCTAGCGTACTTCGACGTTCTATCAGAGTGTTTTCCAACAGGAAACTTATGTGCTAGGTGGCACCATCTAAAGCACTCGTTGTCATCATCGTTATTCACGTTTATCAAACCCTTCTTACTATTACGCAACTCCTTTGGCAACGTAATGTAGCTACTCCCATGCAGAGGTCTATAAATAGCGATATTAACGTAGTGTGCATCTATTTTGTCGATAGTCCACCCAGACCCCTCAGATAACCACCCGGCTATCCGCGTCAAGATCTGTTCCGACCCACGGTTGACGACACCTTCAATGTCACGCTCGTTAATGACGACAAACGTTTCACTGTTAAAGTAGGCAGTTTTGTACGTGGTCTTATCGAGTTCTAAAGCCTTCTCAAAAGTGACCTTAACTGTCTCTACCACTTTCATTCCGTTGGTCTCACCTAGTTCACGTCTCAAAAGACTAATGACAGCGCTTCTACTACCGTTTACCTGATTGATGTCTCTGTCGTTAACCACCTCGACTCCATAGGACCTTGTGAACCCTCTCAACGCTTGACTCAACAGCCGTGGGCTATGGTCTTCAACTGTGGGTTGTGCCTCCTGGTTTCTGACAAGACGGTCATGCGTCCGACTGCCAACGTTAACTCGCCTGTTTGTCAGCGGATTAACAATATTGACATTTGTCGTGTCACTAAAAACACCATCTCTAACAAGTTGATTGTAGACTCGCCCATGAACGTTGATCGCTCTACCTGTTAGTGGATTTACAACGGCTGCACCATTTCTAACAAGTGGGTTTTCTGTGACGTCACCCATGGCTTCTATATACTACACTTGTTTTTTTCCTAAACCACTCGTCGTAATAATTATCACCACTTTCGCACCATCCCAGCTTTGGGTACACCACCCCAAACAAATTATCGTCAAACAAGTCTTTCACCTTCCCGTCTTTGAGGTCTGACACCTTCTTGAGTGTCTCGACTCGTCTTTTGTGGCACAACCTAATAATGTAGTATCCATATCTGCTGACATTTCTACCCTTTACCAAATTGCATGAGTACAACGCATTGACAACTTTTAAGAAGTCTTCTTTTATCATCTCAAGGTGCTCACCCTTCACAACGTTCCGTAGTCTCCTTCCCATCCACCAAGACCGTTTGTGAACGCTTTTTAGTCGTGTGAGTCTCATGTCGCTGTAACTCTGAGTGTAACCCCATTCGATGTCGCCACACTTTGGACACGCGTACCCACCGCAGTCAGTCATGTTTTTCACAACGTCACAATCCAAGCAGTGGTAAAGCCTGGAGACGTCTCCACACTCAATTTGCGTCTCATTCGCGATCTCGTCAATTGTGTAGCCGTAACTCATCTGCCTCATAAGTTTGTCCATCACTCTTATACTACTCCAACATTTTTTTTACCGAGTTAGCACCCACACCGCTATTCCACTACCCAAACCTAGCGCACCAACAAACAATAATTGGTATTCCTTCATTTCCGCACTCGGTTGGTAGTAATCCGCAACCCTCGGACTCTCAGTGAACACTCGTCCGCTGTACTGTATGGTCATCACGCTTCTAAGTTCTTCCAACGCGTGGTTTGTGTCATTGATGTCAGCGTTAGCATCTGAGAGCATTTGCCGTAAACGCTGGATCTTATCTTTCTTGGCGACCTCGTTCTCATACCACACTTCTTTCGCACTGGCTAACTCTTCCAACGCATGGTTGTGTCTTTTCATCTCAGCTTCATAGCCTGAGTGGTTAAACTTTGAAAACATAAAGCCAGCGCCTGCAAAAGCCACTGCATTAAATATCCCTCCAGCCACGACACTCGCCATTAACTTACGTTGATTTGAATGGGTCTGTCGGTATCCACTTTTTCGATTGCATCCATTTTACTAACAGCGTTCCTGCACCAACAGCTGCAGCAAGCTTCACTGTGCCTCTCACCGTCTCTGGCGTTCCCAGTGGTTCTCCCAAAGCCTTTTTAGAAATCATACTTACTACCACAGCACCAGTCGTGACAAGTAGCGCGTCGTACAATTCATTCATAAGTTCTTTTCGATCGATCGCAGCCATATATACATTGTCGTGTGTTTTGTTCAAGAGTCAAACGTGTCTAACGCTGGACGACAAGTTCTACGATTTTCTGACGCGGGTGCTGATGCAGTACTCACAGGTTCTAATCGTGTCTCTTTTTCACTGCTAATTGTGTACCATAACGAAGCAGCAGCAATGATAACACCAAGTGTTCCGACAATGTAACCATAGCTCCACTCACCACCCTGTTCTTCGCTAACTATCATTTCGCGCATTTTTTTTTCTTTCGCAGCTTTCGATATCTCAGCCAACTTCTTACCAGCGGCGACACGCTTTGGGTCCTTCACCTTAACACTTTTCACATCAGCCGTGATCTTAGCGTCAACAGTCTGTGAGTCTTCAGCCATCTAATACACTATCACGTGTTATCTTACTCACAGTTGACCTCACAGGTGTCTCACAGTTGACCTCACAGGTATCTCACAGTTCCAAACCAAACGCACTAAAATTAGGATTTTTTCTGGGAGTATAACATAATGACTCAAGCCCGAGAAATTAGTGAAGAAGATATTGCCAACATGCTGAGAACGGCCTTTGTCAGTGTGTCTACCCCACAAGACGCCTCTGGACCCAACGTCTTAAACGAGTACTTCTCAACATACACACTGTTCGACCCCGACCCTGAAGGGCAGCCAAAACGGCTTGGCTCTCAGGTCCGCCATACGAGGTATCTTCTCGACGCTTGGATTGGTCTTCGAGAGGAGAGAGCCAACGAGCTTGCTGGTATGTTATCTGACATAATCCCTGTGTGGTGTTACTCACCATTCAAGTACCTTATGTTAGCGAGTGATGTCTACTTGAACAACCCTTGTGAGTCCAACGCTACATTACTCGGTAATTTCCTCCAAGTGTTCTTAGCGATCCTTATGTGGAAACCATGCCCAACCAAAGCCAAAGCGTGGCTAGATCTCGCCGCAAACCGCGACGTTCACGTTTGCAAGGTTGGGTGTAAGGAAATACTGGGTGTGGACGATATCAGGGACCACGTACTCTCGCCCGCCCACAGACACTTTGCGAGAGATGAAAACGTGTACACCTGTCACCCATGCGGTGTGGTCACCAACGACCCACTGCATCGCTTGAGACACGAGAGCTCGAGGTCTCATCTTAAAAAACTTAGAGCTCCAGCGGATATTCAACATGGAACGACGGTTTCCCCACAATAAAAAATATTTCTCTGAGGGTATAGTAACCATGAGAAAAGTTGGTAAACTAGAAATCGTGATTGGTCCCATGTTTGCAGGAAAAACGACAGAGACTCTTCGTAGGTTAATCACGTTGAGTAAATCAGGGCTCAAAGTCCTTTACATGAACAACACAGGTGACACCAGGCGAACTGACCACGCGTTCTCCACACATCGTCAGACCATTGTTGTCGGATCAGACAGTTTACCTGCAAAGTTAGTCACCAACCTTCCGAGTTCTTCCGAGATAGCTGATTACGACGTCATCGGCATTGATGAGGGCCATTGGTACTCTGATCTACTCCCAGTTATTCACGAATATGTCAAAGCTGGTATTCACGTCATTATTTGTGGTCTCATAACAACAGAGCATTTAAAAAGACTTGGTGAGCTCGACACACTGTTCCCAATGGCAGACGACATCACATTTCTAAAAGCGTATTGCGCCGTTTGTCGTGACACTTACGGAACAACTGTTGAAGCGCCATTCAATTGGAGATAACCCAGGACCATCATTCGTTGGTGGTGCTGAGCAATATCGCGCAGTGTGCAGACGCCACCATCCTTCCACACAAAATTAAGGGTGTTCTCGGATACCCCACTTTTTTAAATTTAGACATTGGTCACATGAAGCGTCCAATGTACCGTAGAAACATTTTTTCACACAGTGGTCAGAAGGTTTGTGAAATAAAGAGAGAGAGTTTCGCAGATATTTTTTGTCAAGTTAAAAATATCTTTTAAAAATGCTAGAACAGTTGTCACTTCGAGCGTCGTCTCAACGACAAGAACGAGTGCTAATTCGACTTATTACTCACTGTCTAAAAAGTCTCTTTACAGTAGCGTCTCTCGTGGTTACTTAACGCTGATTTATTTTTAAATTTACGAAAACACTGGGAGCACTGAAACCCAACGTCAAAGAAATATTTTACTACCGTGGTAATAGCGTCGTCGTATGAGTCGCACAAGAGTGTTAGGTACCCAGCGGATTTGTATCTGAGTAGCAGAGACTCCTGCTCTTCAGATGTCTTACCTGTGCCACCTGGGTTCTTGAACTCAATCACGAGTCCGCTGTGCTGTCGGTTTGCATTAGCAATAACTAAGTCAGGCGTTCCACGTTGGTAACCTTTTTTCCACGAGTTTATTCTTTTACTTGAAGTGTCTTGATTCTCACCACAAGCGGCTATCAAAATAGCTTCTGGATAATATTTCCTAAGAAAACCAACAACTTTCGTGTGAAGATCGAACTCAGTGATCATTTTAAACTGATTGTGTTTGAGACCGGCGTCAGCTAAACTTTTTCTAACGCTTGGTAAGACCTCTGAGTGCACCCACCTCCCGAAGTGTTTCGCACGCTCCATTTTACTCGAGAACACCAACGAGCAGACCCCAAGTTCGTTGATAAATGAGGCCTGCTCCATCTTCATTTTACAATCAGGTTCGACGTGGTCGTTGACTGCATCTTTTGGTCGAGCATAACCTAGAGCGCTCGCGACTTCTTTCGCTTTGAACCATATTTCACCGTTGTGATTAACCGTCGTGATTTGGTGACCATCGAATAATTGCACTGAGTTGGTTGCCATTACTATAGCCTCGCAAAAAAAACTACTCGACATAGGTGTCAGGTTTTTTATAGATCTGGTTTGTTGTGTACCAATGCAGCAGGTGTGTTTTATTAGTCCTCAGTTTTCTACGTCGTCTGAAAAAGTTTCTAATGTTACGAGCCAGTTTTCTAAGCCAACCCATTACATAACTTAGGTCACGTCTCCTACCACTCCCACAGTGTCTGACTCTGGTAACATAATAGGTTCGCCGTAAGTCTTTTTAGACCTCATACCAATCTCAGCGTGGAGCTCGAGAGTCACGTCACCGCGACCAAATGACCCACCAGCTTTGAACATGTGATCAGTCGTCTTATTTATCTTATATGTTTCACGAGTTCTCGAAATACATGCTCCCATTTACTTTACACCATATTCCTTCATCATTTCTCCACCCATGACTATGATGTCTCGGTTTGTCATGTAACCACTCACAATTTTCACGCCGTAGAATTCTATCAACGATGGGTATGCATAAGGTGCGAGTGGTATTCTTGGTCGATGTATTCCAAAAATCGTTCCATAGGGTGTGCCTATTTTTTTCATATTCGCTACGAAGTCTGAGTCGGCTGACTTAACGTTGTTGACTCTGACATGTGAATTATCCATTTGCCAGTGTATTGATATCATATGCGTTTTACTTATGTCAACGCCACTTGGAATAGTGCATATGCTCTCCATTGCTGGGATGCTACCACCATACGCGAGTCCATTAGTCATACCAGTCTTGTACCCTATGAACTTATCCCACTGACCGTCGTCGTTCGATATAATTGTCTCCCAATTTGATCCAGCGGTACGAGTAGGTAACCTCACCACAACAAAAATGGAGAGGTCACACCATTGCATACTCGGACAGTTAAAATGGAGACCTGACTCAAGTGGGAGTGGTGTTAGCACAGGGGATAGAAAACTTTGGCTTACACTGCTGATGCCAACAATAGGACCATAGGTTGGGTTGTTTTGCACTAATTTACTTGTTCCACCAATGGCTTTCACTTTGTTTGAACCATTGGTGTGAAATTCCACATTTTTCAAGGCGTGTGTGCTAACGTTGAAGTCGAGCACAACGTTGTAGGACTGACTCTTGAGGAAACCCGATAGTAATTGCTCTAGAGTTCTTTTATTGATAGCGTCTGAGTCATCGACTGGGTCTGCCACGTTTTTTATCGCTGAGCCTTGCATGTCTATTATTCCAGACATCCTTCCACCAGTCACGCTTAATTTAGGATCTTCGTTCAGATGCCTTTTCGTTCTCTTCAGTATTTTATCGTGAGGGTCGTCAGACTCATACCCATAGTTTAGACTCATCACTACCTCAAGGTGTATTTGGTTACTAGATAGCCAGAGACTGCTGAGAACCCTAAGATTATCGCTAGCGTTGTCGTGGTGTCTGACTTACTTGTGGCCACTGCTTTTCTCGTGGGAAGTGGTGCCGCACTTTCTTGGTAGACTTTTTTAACCACCTTCGTTGGCGCCGTCACACTTTCTTGGTGAGCTTTTTTCTTCACAGGATTCGTTGGTGCTACTACTAAGTGAGCCACCACATCTTCTTGGTGAACTTTTTTAGCCACAGTCGTTGGTGTTGTTACATTCAAGTTAGTGTTCACTCCAAATTTCATGGACTCTGTGGCAATCTTTAACAAGTTGTTGTACCCAGCGATTTTATTCTTGAGTATCACTACGTTACTTGGCATCAACCATGTACTTGGCGACAACGCAAGATTTTGGACAACGTTGGTGTCTCTAACCGATTTGTTCATGTTGAGGATCCACGTTGATACGTCGTAGTTGATAACACTGTCAGAAAACAACTTGCGGAATTCTTGTTGGGTTTCTAAACTTCCTGCAGAACCACCAACGACTGACACGTGCGTTCTAGCTTGTGCGCCAAGCGTGGAGTACACAAAGGATTCTATGCTCTGGTTTAGATATTGTAGTCCAATGTTGGTAAAGCCGTCTGACAATCGCGCGACGTATCGTCTGTAGTCGTTATGGACGTCGTTGAGTGTGAAGACTCTGGTCTCACCTGTTGTACCATCGCTCAGGACTTTGCTTTGGTAGTAATGTTTTTTGGGAATCTTAGAGGTCTTACCATACAATTGGGAAGCGTTGAATTCTCTACTTATTGATTTCATGGTCTCACCACCCTCCATTCTTCTGAGAAGTCTTCTGATGGTGAAGTACAAATGAAATCTCATCACACTTGTGACCACGGGGTGGACTTCTTGTGACACTGATAGATGTTGCAATGAAACACCACAACAGAAACTCGCGCAATACGTCGCAAATACAACACGGTAGTAAGATTCGTTGTCATCCCACTCTGATTTTGTCTTTGACGTGGTGATTTGTAAGGTTGGTAGCTTTGACATGAAGTAACTATTTTGGTTAACAAAGACTTTGAAATTATTCACTGGGTAATTCAACACGTTTTCTGTTGGGTAGCGGTCCCAAAGCCCCCAGTGGTTCTTATGACCTTTTGACAGTGGTTGGATAGTTCCACCACCTTGCCATATTATTGGGAACTTACTGTTGTGCAACCACTTCCACATGTTTTTATCATTTTTGAAGGTTGTGCTGGTTATGTCTGTGCTGAGGATGTCGTTGTTTCTGAAATATATGTCGACACTCATGATTTTACCGTCTTGTGAAATATTTGGATAGAACTCGAATTTGCTTAAAGTAGCGTGAGGGTACTTTTTGATGAGGTCCGCCTTTGCGTCGTGTGTAGCCTTCGACGTGTTAACCATCGCACGTTTGTAGTACTTCCCATAGTAGTTATGAAGGGCTCTCTGCATATAATATACTGTATGTTATACATGACGCGAAAGTTGACGGTACTCATTGAAGGTGCGGAAAAAGTTGTGTCCTTTGACAACGCGATGATGGTCATACACGATAACCCGTACATTGTGGTCAAGACAGCCACTGTGTTTTGGGACTACCATAACACAACAAACGACGACAGCATTCAGGTCTTCACGCTGGATAACTCTAGGGTTGGCTCTTTTAAAAAGATTAAAGTGGGTGAAGGGTACTTTAGCTTCGACGCATTGGTCAAAGTCTTGAAACACGAGTCTAGCGAGCTTAAGGTGGATCTTGAGATAGAGAAACTAGTGCCCACAGGCAAGTGTAGGGTCAAGGTTAGTAGCTCAGCTGTGTTAGACACTCTTGGGCCTCTACTTGGTTTCGCGAAGGGTGAGGTGATTCAGAATGACTCACAGTGGCACACTAGCCCAAACGAGGTCGACATGTATAGAGGTCTGAAGTACATAGAAGTTTCGTGTGACGTTGTTGAGACGGATAGCAATGTGGGTATTGATGGGAAGCGTAGCAATGTGATCACAACGTTGCCAATACCCACCGAGCAGTCTTTGAAGGGGTCAGTGCAACGTCATGTGGATATTGAGTCAAAGGTGGGTATTAAAAAAGGCGTTTACTCGAGTATGACGTTTCGTGTCAAACCAAATAACGACAATCTCAAAATTGGCGCGGTGCTATTGGAACTGTATATTGTGTGAATTATATGGAACTCGGTGTGGAGACAGAACAAGGGTTGCGAGACATCTATTATAATCCTAAGACGGGGTACAGTGGTGTAGAGAGGTTGTATCAAAGTGCATTAGGAGACGGATTGAAAGTAACTAGAAAAACAGTGAAAGAGTGGTTGACAGCGCAGGACACTTACACTAGGTACAAACCCATTGTGAGAAGGCATAAGTTCCGCGCTACCTTCGTTGGATTTCTTGGTGAAGAGCTCCAAATGGACTTAGTGGACATGAGTAAGTACTCAAAACAGAATGGAGGGTATTATTGGATACTAACAGGCATTGAAATATTGAGTAGATACGCTTTTGGCATTGCAGTTTATAGAAAAGACACTAAGAGTATGACTGAGGCTGTTAGAAAGTTGTTGAGTGATTTTAAAGATCGGTTTGGGACCACGCCTAAGTTAGCGCAATTTGATGATGGACTCGAGTTCTACAATGTTGGGGTGAAGAGTTTGTTGAAAGAACATGACGTTAAATATTTCAGCACTAAGAGCGATAAAAAGGCTGCTGTTGTTGAGCGTTTTAACAGAAGTCTGAAGAGTATTATGTGGAAGTACTTTTACACTCGTGGGACGTACAAATGGATTGGGGGTCTTGACCAGTTTGTGAGCAATTACAATAGCAATGTGAATCGAAGCATTATGATGAAACCGAAGGATGTCAATAAGTCAAATGAGGGTGAAGTGTGGACCACTTTGTTTGGTCATCATTTCGCAGACAACCCATTGCCAAAGTTTAGAGTTGGCGAGTCAGTGAGAATTAGTAAGTACAAGAGTGTGTTCACAAAGGGCTATGAAGCCAACTTCACTGAGGAGTTGTTTAAAGTGGTAAAGGTTATTCGCGGTGATCCAAATGTGTATGAAATTGAGGACGTAAGTGGTGAACAGATTATTGGGAAGTTTTACGAACAGGAGTTATCGCTAGTCAACAAAAAACTTGACGACGTGTACAGAGTTGAGAAAGTTCTGAAAAGAAAAAGAGTCAGAGGGGAGAAGATGGCGCTGGTCAAATGGTTGGGTTATGAGAGCAAACATAATTCGTGGGTACCAGAAAGCGATATTCAAAATGTGAGCTAATGTAATATGGATTGGGACGGTTTCGGCGACCTTGAGACGAAGAGCTCTGATGAATACAAAGATATGAGTGACGGCGAGCTAAAGTACAGTCTCGAAAGAGCCACTCAAGATCTCGAGCTAGCTCGGGGTGATCTAGGCGTCACAGCTGATGAGGAAACTAGACTAATTAGAGTGGAGAGTGGACTGATGCGCGAACACGAGATAAGACTTCGTCAACACATGGGGGGGACTACTAGCGATCTCGCAACGCGGATTAAAGACTACGCAAAAGATCGTGAAGACGCCGCGAGTAGTGGTGGAGGGGTGTATCAACATATGGAGAGGGCTTTTAGTGATCTCGCAACGCAGACTATTGACAACGCGAGAGATCGTGAAGACATCGTGAGGAGTGCGCCGTTATTAGACACCACACACGCAGAGTATGTCAACATACCTGGACTAACACCAGTCGAGAACCGTGAGTTGAGCGCGCTACTCAATCCAAGTGAGATGTCTGAGTTAAGAATAGGTGACACTGGCACATTGCAAATACGAGCGGACCGTTTTCAAAACTTAGTAAATGAATTGAACAAAAGAATAGCAGAGCTTGCAGAAAAAGGTCTCACGACTGAGGAGAGCGAAGAGTTCGTCGGTCTAGTCGGAAGAGTGATTGGACTTAAAGAGGCTAAAGACACGCTCGTCGAGCAGCGAGAAATGGAAGAAGTTAGAGAGCAACAGGAACTCGACATTAACAGATTGCAGAAGTTCAAGAAATGGGCTAGAGAAAATATGGTTGGGATGAGTGCTTTAGCGATTTCAGTAGCCGCAATTGTAACAACTGTTATTATCGCTGGGAGGACTAATGTTATGAAAGGCGCTATGACTACGAGGTCATTCGCGCAGGCTGTTAAAAACGCGATAATGAGGATGGGTCCATGGGCTGTTGGATTGGCTAACTTAGCTCACGACGCGCTGGTGACAGGCGCAAAGGGTCTCGCTTGGTTGGCTCAAAATCTGTGGGTGTTTGCGGTGACATTCGCGTGGCTTGCGTATAATTATTTAAACTAAAAGCAAGCGTGATTCGTGAACGTCAGAAAGCAATACTCGAAACGTGAGCTAATGTAATATGGCTGAAGGTGGGGAAGGTCACGACCTCGATATGAAAGACTTCGGTGAGTACAAAGACGCCACTAATGAGCAATTAGAAGAGGAGCTCATCGAGACTGAAGAGCGACTCGAAGACGTAAACATTGAGTACGGTTTGAGAGAGATGCCGAGTGACATTCGTGTTAATTATAACAACTATCGCGACGACACGAAAAAGATAAGAGGTGAGCTAGCAAGAAGGCGAGGTGAGAAAAAAGAGACGTCGTTTATTGGCGCTGACGATGGTAAAACGGTGACAATAAGGAGCACAGACACAAGATCCTCAGCAGTTGTTGATGATGACCACACTCCCAAACTTAGAAACGCGTCGGCAGACAAACCGAAAGAGGGAGCGTCGTCTGACATAGGCGACGGTGTACCATCGATGTCGAAAGACAAAAAGACGTTCTTATCGGCGGAAAGAAGCGACAAGAAAGACTTCCTCAAAAACGTTATGGGCGTAGACATTAGGAAGGGAGACGGACCGAAATCGAAGAGACTTATCGATGGGTTGAGGGTGGTCAATGGTAGGAAAGGTGACATGATAGGCGTTGAGTTTGAAGGTAAGAGAATCATCGTTAAAAAGAGGGATGGAGACTTTGGGAGATTTGGTTATAGCAGAGCGGAAGTTAGCGTTGAATTTGTTGGAGCGTTTGAGGACTTAGTTGGTGAGGCTAAAGAAGAACACAAAAACACATCAAATGGTGTGGTTGACGCACAGTTGAGGTCTGAGGACATAACACCAACAGAAGAATTGACAGACGATATTGTTTCGAACGTTTCTGATAGGGTTGAAGATGAAGTGGGGTCACAAGAAAGTGAGCTAAACGATGGTGTGACGTCTGAGGTTGGTGGTGGAGAGCAAATGTTGAGAGAAATCGCAGGCGTATTGAATCCAGTGGGCTCAAATGATGTGATGATAAATGCTTTAGAAATCACAGCCGATAGTTTCCGCTTGAAAGCTCTAAATGAGACTGACCTAACGAAAGAACAATGGTATAAAAACGTTAGTGAGTTAGCTGAGTTGAAAGCGGATAGCATACGACTTCAGGACGGTCTCAAACCAGAACACGAAGAGGCTAACAAAATCATTGCTGACGAGGTTACAAACAACGACTTGTCTAGGTTAGAGAGATTCAAGAAATGGGCTAAAGAAAATATAGTTGGGTTGAGCACTTTAGCGATTACGATAGCTGGAATTGTGACAACTGTTATTATCGCTGGGAGGTCTACTGTTATGAAAGGCGCTAAAGCCGCAAAGTCGTTCGCACAGGCTGTTAAGAATGCAATCGTGAAGATGGGTCCATGGGCTGTTGGGTTGGCTAATCTAGTTTACAATGCGTTGACGTTGGGTGCGAAGGGTCTTGCATGGTTGGCTCAAAATCTGTGGGTACTCGCGGTGATATTTGCGTGGTTTGCTTATGACTATTACAAGCTAAAACGGTAGTCTCATCTTTGAAGATAACAAAACATATGTAAAGTATATGAACATCACATCGGCAGAGTTGAGCCCTGGTTTTAGACGAGCGACCATGGGTGTCATAAAAGGGGTGAGAACACAGCACGTGATCACGTTGAACCCTAATAAAGTCAGTCCTGGTGAGGAACTTTACATTGACATACCGAAGCTCAAGGTTAGTAGCTGTTTGGTGCCTGGGTCGTTGGGTCTAGTGTTTGACTTTAAGAATGCGAACGCCAAAAGCTGGTTCTTGAATAATGTTAGTAAGTTGTTGGTTGAGAAACTCACTGTGAGACTAGCTGGGGAAATTGTGTATGACAACAATGGGGAAAATTACACTGGTGTCTATCGCGACCTTTGGGAGAGTGTTACTGTGCGAGACCAAATGATTGACTATGGTATTGGTGGTGAGAACTTGAGAAAGTTAATTTCTAAGGACGACAGTGGCGCGACAAGTGGAAACGCCGCTAAAGTTAACGACGCGTTGATGTTTGACGTGATTGGAACGAAACAGCGGATTAAGCTTGGCAAGATCATGAATGACCACGGGTTGTACGCTCCTTTTAGCATGAACAATAACTTGCAGTATGTGATCACACTCCCGAAGGCCACAGACATCATGGTGGCGCAATCCGGTAGCGCTGTGGGTGGGTACACTCTGGAGAACCTCGAGCTTGAGTATGAAACGATCGATAACCAGGAGCTCGCTGACGAAATAGCGTCGGGCTATGCAAGTGGTCGTAGTTTGTCATATGAGCACATCACGTTGATGAAAACCACCGAATGGGACAAAGGCACAACCATTGTGAATGAAAACATTAATCTTCCAAGAAAAAGCATGAAGGCAATCGTGTTGCTATTCACGAATAAGGTGCGAACAGACAGTGAGGAGTTTCTTTACCCAAATATCGAGAGTGTTAGAGTCACAATTGAAGGTGTGCCAAATAGCGTGTACTCACAAGGCATCCCAAAGTCGAGGTTCTACGCAGAAGCGAAACGATTGTTTGGGTTGGATGAAGAACACGCTCAGTTCATGACCATACAAAAGTTCTATAAAGATGGCTTTGCGTTGGTCATCGACTTGAGGAGCGTTCAAGATAATTACAACATCGCCACTGGCAAGAATATCGTAAACACACAATCTGGTGTGCTTCTTGAAATCACTAAGGAAGCGACGACCACAAATGTTATGTGCAGGGTGTTTGTGATGAGTGATGGGTTGGTCAACTTCGTGAACAATGGGATTCATTCAATCGGGTATTAAATCAAGCGTGGGTTAATGGAGACTCCGTTTAATATGTTAATTGTTGGTATGACAGCTTGTGGTAAGACGCATTATTTGCTAGAAACACTGGAATCTGAGTATCGTGGTAAATTTGACTACATTGTGTTGATTTGCCCCACTTTTGAGTGGAACAAAGCGTATCAAGATTGGAAATATGTACGCGACCCTGACGTGTTAGCGATAGACTGTGCACAAGACAGTGTCGACGCTGTTCTCAAGTGTGTAACAAACACTTTTAAAGGCACTAACACTCTGATTGTGTTGGACGACTGTGCAAGTGGACAGGACGTCAAGAATAGGACTAGTCAATTAGTCAACTTAGCTTTTAGTGCGCGACATTTTATGTTGAGCGTTATTGTCATCACACAACAACTGACGTCGATCGCGAAACCGTACAGAGAAAATATTAGCAAGCTCGTTTGCTTTTACTGCCCGAGCAGAAGTGATATGAAGGTTGTCATTGACGACTACCTTGGGCATGTTAGCAAAGAAGAAGCGTCGGCGATTGTGACCGCATTAAAAAATAATAAGTACGCTAGACTCGAAATCTCACTGCGCTATCCATACAGTCACGAAGTTGTTATTCCGCAATAAAATATGGGTATAAGTAATAGCGTGATGGTAAAACGCAAAAGTGAAGAAAACCCTACGATTGAGGAACTAGTTGAGGAGACCGCCGACACTTCGACTGTGGAAGACAATATTGACGTTAGGAGATCTGAGCTAATTAGACTGTCTGGCGATGGTGTGGTAAGCCAATCTGAAGCGTACATTAAAAAAGCGTCCGCAAAGGTTATCGACAAGATATGGCGCCAATACGAGTTGAAGAGAATGGAGATCGCAAACGCTTTTCTCACCGACTTGCTAATCAGCAAATTCGCCAGCTTACTGGACGGGTTGAACGCTATAGAGAATCCTGATGAACTAAACGACGAACTACAAAAAGATCCGTTACTAAAGAAAGACGTCGAGAGCATTGTCGCGGTTGTGACACCATACGTGCCTTTCTTGGGCTTGTTGTCTGGAGGAATTATAACGTCGAAACACGTGTACGATCACCATTTTAGGAGCGAGGTGGTAAACACTGAGAATAGTGAACAAACAGACTAATTCGTAGAGTAGTTGGCTATTTGTTAGTCAATGTTGTTAACCAATCAAAAGAGCACCATTTTGCTATCCATTTGGATAAACATCACCACTAGACTTGAAAATCTAGTGGTTTTTTTTCGCGCGTGAGTTGAGACAGCAGTAGTTTGTTGAAAAAAAAATGTGAAAACGTTGAAACGACTATTTTTTAAATACGTGAAAATGTTGAAACGACACTTTCTTTTTTAAATATGTGAAAAATGTGAAACGACACATTCTATTTTTTAAAAAACATGTAAAAATATTGAAATGTCACATTATTAGCGTATAAATCAGGTTTGTGGTCTTATTTGATGTATGTTATAAATTTAGAATTACCGAAATGACATCGAATTTTGGGGGTTTGGGATTTGGTGTAAATTTGGTGATGTTTTGGCGATTATATTCGCGTTCAACATTGAATGTGTAAAAATTGGGCTCGTAGCCCCACTCTCTATACTACTGATAACAAATTTTTGTTCAACGGGTCCAAAATGTTACGCGTATATAACTAATTTAAATCAGGAATGTATTCATGTGAAAGGTTTTACTTTAAAAAATGAAACAATAAAAGAAAAATTGAATTTTTTATCCTTGACACAATGTGTTAAAAATCAAGATCAGATCATCGAAATTAAATATCACAATAAAATATGTAAAGATAAACTTAATCATATTTTTATTGAGGATGAAATAAAAAAATTTTCATTTACATTTAATAAACGTGTTGTTAAAAATAATTTTAATACGATTCCGTTTGGATTTTTAGATAACTGAAATGAACAATGTTTCATTACCATTTCAACACCCTTTTATGTTAACGTTATGTGGGCCTAGTCAAAGTGGGAAAACATATTGGATATTACAATTATTGAAAAATATTAACATTATGATTACACCAGCAATTGTTAAAATTGTTTATTTATATTCAATTTATCAACCTCTGTACGCTGAAATGGAAAAAGTTCTTGCGGAAAAAACAGATATTAGTGTTGAATTTATCGCTTGTCAAAAGGGTATTCCCCGCATTACCGATATACAAACGAATACCCGTGAAAATACGTTAATAATATTAGATGATCTCATGTTAGTTGCAACATCATCAAAGGAAAATCTTGAAAGAATAGATAATATTGCAACTCAAGATGTCCATCATCGTAATATTAGTGTTATTTTTACATGTCAAAATTTAACATATGGTAATGGTAAATTGCGAAATTTACGTGTCAATAGTCAATATTATGTTATGTTTAAAAATTTAAGCGATTATAATAATATGTATACGATATGTGATAATAAAAAATTAATAGAAATAGATTTAATAAAGTATTAAGTGAAATTAATGAGAAACCCTATGGTTATTTGGTATTTGATAATTGTAGAAAAGGGTATGAAAATTGTAGAATTAGAACCAATGTATTTCCACATGAATCAACGATAATCTATGATTTGTAAATAAATGTAAAAAGAAAAATAAATGTTTGTTAAAAAATAAAAAGAGTTGTTGAAATTTTTTAAAAAGTATATATAGTATGGGGTGTGTATATTGTGTATGAACATTTTTTAAAAAAACATGGCAAGAAGAAGAAATAGAAGAAGCAGGAGAATTATCCTTAGAAAAAAGAAACAAAAAGGGGGTAGTGCTCTAGATATTTTTGGACCTTTGGGATCGTTAGTTGGAAATCAATTGGGATTTGGTATTCGAAAAAGAAAAAGAAAACAAAAAGGGGGTCGAGGTTCTATTCTGGCCGAATTGTTGGGGTTAAACTAAAAATCCATAAATCACTGTAAATAATTAATTTTTTTGTTTAATTAAAAATTGGCATTATTAAAACTACAACATGACTGATTGTTATTACTCTTACAATTTTTTTTACATTTTTTATTATATATTCCCACGAGTACACGACCTAAAATTGTTTCTATTTTTTTTTTTAATTTAATATCGTTTTTTAATTTAATACGTTCATTTTTAAATATTTTTTGTTTATTATTATTTTCGAATTCATTACGACATTGATTGTATAAATATAATAAACTCCAATTTCCACACACGGCTGTATTTTTGGATTGTAATTGTTTACTTTGAATATATTGAAATGTTAGTCCTTTTTTTACACTATAATCATACCAATATTCACGTTTATAAAACGAGACATCTTTTGCAAAACTATCAAAAAAATTCATATGTTTTTCTTTATCCACCCATATAGCAATCCAATGTTGACCGTTTTGATCTGCTTCATCCGTATTCCAAATCCAACACGAGGGATAATAAATTTTTTTAGGAAAAATATTTGCAGGAAATGTACCCAAATAATATTTATTTAAAAACTTATTTATTTTTGAAATTTTATTAATCTCGTTCGTAAATAAAAATTGGGTTAAAAAACAATGTAAATTCATTGATTTTTTCGTCGCCATTTTCTTTGTGTTGAATAGGGTGGCGTTGAAGGTGTAGGAATGTGTGTGGTGAGTGATGTAGATGGTTCTTCGTGACTCGAAAGACCCGAAGGGGTTTTTCCCAAATTTATATAACGTTGTCGTAATTTTATATTTCGTATATAATAGGCGGGCATATGTAATTTTTTCAATTCTTTTAAAGCAACCGTCTGCTTTTGTTGTGTAAGATTGAACATGTTTTGTTTGCTGACATTATGCGTTAAATCGTATAATAAATCATGATGGTTTATTGCAACACCGTTTAGTTTTATTATATCTGTACCCCCAGTTTTAATTTTTTTTCCTTTCGAGAAATTCTTTTATTTGTTGCCCACTTGTCACAGTCGGTGTTTTCCTTACTCCGGGTGATTCATCATTGGTCACCTCATTTTCAAGTTCATTACTTTTTCTTTTCATATTTTGTTGTCTTTTTAAAAAACTAACCATACTCTCTGCGACACGTTGATCATTATTAACTTTTTTCATTTCTTCTTTCATTTTATTTTTACTTTCAATAAGTTCGAAATTATTTTTGTTGTTAATTCCCTGCAATAATTTTTCGTTTTCATGATCAGTTTTGATTAAATCTAAAATTTCATTTAATTTACTCGGATTAATTAATTGCATTTTATTTACTTCGGTCATTTTTTTTTATTTGTTGGTTAAGTAATTTGTATGCTTTTTGATATATGTTGATTATACGAAAATCCTCAGATAATAATATTTTTAAATCTTTTTCTTTTATTTTGTTCTTTGAAAACTTATTCAAAATATATTTATCACTGGAAAGTTGGATCGAAATTTTTTTATTTAAAATATTTTTAGCAATGTATTGTAATTTATTAATTAATTGAGAATCTAACAACGTATTTTTTTTATCAATATCTGCTTTAAGATATTTTTTTAACGATGGTAAAAAATCCTTTTTTTTTTTTTCAAAAGCTTTTTTCTTTATTTTATTTAATTGAACTAATGTTTCTAAAAATTTTAAATCATCTTCGCAACTTGATGAAGAAGAAGTAACGGAACTTTCACTATCCATTTCATCACTAACATCATCGCTAACAACATCGCTATCATTTTCACTATCATCCTCCTCTTCATCATCATCTCTTGAATTATCATTTTTTTCGTCTTTTTTTTCCTCTTCTTTATTTAATTCATCATTTTTTTCTTCATTCATTTTTTTTTATGCGTAAACTGAAAACGGTGGAAATACAAGAATATGTTCACGATTTAGGGGTATTTTGTTAATAACTGTTTTTTTTATTTTTGGTTTTTTTATTCTATTCTTTGTTGTAATGGGTTTTGTGTTCTTCATTTTTTTTGTACATCCCCTTGTCACAAATGTTGATAATTAAATGCTGTGTAATAATCTTGCAGGGGTATTTAATCCCACTCTAATTTCATTTCGAAATTCACCAACAAATATTAACGCACCTTGAATTGTATTTTGAGAAAAATGAAAATCCACATTAACATTTCCCGACGGTCTTATGGGTAATACTGCAAGATGAGAGTCTCTATTATCTGTTAAATCAAATGCTAATATAGAATACCCGTTTATAAAGTCATTATAAGTCATAGGCATTTCTGAATAGTTGCGATTTAATACCGAACGTAATTTTGAGTAAGCTTCAGCTTGATTTTCTATTCTCCCGACAACAGCGTTATTTACCGAAACTTCAACATTATCATAATTAGGCCAGTTAAACTCAAAAATATTATGAGTATATGATCCGTTCCAATTTGCTAATGGGGAAAATACAATATATAAACGTGTAGGAACGCTACCATTAAACACATCGATTACTTGATGCGAATTTCGTCCTGCAGCTACTGATTCAGTAATACAACGATAATTGGTTGTATAATATAATGTTTCTTTATTATGGGTCATCATCCCTATATTAAGAGCATTTGATAATTGTTTTTTTGGGTTTAAATACAGGAATTTTTATTTTAAAATCATCTAGGGTAATTATAGTAGCAGCAACGGGCATATCAGCATGATTGGCCCCCATCATTACAATTGTATTTAATGCCCGCGTTAAACGTAATTCAACTTTATACGCTGTAGGAATATATATTTCAGCACCCCCTTCGCTAAATAATGAACAATCAATCTCATCTATCAAATACTGTGATTGATTTTGAAATGCCTGTGTTTTTTGTCTCCCCCCTGTATTTACGACAGCAGTTCCATTCGTGAAACCCGCGATACTGCTCATATGTCCGGCTGTATCTAAATATGCTATATTAAGCTCTTTAGAATCTTTATATCCCGACGGTATTTGACGCATTATAAATTGTATCCATGATCCAAAATGTGCAACATTATCTGATGGTGTAATTAAATTTTCATTTATTTTTAATTCTTTTGTTTTCCACATTGTACGAAGGGGTAATGAAATCATCGCAAACCCCGATGCTGCAGGTGCTATAACTCCAGCAGCATTTCTAATCGATACTCTAGCCATTATTTTAGCATCGCTTGTTTTCATTAATCCCACGGCGTTCCCATGTCTTGTAAACGTGTATACTGACGATTGATTATCTACGGGCGTTGCGATAATTTCCGTTTCACGACATTCCGTAAACGTATCATTATAGGGTGATGAAGTAAAAAATTGTAAAGGCTCGCTAAATAATATGTCATTTTTTTCCACATCTTCAATTTTTTTACTCATTTTATTTTTTTTAAACGTTAATTTTAAGAATATTTGAAAGTGTTCCCAACACTTGAGGAAGAACCATACCCAGTGCCAATGCTCCACCAAAACCTCCTTTTTGTATTTTTCTTCTACGTTTTCTTATTCCTCTTTTGTTTTTTCTTTTTTTGATATATTTTTTACGCGTCATTTATTTTATTTTTAAAAAACAACAATAACCACAACAACAATAAAAATAATAATAATATACACAACATTATGATTTTTTTATATAACTTTTTTTTATTTATACTTTTTTTTACACAATCTATCTATTTTGTAAAAAACGTATTACATTTGGATCTATTTTTTTTCTATTTTTTTTATTATCACTTGTATAATAAGTATCTAAATTTAAATTTGAGGGTAATCCCACACCCTCATTTAATAAAATTTCTTTCTTAGTTGGATTTTCTTTATTTTTTCTTTTCACAACAAAATATGATGAGGAATAATTTTTTCCACGATTTCTACCGTTTAACAATTCAGTATAATCTTCTACGGATAGTTCATTTATTTTTTCAGTCATTATTTTTTTCTTCAAATAAATTTATATATATCTTAATTTCTTCACCTTTTAACGGTACGTTATTCTCATAGTTAATAAAGAACTGTAGTGATTGTTTAGCCTCTTTATCACTCATAAATAAAAAATAGGGGAATTTTTTTTTTTCATCATTTAATGATGTATAGGGATTTTTTTCATCAATATAAAATAATTCTTTTATAGTATATATAAAACGTTGTGTTGCATTGGGAATAATAGTAGATGAAGAAACTGAAATCGTTCCATTATTTATTTTTTTTGATTGTTTTATTGCACTGAAATCCATTTTGTTTCCACACGTAATTCGAAATGAATTTTTGATATTTTTATATTCAATCGAATTTAAATTCCATAAAAAATTTTTCCCACTATTTACTAACACGTAAAGAGAAAAAGGATAAAATATTTTATATTCTTTAATTATCATTTCCCCGTTTTTTTCTTCAAGAACAATCAAAAGCATTATGTTGAATGTATTAAACAATCAATACTAAGCGTTCCTGAATCAAAAGGAACTAATTTTCCTGTAGTATCTTTAACTTTAATATGAATTTCTCTTATAATGTCTTTTTTTAATTTTCTCAATGATTTTGGGGGACTATAATAAACTAATTGTCCACCCCCCCCACCACCTTGTCGATGCCATTGAATGGGTACTGTTGTTAACAATTCGGAACAACTATCACCAACTAACCCTAGTTCTATTTCATCACAATATATAAACATTTTATTTAATCCGTCGGATACATCGGGTAAGTAATCAAAATGTTTAGAAAAAAGGGTTCGAGGTGTAGGGTTATCTTTTTTTATTTCAAACAAGAGAGGTACGGTTTCAAGACCTTTTTCATTTTTTAAGCCTAGCATAAAAGCTAATTTTTTTGAAAATAATATATTAATCTTTTGATTAAAAGAAGCATATTGAATACCCTTTTTTTCTACCGTAGTCTTGTTAGATAATCGAAATTCATTTACCTGTAACCCATCGACTGCTTTACTCGCATTTTCATATACCCAATACTCAATCTCAACATTAACATTAATAATTACTTTCCCATTTGACCCGATGGTACAAAAAATTTCAAATCCTTCTAAGATATTATTTAAAAATATAATTAATGAAGATAAATCATAAATTCCGTCGGGTATAATAAATGTATCCGATGTAAAAACGAACTCACTGGTGGCGTATACCGAATTATTATTTTCTTCGGGTATAAAATTCTTATAGGTTATGATAAATGAAAAAAAACATTCATCACCAACAATATTTTTAGTTGTTTGAGGATAACAAACTTGTAAAACTTCTAAAAAACATTCATTGTTCAAAGCATCAATGGGTTGTGCAATTTTCATTTCAAAATCATTAATCAAATTATTTTGAAGTCCTCTTGATATTGAATTACTAGCAATGTGTAAATTCATTTTTTTTTTAAAACTTGTAATTCAGCACGATAAAAAATTCCTTTAATTTCTTCACGTTGTTCGTCTTCTAATTGATATGTAACGGGATCAGTGATAAATACTTTTTTAATAAAAAATATCTCATTAGTCCATCGTCGAAGACTGCTTTTTTCAAAAATATTATTTTTTACTCTCGCAATACGTACACGCGTACCTTCACGTATCAGATCTTGAGTGGGAATAGGATAATTTAAATGATCACGTACTATTTTATTTTTTACTTTACGTATTTTTCCTTTTTTTTCTTCGCGATAAATTTCAAAAGGTGTTGCACCAGCTAATGCTTTATGTGGGGAATTATTATAACGATTAACAATAAGGGGTAAATACTGAATATAGTCAAATTCTCCAGTCATTGTTAAAACACGACGAACCATTGTTTTTAAAGTTCCAATTACACGTTCCACATGGGATGCTTTTATTTCTCTATTATACGTATGAAATACTTCAAAATTATATTTTTTACTTAATTTCGTACGTATATCTTGAAATTCTGTTCCTTCATCACTTTGAATTTTAAGAGGGGCTATTCCTTCTTCAATAAGAATACTTTCAAATTTATTTTTAACATTATTAGACGTTTTCTTTTTTATTAATTTCACCCAGCAAAATCTTGAAAAAATATCAATACACACCAACCAATAACGATATTGATTATTATATCGGGCTAAATCTTTATTTTCAGCTAAATCAATTTCCCATTGTTCATTATTTTTATTAACAGCATATTTCAAACGTCTATATTTTTTTTTACTACTACTATGTAATCTATAATTAGAATAATCCTCATCAGTTAATGTCTCTCCTTTTAATAATCTTGAAGCTTTTTCAATAAAGTCAGCAGAAAATTTAGTTTTTTTCTTTTTACTCATTTCTATAATAAAGAAATAAAATGAATATAATATTCTTCAAGTTCATCAACGAGTTCTTTGTCGCGTAATATCCCCATAAAATCAACTTTTATATTTTTACAGGCTAACTCTTTATTTATAGTATCACCGTACAAACATAATGTATCTTGTATATTTTTACAACATCTAAAACGATAATAAAAAATTTCTGAAATTACTGATGGACTTAAACGGTGACAAACCTCATCATCATCACTTTCTACTTTTATTTTCTTAATCTTTTCGTTGTCGTCGTCATCGTCGACGTCGTCGTCAAAATTGAGTGTGGCTTTCTTTTTCTTCAATACTCGTTTTTTGACGAGGGTAGGTTGGGATTTATGACCTGTTGCATGATTATACTTTCTTAGGGCAATAATATATTCATCCAAGGAATCTTTCTTTTTTATATGAAAACTACCCCAATCATCAGACCATACGATTTCACTTGACGTTGCGTTGTTGTTGTTGTTGCTGGTTGTCGGTGTTGGATCATCGTCAAATTCCATTGCATCGGCTAATTCGTTATCTTGATGTTGATAACAAATTTCCAAACCACCCCACGCATCTGTACGAACAACCAAACGGCATGTTTGCTTTTTCCAATTTTCAAATCTTACCACTTCAAAAAATATCTGCGTCGATTTCTCTTGAATGCTAATCTTATTAAGAACATTCAACAATGGGGGAATATGATCATTTTTCACTTCAACAGCGCTATTGTATGTGTACTTGTCACATCTTTTATTTGTCTGATATACTTTGGCGAGAATAGCATTACCGTTGATTTTTTTTTGTGCAATTATTTTTGCAGACAAATCTGTATACGATTGCATTTTATAAAAATGATCATATTGTTGTCGTGCATAAAGTTCCACCATCTTTGAATCCGAGTGAAGGGTAAATGATGAATCACTGTGGGACAGTGTTTATTTTATACCCTCCGTACAATTAAAAAAAAATTCCATCAAAAAAATTTTATTACACTAATAACATGTATAATTGATTACAACATTTGATATCGAATAAACTATTGTGTTTGCGTTGCATAACTCCTAAAATTTTACATAACTTTCTATGTTGTTTTTTTGTTTTTATTTTACATTCTATTTTATTTTCTAGAAATGCTACAAGTGCTTTCCCTATTCTTCCATTTCCATCGGAAAAAGGATGAATGGTTTCAAAAATATAATAAATCAAAACTGATATATTTTTTCTTTGATAGTTTTTTACGTAAAATTCATCTAAATGTTCCATATATTGTTGAATATATAAAGGATCAATCCCCTCATGAAATCCAACAAATCTTTTGTTTTGACTGTAATGTCCAGCATTCGTTAAATGACTCATAGATATTTCATGAATAGTTTTACAACATTCACTTATTTTCCATTTTTCATTTTTTTCCATATAAAATTTTCGAAGGGCAAAACAAAATCTCCCACATCTCATCCAAAATTCTTTTTCATTTTCTTCGTCTTCTTCCATTCGTATAACATCATACGCAAACACTTTAAATTTTATACAAGTTTTTAATTCCATTTTTTCTACATACACGTTTGTTCACTAATACTTTTATAAAAATTATCCCAATTCACATTCGATTCAGTCATTTCATACATAGGATTGTATGCAGCTAAATTATAATTCAATGTTGTTTTTATATACTTTTTTATCATAGTAAATAATTCTATTACATCATCCTCAAGCATTATTACATATGCAAATATTTTCTCTTTACACTTAAATTCTCCTATACTTCCCCCATAATCTTGCTTAACACCCACAGAATGATTAACTTGGGTGTGATTTTCATTTAAAACATAATTACTTTTGTTTAAAATACTTAATTTCAAAGGATCAAACTCAAAAAAATAACTTTTACTCTTACAATTTTTATACCGACATTTATCAAAGGATACTTTACCCTTTTTTATATAATGTATAAAATCCCAAAAAACATATCTAATTATTTTTTCAGAACCTTTTTTTTGTCTATTGAATAAACTTCCTATAGGGTTATGTTCACGACAATAAAAAATAAAACATGAAGTGAACATGATAAGATTTTTAATTGAACTACAATAAGCATAAGAATTGAAAATACTAGGTGATACCATTAACAAATAAATATTTAAAAAAAGAGCAAAATCACCTTTCTGGCTATGTATGTGCTTAAATTTGCTTACTAAACTTTCTTTTCCAAAACCCAGGGTATAAGATAAGTATTTTCTTTCAAAGGTTAAATTTTGTACAAAATATGTATAATGATATTTATCTTTGGTTTTTAAACATTGAAATAAATCTGAGTCTTGGCTTTCAAGGGGTAATACAATAAATAATTCGTTAAAACAATCGGGAAATGAAAAAAAACTACAGCATAACGTGTCTGATTCAACGAGTATAGTACGTTGTTGAAGCCATGATCTCTTCAAGGAATATTTTCTTTGACTTGTTTGTAAATTCGGAATCAAATAAGAGAAACGATCTTCTAGAATAAAATAGGATTCCATTCCATGGGTTGCTTGGATTTTTTTCATATTGCCTATATAGCTTTCTTCACCTGGGTGAATGTTTTCACAATTCATCCTGGGACATGTGATATATTTTCCACGATAATAATCAAATAATCCACATAAACAAAATAAATATCCAATTTCTCCTTGGTTAAAATATTGAAAATAAAGAACAACTCTTAAAATTGTTTCAATCATATTGCTGTGATTTTTTAAAAAAATCTCCTCTTTATATAGCTTTTCAAATTAAGCTAAATAAACACATTAATCTAAATAAAATAAAAACCCTTGTATTTTCGGGTTCATTCTTCAGTTGAATCTCATGCAAGCAATATGTCAAAACCCAAACAGTATGATCTTCACTATCTTAAAGAAAATTGTCGACATCAACTATTTATTGTACGTAAATGTGAACAAATCCTAAACCCATGCTTTCCTATGAATCGATTAAGTATAAATTTGGAAGTTATGGAGTATGTAAAAAATAAAAAGCTTAATTATAAACAATATATAACAACACATGTGGAAGGAGATTGTGGTATACATAATTTCATAGATCAAGAAGTGTATATAAATTCTTTTTTTTAAATAAAAAACGCTTTTCTCGATTTATTTTGAACTGTTTTATTTCAAATATTTAATTCATTAAAATTATTACATAATTCCCCACAACAACTTAAATATACATGTTGTTGTAACATACATTTATCAAAATGTATTTTAGTTATTAATGTTACAATATAATTTCCATTACTGCTACCATAAATCACATTAAGTACAGATAATATATTTTCATCTTTAATAAGAACTAAATAAAGCTCTTCACCATCAAAATTTTCACGTAACTCATAATTTACTAATCTAAATCTTGAATCCTTACATTTACCATATAAAAACGTTTTTGAATAACATGGGATATTATTTATCTCAAAACAATCAAGGGTCGAAATTAACGTAGGTAATCTCGGTTCTCTATCAATAAATACTACATGTTTTCCCACTAACTGATCATAAAATGACATAGTCCCGCTAAAACCGGTTATTAAATATCTATAATATCTTTTTCCACCATATCGTTTCCGAAATATAGATTGTTCATTTTTATCTTCCACATAAATGTTAAAATATTTATAATCATAATCAGCACATCTAAACTGATAGGGATGCTCTCTCCATTCCAAAAAATAAAACGTTGAATCTCGTGTTTTTTCTATCTCAAACAATTCAGCATGTAATAAATATTGAATGTCGGGATAAAGAATTTCATCAAAATCACGCTCAGCCATTTTAAAATCTTTTTAAAAAAAACTCTTCTATTCATCGTAACCTATTTCCACAGAAACAGTCACTGTATATTTCCATCGTATATTTAACTTGTTTAACACCCAACGTTTAAAACTGTTTAGTCTTGAAAGTTTTAATTCATCTGGATGAATCGGACACGGGTGTTTGTTAATACATCTTCCACAAGGATGTTTGTTATAATATAATCGGTTGAATCGTTCATCTGCTGTTTCTTTACGTTCCATAACAAATATATAAACAATTATTTTTTGTACTCTTATTTATACTGTTTCTTTTTTTATGGATTTTCTTCTTTAAATCTTTTAACATCGTATCTTCTTTAACAACCATCTCTTTAATCTACAACAACGTTTTTTTTTGGATCTTTCCGCGATATATAATTCGCACACACTTCCCCACACATATTTCCGTTAAGACATTGTCCACAGGGATATTTTGAATTGAATAATCTATTATATCGTGCATCCACGGTTTCCATGATATTTTTGTAAAAACCATTTTTTTACATTTTTATTTATATCCTACTAAATTTTATTTTTTTTATTTTAGAATATCTGTCTTTTTAATTTTGATTTTTCTTTTTATATTTTTTTTATATAAAAAATTATATATAAACGCATTACCCCCATGTTATAACGTTATTTGTGAATGATGGCGAATTCACATGTACAGTATCGTGATTGTGATGAACATACCGGTAGAAGTTATCAAAGAATAATTGCTGATGACTTTAACCCCTACAAAATTGACGATGAAACTAACTATTATCCAAGTCGTTTTCTAGCCAAAGAATTACACCACTTTACCTATGTTGTAAAGAAATGTCAACCCACGGAATTATGCGAATGTAATGAAGATATACCCTATGAAGATATACCCTCAACGCCTCAAACATATTACCTAGCTCTGGCAGTTAAAAAGAAACATGAATATGAAAATGATGAATGGAATTGTTCATGTCTGGGTGAAAACATAACAACAATTGTTGACTATGATGCTTCTGATCTTTTACAAAAAGAAATTAAACTAATAATAGATTCTAATAATTTCATGAAAGCTGTAGCATATACTCAATAAAAACTTTTTTTTAAAAAAATTCGTGTTTTTTTATTTATATATAAGATTAAATATTTGATTTAATCATATTGATAACAAGACGAATCAAGAACAAGATCTCGTGACCTGTGTCAATTATAGGGGTATAGCATATTATGACAATACTCCTCGTTATTATTCATGTCATTTTCTTCAAAAACATTTTCCTAACTATACGTATTTGGTAGAGGATTGTAAACCTGCTATACTATGTAAAGAATGTAATCCCCCATTTTGTTCTCCACCTCAAGTCTACGAACTAACTCTGAAAATTATTATACAGGGAGAAGAGAAGGGAATAACCCTAAAAACAATTCTTGAAACTAATAGTGATCATCTCGTGTATAAAACAATTAAACTAATAAATGGTAACGTAATAATTCCACAACAAATTAATTTGTAAACATATTTATTTTTCTTGTAATAAAAGTTTTACACAAAAATAAAAAAATTGATATTCTGTTTCTAACAAGGTTTTTTTAATTTAAAAACATTACAACGAATGAAATATTTGTTTCCCTCTACCCCTATGGTCAATGAAATTGTAGGGTTTAATATTTAATATAGGTGTTTGAGTTTTTGCTAATTTTACATTACCATTATTAATATTTATATATTTTCCCTTCATTGATGATAAGAGGTTCTGTAAATTCTCCTCCGGAGCTCCAAACGCGTCTACTATCATCAATTTGAAATATCGAGGTCCTTGCCAATCTTTCAGATATAAATAATATCCATATCTTAACAACGAGGGAATCACAGGTTCATAATTTACTAATTGTATGGGTTGAGCACGATAATAAAATGTAAGATAAGCATGAGATTCACATTCTCCAAAATCAATCATTGAACGCAACCACATGTTTGAAAAATAATAGAAAAAATTGATACCCTGTTTATATAGTTTTGCAAAAAATCTATAAAAGTAGGTTGTCAAACTATACATTTTTCACAAAAACGTTCAAAAAAATATTGTCAAGATGGTCTATTGCAGTTTCTGTTGTTGTGAAGTGAATTCCTTCTATCATTTTTTCATGCATTACAGATGTAAAGAATGCTTTGTAAACCATCATTATTGTTATCCCTGTAAACAGAATTACTCACGACTTATCTATAGTAGAATAGTTGAACTATGTGAATGTGATGATAGAATACAAAGATGGAAAAAAACTTATTTGGATTAATAAAATTTTTTTTAAATACATTGTCTACCATTTCCAAAATTCATAAAACTTATGATTATAATTCGGATGATCTTTTTTCCATCCTCCTTTTTGAATTTTTTTAGAACGTCGTCGTTTTCGTATTCGTTTTTTTATTTTCGCTTTTTTTATACATCTCCTACTCCTACACTTCATTTTTTTTATGTTAACTGAAGTACGATAAGCAATGGTTATAAAAAAAAAAGAAAAAACCCATCTATTTATACTGTTCTGTTTTTTGATTTTTTTTAATATCTTTTTTTCTGAGACACATATAAGATGTTTAAACTAAAAAAACCTTAACATTACTGAAACAATGTCCGTATTACGTTATGTTAGTATATGTAGGAAAAGTATAACTTTTTTTGACTACTCCACAGATACTGTTCAATGCTATTTATCATGTGAATCTCTTCTTAAAGAATATCCTGAATATATATATTTTGTAGAGGATTGCAAACCTGTTACAATAATTGAAACAAAACAATGTTCTGTAATAAAAAAAAATGGTGTGGAACAACATCCGTATGAAATAACCCTGAAAATTATCAATCATGGAGAATCTGGAAAAACACTAAAAATATTATCAGAGGAAGATATGCCTCATCTTTTACATAAAAATGTTAAGTTTATAAAAAATGACAAAGACATAATAATTCCTTCTCTTGTATAAATTTATTTAATAAAAACAATGTTATTTTTTACATGAATTTCTTTCTTTACTCTAAAAGTTTTTTTCTTATTTGTCGATGTTTGTTCTTATAATCAGCTAATTTATTGATTCTTTCACTATTCCATAATTTCCCCATTTTACCCTGACGTTTTCCATATTGATATAACGTGGACGGATCATATAGTCTGTCTTTAAAATGGTAGAAATCATCAGCATAAGAACGAATGATTTCTCCCCCATATGGAAGCCAATCAAAAATATCATATCTTGCTTCTTTGAGATAAACAACCCCTTGAAGAAATCCCAATTCTTTATCTTTTACAATTTCACGACTACATTCAAAAAACGATATTTCATTTAATTTAAGACAATTCTGTGGAGTATGAATTAATTTCGCTGCCTCTATCATTTTTACAGCCTTTTCTGGATTACGCATTTGAAATGACCAAATCTTTCGCGAAGGTATATGCCCTGCCATCTTCAACAAAATAACTGATCATTTTTTTTATGATATCGTTTTTTTATACCCCAGGTTTTGTAGAAATAAAATAAATTTTTCTCAAAAAACTTTCATATAAATAAGTTGAAACTTTTCTTTTTCATTTATACGTAAATGTCCCTCTACAAACTTAGTTTAAGAAAAAATGGCTACGAAAGAAGACATAACGAATGAAACTGGAAAACCCATACCCCTGCCTGGTTCCCCTCTCATATGGGATTACAACGATAAAGGAGAAGGATACGCGTACGGTGTAAGTGTACGGGATACGCATACGTCGAAAGTGTTTAATTTCGAGGACTTTAAACCCGTCAAACCTATTCAGGATGGTGATTCTGATAGTGATGATAGTTTGAAAGCATTTTTGGGGACTGACGATGTAAAGGAAGAAAAAGTATTTAATAGAAACAACATTAAAAAAAAAGTATATACCCACTGTGATATTAATTCTCTTCAATGTAATTTTCCAAATCAAAAATATATTTTACGACACTGTATATACTTTCCCTTTCGTACGCTATCCAGGTATAAATTATATTTAGAAGTGGTAGATGGAGGAATTCTTTGTCAGCATAAATATCTAACAACAATTATGATAACTGATGCTTCCATACTTAGTTCCATTAATAAAGAAATGTATTTAGATTAAATAAAAACAATAAAAAGTTTTGTTTTTTCAAAAAAAGTTATTGTGTGTTAAAGTACATTTTATTTTTTTTAAAAATATATCTATTTGAAAAACACCAAATAATTTTTGGAGATATTTCCCTCTACAAATTTTATCTTTTTTTTTTAAAAATACCGTAACTAAGAAATATCAGTCATTCGGCCATAAGATGGCGGCGAGGTAAGAGCTCCATGGCGGAAATTTCTATGATTAATTCTATAAACCAAAATTTGATTATTTTTATTTCAACATCGTACAACTCTTCCAATAAAAATAATATGGATGTTTTTTTGGCACGTGTAAGTATAAATCACATTGGGTGAGGTATGATGGTCGTTTATAAAGGGTTTTTTTTAATTTTAAAAATATCTATCTCATGAAATTAATACGGGCACCTTGATTGACCTTCCTCTCTCTGGTCGTCAAACTCAAGGATAAACCCAAAAACTGGTCGTACAACAACACCAGGTTTCATGAGATAAATATATACAAAATTCAAAAAACCTCTTGTATACGACCAGCTGCATATCCCCCTGATTTGATCACTGGTCGTTCTATACAGGGTGACCACACCTTAAAAATACGACACCCCCCTGGAAATTTTTGACTGGCTCTGCTCTGATTGGTCCATTCAAATCAATACTTGATTCTGATTGGCTTAGAGCTAGTGCCAGTCTCAAACACATTGATATATATATATATATATATATATTACTACTTCTGGTCCTGAAGCGTCTAAACGAATTTACCTCTACGCCCACAATAATCACTATGACGTAATAACGAAAATGCCCGCGTTCTTGGCTCGCAAGAAATACTGCCACACGTGCAAGAAAGGCTACGACAAAATCGAAGACCATCTTTGCGGCGATACCTGTAAACTGTGTTATACACAAAACTGTCCGATAACGAACTGGGTACACTGTAACGAGTGCAACCGATTCTTTAAAAACCAAGAATGTTTCAATCGGCACAAAGCAACCGTGGGCGAGAAACGATCGATTTGTGCATCCGTCGTGAAATGTCAACATTGTAATCAAGTAGTGAAAAGAAGTAGAGAACTTCCCCAAAGTCATAATTGCGGTCTTTTCCGATGTACCGTATGTCAATTATATGTAAACCCCGAAAATCATCAATGCTACATGCAACCGGTAAAGAGAAAAGTTAATGTCGAAGCACAATCGAACACGGATTTAATCGACGATGAAGCGGATGTAGGCGGAGAAGTGAGTGAAGACGCCGGGGGAGAGAGCGACTATAATCAATTACTATTCTTTGATTTCGAATGCACTCAAGAGGGCGGGAATCATATACCTAATTTATGCATCGTCCACAGCGAGAATGGTGATGAAAATGTGTTTAGTGGTTGTTCCAGGAGCAAAACTCCGGCAGCATTGTATTGGCCCATAATTTTCAAGGCTATGACGGTTATTTCATCCTCCAATATTTACATATGAATGGTTTGGTTCCTGAAGTGATTATGCGTGGGTCGAAGATTTTAACATTGAATGTTCCGGTGTTGAACATCAAGTTTGTTGATTCATTATGTTTTATACCGATGAGGCTAGCGAATTTTCCAAAAACATTCGGCCTAAATGAACTTGCCAAAGGCTATTTCCCGCATTATTTCAACATTGAAGCCAACCAAAACTACGTGGGTCCTCTTCCCGATGCGAGTTATTACAATCCTGATGGTATGTCATCTGGTGATCGTGCTAAATTTTATGCCTGGTATAACGAACTGAAAGCCAATAATTACATTTTCAACTTCCAAGAGGAAATCCTTAAATATTGCCGTTCGGACGTCGATATCCTGCGACGATGCTGTCTTGAATTTCGTGAACTGTTTCGATCTGTCACCGACATCGATCCCTTCGAGAAATGTCTAACGATCGCCTCAGCGTGCAATCTTGTATTTCGAAAGAACTTTCTTCGAGAAAGATCTATCGCCATAATCCCACCCCATGGTTATCGACCACAATATAAACAATCAGTGATCGCTCTAAAATGGTTGGCCTACACCGCGCAAAGCAACGAAATTCCCATTCGTCATTCGCGTAATTTTGGTGAACAACGCATTGGCCAATATCGCGTCGATGGTTTCCATAAAGAATCTAACACCGCCTATGAATTCCATGGCTGTTTTTGGCATGGTTGTATCCGATGCTACGCAAGAGACACGGTCAACCCAGTAAGTCAACAAACCATACAAGATCTCTATCAACGTACCCTCGAAAAAACGCGTTATTTGAAAGGTCAGAACCATAATGTGGTTGAGATGTGGGAATGCGATCTAAGACGCCAATTGGAAACCATTCCTGAAATGAAAACCTATTTCGACAACTTTGAAATCGTGGAGCCTCTTGAACCGAGACACGCTTTTTACGGCGGTCGTACCAATGCTTCTAAATTATTCCACCAGTGTCAACCCGATGAGAAGATACACTACGTGGATTTCACGAGCCTGTACCCATGGTGCAATAAATACGGCGAATATCCCCTTGGTCATCCTGAAATTATCACCGAGAACTTTGGGGATATTTCACAGTACTTCGGCTTGGTTAAATGTACAGTGCTACCTCCACGTCGATTGTTTCATCCAGTTCTTCCATATAGGGCCCATGGTAAACTTATGTTCCCGTTATGTCGAAGTTGTGCTGATAGCTTAAATCAGGAACCGTGCAACCACACCAATCAGGAACGAGCCATTCAGGGTTCATGGGTAACCATAGAGTTACAAAAAGCGTTAGAGAAAGGGTATCGTTTACTCTCAATTCACGAGGTGTGGCATTTTCCGCAACAAAGCAATGTACTCTTTAAGGACTATATTGATACTTTTTTAAAAATTAAGCAGGAGTCGAGTGGTTTTCCTGACGACTGTGACACGGAGGAAAAGAGACAACAGTACATTGACCAGTATTGTCAACGAGAGGGTATACAAATGGATAGAAGCAAGATTGAGAAGAACCCTGGTCTGAGGGCTTTGGCGAAGTTGATGCTAAACTCTTTTTGGGGTAAGTAAAACAGCATAGAAACGTGTGAGTGAGCGGAGAGGGAAGGGGGAGACATATATAATTTATATGCAGAGCTTTAAATATTCGTTCTGTTTCGTGTTTTTACAGGGAAGTTTGCACAGAAGCCTAACATGGCCAAGATAAAACTCGTGTCCGATCCACAAGAATACTTCGACATGCTAACGGCTGATGAGCTCGAAGTGACCGATGCTTCCTTTGTTAGTGACGAAGTCATCGAGTTGAAATACGAGAACAAAGAAGACTTTGTGGAACCCAATGCCCGGACCAACGTGGTCATCGCCGCTTTCACGACTGCTCACGCCCGCCTCAAACTCTACAGTGTGCTGGAACAGTTGGGGAAAAGAGTCCTCTACTACGATACAGACTCGGTAATTTACGTGAGTAAGGATGGAGAGGTGGAACCGGAGATTGGTGTTTACCTCGGCGAGTTGACGGACGAGTTAGATGGTGATTATATTTCCACTTTCGTATCAGGCGGGCCAAAGAACTATGCTTATGAACTGAGCTCGGGAAAAACTTGTTGTAAAATAAGAGGAATTACTTTAAATTTTCAGACGTTAGAAACAGTTAATTTTGGTGTTATGGTCCGTCGAAAGTCTCCGTTGACATTCCTTATAAGATTACTAGAGACACTAGCACTAAGCAAGTTGTGACAAAGCGACAAAGCAAGGATTATCGAATCGTGTATAACAAACGTGTAGTCATAGATAATTTTAATACAGTTCCTTACGGTTTCTAGTGTGTTTGTAAATAATTTAAATTTGTGTTTGTAAATAGGAAGATGTATTAATATATATATGATATATAATATAATGTTTATCAACTTTGAAATCGTCTGACTTGTTATTTGTGCTGAAGCGGGACTCGAATATAATTAAACCCAGCGTTATATCGCCCACCAGGCATCTACACTTTTCGCTATTTATTTTCGATTTATAATAGAATGAATCCAAAACGGTTTTTTGTTGGGGTTTTTTTTTTCGGAAGAAACCTGTTCGTTGATGAGAAATATAATTAAAATTTTAATTGCATGTATGCATGATTAATGGGTTTTTTTAATAGAGTAATTAAGAAAGAACCTAATTAATAAATGGTCACCGTTAATTTACTGCTCCCTGATTTATATTTAGTCACATAGATCTAAGATATAATTATTTGTGCCAGGCTAGATCTGATGGACATTTTCTTCACTTATTCGAAATACGAGCATTTTCATTGTTTTCTTTAGTCAGAGAGGTTCTAGGATTTGAAACGTATTATAACGAATACTTCTTCAATTGTGCAATGAAAAAAATTTTGATCCTGTGTCAGGGGTGAGCGGGGGTAGTAGGTTATATTTCTCAAACGGGCCATAGGGCCACAAAAAAGGCCCTGCGGGCCATCTTGAAGGATGTATCGCCAGATATAGGGCCAAAGGGCCACGAAAAAAGCCCTCCGGGCCATTTTTGAAAACTTATCCATATAAATATTATGTGGAGAACTAAACTATTCAGTTGACATTATGCCTCGGACACGTAAAGATTGTCCGATCTGTGGGAAGAAAAGTTTATTGAGATTAGCAAACCATTTGGCGGATTTTCACCAACTGCCCTCGGAAGAAAGGCAATCTCACTTAATTCGAGCCAGAGCTTGCACTGTAGATTTAGAAATGCTTTTGAAAGAATTTCATACACTCCTTCGAAATACAAAACGTTCTAAAAAGTGGTATAAATAATGTTTCAAAAATCTTCAAATCTCATTTGAACCATGTACTCCATACAGTTAATACAATCCTTTTGGGCTCTTAATCTCAGGGGGTACCAAGACAGGAAAGACAACATTTGTCAAGAAACTATTAGCCAACGCTCAAATCATGATCGATCCACATCCGGAAAATATCGTTTACTTTTATTCAGAGTATCAAGACGCGTTTTGCTGAAATAGAGACCCTAGTTCCCGGTATTCAGTTTGTCCAAGGTTTACCCGATTCTATGTTGGATAGTATCAATCCAGAGACGCGAAACTTATATATCATTGATGATATGATGGGTGAAAAAGATGCAGTGATTGCCAAATTATTTACGAAAAAATCTCACCATGGAAACCTCAGTGTGATTTACATAGTACAAAATATGTTTCATCAAAGTAAAGATCATCGAACCATCTCCCTCAACGCCAGTTTATTTGGTTTCTAACTAAGAATGTCCGCGATGCTAGTCAAGTAGTTCACTTAGCCAAACAGTTGTACCCAAGCAATACCAAATTTTTCCAGCAGGCTTACCATTTGGCAACAAAGGAACCGTATTCTTACATGTTTGTCGACCTAACGCCGACATGTCCTGATGAAATACGACTTCGATCCGGAATTTTCCCGACAGATAAACATTACGTCTACCAACCTCGCGTATAAAAACATAGTGCTGTTAAACATGCATCATTTGAGGATGTCCCGTCGTGTGAAGAGGAACCATGATGTTTTAAAAGTATTGGCAAAGTGTAAACCTTCTATGCGAAGGGCGATAATAAAAGCGGCAGACAGAGATTTATTGGAAGCCATAACCGAGTGCCTTTTGAACATTTGCCGTGAAACGATTAAAATTAATCCAAAAACGTATAAAAAGCTTACACCATACTCAGATCACATTGAGGTTGTCGCTGATAAGAGAATCCCGATCACGAAAAGAAGGAGAGTTATTTTACAAAAAGGGGACGGATTCTTACCTTTTCTACTCGCTCCTGTCTTAGAACAATTGGCGAGCTTTCTAACCAAATAATGGAGTATGTCAAAAGACTGGTTCTGGTCCCTGATCACATGCCGGCTACAAAGAAACCCTTGGTTCTTCCACTGACTGCTCAAGTGAACCAGTTGGACTCGGAAATGGACAGTTTGATGCAACGTCAAGATATAACACAAGACGATAAAGTGAAGTTGTATAATCAGACATTTCAACGCTATCTCAATTACTATGACAAACGAATGCATCGGCCTGTTCCTGTAAGTATTGCCCACACCCAGCCTATCGCAGCAGAAGGAACAGACCCTGAACCTTCAACAGAGACAATGTCGGAACCACCTGGAGAAATCGAGAGTGATATCATAGAAAGTGTACCTTCCACGATGAAATCAAGAGCTGTACAACTGATAAAGAAGATAAAAGCAAATAAAGATGTGGTTGGTTGGAACGATCAAGGGCAGATGGTTTTTGAAGGAAGAACTATTCCGGGTACTAACGTTATTGATTTAGTCAACGACACTCTGCGTCAAAGAAAGAATTTCAACCCTGCGGGGTGGAAACTGTTCGCAAAAGCTTTAGGACGTTTAAATGTACCCGAAGGAATCGTCAGAAACGAAGAGCGTTTACATTTGGTGAAGGAATATAGGAACAAGCCTTCATCTGCTTCTAGCGACCCCCCTCTGACGCCCTCACTACAGTCTCCAGGGGCACCAGCGAAACCAAGAAAGAAACGTAGAGACAAAAATCCATATAAATGGCATTCATAATCTTTTTGTAAACATTTTATTGAATAAATATTTTTTACAATTACAACGTGCATGTCTTTTTTTATTCTGACACAAAATACCATTTATGTATAAAATCACGAACTAGTGTATCGTTCCAATCCTTTTGATCAGTAAAAATACTAACAATAGTTGACATGGGAATATTTCTGCTACGATGTAAAGCATAAAATAAACAGTATTGTCCACACACACGAGACCACGGTGACTGTAAAGTCTTTCCATTCCAAGTAAATGTACTGCTATGATCTTGTAGAAAGGTTTGAAAGTTTCTGCTGTAAAATTCTGGGTTTTGTCCATAAGAATCGAATAATTCGCCTTTTCCATCCGATGTTATGTAAACAGCTACCCAGTGTGTACCAGGTCCCTCGCTGGGATCCACGTTTATAATAAAACCTCTAGGTATTTTCTGTATCTGACTTGGAAAACGATCCGAGGGTAAAACATCTGTAAACACTGATTTGGCATATGGGTCATTTTGTAAAACACGTAGCAGTTGACGTGTGTTCATTTTAGCTTCTGAAGTCACTTAGCACGTTACGGCTGGCATCAATCTCGATAAGATTTTGAAATTCTCCAAATACCACGATATTTATAGCCCCAGTTAGAGCCGTACCGAACTTGCATTCCAAGGAGACGTTGCCATCCCTGATTGGTTGAAAATGATCTCCAACACATAGATCAGCTGTTAAATCAAACACGTACAGGGTATAGCCATATGCATACTCGTCTCGAGTAATACCGTTGCCTTGATTCTGAAACATCTTGTTGGTACCAGAATACAGCGTTTGGAATGCTGAAACATAGTTGGTCCCTGTTGCTCCGGCGAACTTTAGGTGAAATGGTTTGCCAGGCCGGTGTTCTCCATTCACTGATAATGCAAGAAATGTTGTGTCGTAGTTCTTAAAATTGAAAGGATTCTTGTTATAAACTCCGTTGTAAGCATCTGCATCCACCATCCCAATCACAACTCTATCGGGAAGAAGTCCTTGGAATATATTCTGTTGATCTCCAGACATATTTCCCGTTGGTACGGAGAACACTTTGCAGTTTACACGATTGATGGGGTACTTGGCGGTGATATGTTGAAGGGCCTGGGTATGACCTATCATTGTAGTGGACGAAACGTTAACACGGCGAGCGCGAAACACGCATTCTTCCAGAACCACTTTAAACCCAGGAGCTTCCGCGGATGAAACCAGGCAAAAGGGAGCTCTTGATCTCAATAGCTTGAGCTTGATCGGAACAGCGCCAAGGATGTAGCGTTCTTGTGCGAACAGATCCGAATGAATTCTTCCTTCCATCGCCACAGACTTGCTTAGGCTTGTATGTGCGTGACGTTCCTTTAATCCTTTGTTCGCATCGGCAACTTCTGCAAGTGGATTGACGGCATCCATCCGTCCAGCCTGGTCTTTGTAGAACAACGCTGAAGTTAAGTGAGACGATTTAGCGTCTTTGCTAAAGTTCAATACAGTTTCTATATATGCTCGGTAAGGATACGAAGTGCTTGATGGTGTGACCAGTTTGTTGTTCAGATAAATTTCCACTTGAGAAAATAAGGCATGCATCCATAAATTAACAGGACCCACTTGGGCGGTGCCTGGTAAGTTAGTTCCATCTCCATTCGTTATCTTTGCTTTTACGTGAAGGTAACTGTTTGCCAAATCGGTTGTAGACATCAGAATTTGCGGCACACAGAAACTCGATAGTGTCCGAAGTTCCAATGCTTGAAAGAGGGTCAATGTCTTCCCAAAATCCTTTATTCATTTCAACTTGAGTGTCAGGAACAGAAAATAAGTCCAGTTCCGATTTTCCACATGAACAGGAATCTTTATGTAAAGTCTCGTAGCCTTGTGCCATTATTTAAGAAAAGTAGGGTTTTTTTTTTTAGATGTTTTCCGCCTCTTCGTCTGCGATCGACTAGTAGATTTCGATGATGCATTGGTTTTTATAGATGTTTTACGTTTGCGACCGCCTCCTGATTGGTTACCCGTGAGTTGTTTAGCACCATGCCGAGCTATATCTTTGACGGCGGCGACGCCACGCCCTTTAACAGCCTGCTTCACACTTTTCCCAGAACATCTTGACCGATATCTGTCGCTGCTTGCAGAGCTCTCCGTCCAATCGCTTGTGCTCCTCGTTTCACCAGAGGTATTGCATATCGGGCAATACTTTTAAAGAAACTTCCAATACCGTAGCCTCTTTGAATCCGTGCACCTCTGAAACCAGATAGACTTCCACCCCGCTGTCCTCGTACATAATATTGTTGAAACTGCTTTGTATCTGGAACGATTGTAGCTCTCATCTTTAAATAAAATACTGTGATCTGCTCTGTTTAAAGTGAAGTGTCACGATGGACTTCCCGAAACCAAATGCCACGTTTTCGTTTTTGTCATCTTTTATATGTATTTCGATCATCTCGAATGATTTCACCTTCAGGGGGACGTATTGTAAGTTGCGAAAACTAACGTTAACATTTTCCCCGTATTTTCCAAAGAGGCACTTTGACGTCGCCGACAAACTGTGCATCCACCACATTTGTGTACAAGTACATGTTTGAGAATCCGCCTTTTATATCCGCCACGTATGGACTCACAGTTTTCTTCGTAATATCGGTATCTTGATCGAATCCTAAGGTGGCTGCAATATCACCATTCAGCAAAACGAATCCTCCTTTAGGAACATCGACCTGAACTTTCTGCTTGCTTACAATGTATGAAAATTTTATCTTATCTTTTGCCTCTTTCGTCATACAACGGTTTAAGGCTTTGACAATATCAGAAACAGTGTTGTAATGACCGTTTGGAATGATGCCTGTCTCTAGGACACCAGTCTCTAGTTTATAAATAAACGTTTGCTGATTGCCTTCGCGTATCGTGCTCCAGGTATGAGGATAGTTAAACTCTGAAAGGGCTACTTCCCAGTCCCCTGTCAGCTCTAACGTTTCGGCCAGCTTCACTTTAAAATTCGCTACCGTATTATCAGGGAAATATTTCATAGAACTATTGCTTGGGAGCGTGAGATAAAACTGCGTTGCCATCTCGGCGAGTAAGACATATATGAACACAAGTTATAAGATACACACACTTTTATTTCGAAATATGTTTTACATTATCAGCCGGTACCCAAGAATTAAAATCATTAGAGTAACCTAACCATTTTACAAGATATTCTTTGCGTTTACCACGCATGCGAGACTTAATCACATTTTCTACTCTATAAAAGTCAGTATCTTTCTTGATAATGCTTTGTAACTCTTGTTCGTAAAATGTTCCCTCTAACTCTTCGTCATGATAATCAGCAATCTTGTACACCGGTGGTCTTCTAGGTACACGTTTTGTAACGGTAAATATTTCTTCAGTCCAACTTGGTAAGTAACCTTTCTTAAACGTCCTCCTTGCTTTGCTGATCCTAACCTGATCGCCTATGTCAAATTTATACTTGATAGGCGCAGTAGATTCGTGTCCGTACAATCGTTGCCACACGATGCTTTCGTTTTCACGATTCACATCAACTGGTTTCATCCCGATGCTACGATGTCTTGAATGGTTGTAGGAGTACATCAGTTTTTGTAGAACATCACTATATTTCAACGTATTCTTTGCTGGAAAATATTTCCACATCTTTCCTTTCAGCGTTCGATTAAATCGTTCAACAATAGAAGCTTTGGTGTCATTATGCGTGGTGAAAAACGAAATGTTTTTATCTTTCAGAAACTTCTGAAATGGTCTGTTGGTAAATTCTGTACCTTTATCGGTGTGAAGTTTCTCGGGTTGTCTGCCTTTCTTGCAAATCTTCTCAAAGGCTTTAATCATATTTTCTCCAGACTTTGTTTTCAACGGCTCTGCCCATGCATATTTAGATAAAACATCAATGACAGTTAAAATGTATTTATAACCCTTGTTTTGTTTACTCAACGAATCCATAATGACCAAATCAGCCTCCCATTCATCGTCTTTTGCTCCAACAATAACTCTATTTCTTTTAAAACGATGTCGCACTGGTTTATGTAAAGTATAGGTGTCTTGTTGTTTTAACCAGGTTTTTATCTTATTTCGTGATAATTTAAATTTCTCATCATTTTTTACGACACGGTAAACAGCATCGACACCGCCAAAACTTGCCGGACTTTCTAGATTGTAATATAGATTGTGGAGGTACTGTTCTGCCATCTAATTCTGATTGCTGAATCACAATTTTACCACCACAACAGGCCGAAACACAACGGATACGTCTAAAAATATTACGAAGGGCTATTTGTGGTAAACCTCCACAGCAAGTCATGTTCACGTGACAAAGGTTATAGATGAATGAATAAAGAGAAGTAAACGACACGGTATAAATGCAAACATAATTTATTACATATTAAATTAGAATACAAAATTATACATGTTCAGCAAATGTTCAGTTTTTCTATGTCTTCAGCAAATGTTCAGTTTTTCCATGTCTTCAGTCATTGCATCAATAGATTTTTGAAAAAGATAATCTTCATAGGCTTCTTTAGAGTCACTCTTTCTACTTGTAAAGGATTCGCCCGTTTCTGCGATCTTGTACTGATATTGTAATGGCTCACTAAACAGACAACCAATGTTAAAAATTCGTGGCGAGTTCTCTGTAGGTTTCCATTCAAATAATCCACATGTATATTCTCTTTCCTTAGGACAGCAGTAGAACAAACGACCTTGGTTGTCACCTTCTTTCTTGACTTTACGGACACAACAGACCATGCCATGTCGACAGAAAGGTTTAGGACTCTCGAAGACATCTCCCCATTGCCAAAACGAGCAGGCATTTTCTCTCTCTGAACAAACGAAGTACGGTCTTCCATAACTTTCTTTCATCTTATCTTTAACCATTCTCATCTTTGTCAATCTTTGATGGGTGGCACACACTGGATGTATACAGCCACTTGTTCGAAATGCGTTTACGGCTTTCCCAAACATGTAACAATCTTCTTCAGGGCAGAAGAACTGACAGCTAGGTTTTTGTCCACAGTACCAGAACAAACCATTCTTAGTAGTCGAGGAAGACGCGGGTTTACCATGTAGGCATTCCATTACAACAATCTTACTCTGACGATAAACAGCAAGTGAATGATACACTGAGCGAAGTGATGCTGTTTCCTTTATAACAATCCAAACGCGCCAAAATGTGGTGTCTTCGCAGAGGTCCGCCATGAGAAATAACCAATGAGATTGAAGCTAATGCTAAGTTATCCGTTATCACCCGAGAATGATCCGCATCTTGAACTTGACCAAACTTATCCCACTGTTTCAATCTTTGATCACCTCTTAATGATTTTGTTGCACACGGAAATATGAAAATACTGCCTTTAGGAACAGTTTCGCTAGCATTACTTTGATGCCACAATTTCCAACCGATTTACGTTCATATTCCTCAATGTCTATCTGTTTGAAATCTTCGATCGTTCTTCTTACGGCTTCTCGGACTATTTCTACATCGCAGGAATCGCATAACCGGTATACGAATGTAAGATAGGCGATAACTCGGCCAAAATTATCCACATTCATTTCTTCGTAAACAAGATGAAAAGATTCTGGATTAAGTTGAACGCTAAAACATTCGTACAAGTCTCTGTGTTCATTAAGACATGTATTGATATGGAACGATAGCGTATCTTTATCGATGTTTAAGTTATTTCTCCTCAATTCGTCCCAAATAATATCCATTGTACATGCGCTGCTTTCGGGATGCCTACTGTTCCACAATGAGTCTGACCACATGGATAGATATCAAGTGTATAAATACGAAGCTATCGTATATAAAACTTTAAACAAGACCCTTGACGTTAATAATTATATAATATATTTAATGATACGGTATCCTACCTAATTAAATATACCACCATAAGGACGGCATCCTGCCTCATTAAATATACCATATGCCATCCTACCTCATTAAATATACCACCATATGGGGGGGGGTTATCTACTCATGGACTACTTTATTAACGCATTGTGCGATCTGGTCTTCTGGGTTTCTGGAAGTGTCCTCAGCATTGCCAGAAGGGTCTGGTTGAATCTTTCTTCTTGACCATTTCCCTACTGGTGGTATGGGGTAGTTCTTGATCTTGTCATTCTGCACAATCTTTCTAGTTCATGGAAAAGTTTGTTTTCGAACTCTTTACCTTGATCATGGTGTATTCGAGAAGGAATTCCAAAACAAAGTATAAAATCATCAAAGATCTTTGAGGCAGCAGTTTTTGCAGACTTGTTCCGAGTGGGATAAACTTGGGAAAATCTGGGGAAGTGATCCACTATGACCAACATATATTCATAACCACCAGTGCTTCTCTCCAGATGCACAAAATCTATAGAGATGAGTTCAAATGGAGAAGATGTTACAATGGTTGAAATAAGTGCTCGTGTAGTAATGTTAGGGAGGCGATTCTTAAGGCAGTGACACACTTTTGTCACGAAGTGTGTAATATCACGTTGCACGTGCGGCCAAAATAAGTGTTCTCGAGCTAGTTTTAGTACTCTTTCTGCTCCTAGGTGTCCCATCTCTTGATGAAGTTCACGATAGACTATGTGATGAAACTTCTTTGGTAAAATTAACTGAAGGTTTGACTCCTTTCGTCTTCTAAGCAGTACATCCTCTCCCACTTCAAACTTCTGCCATTCTCTTAGTAATGCACGTGTCTCCTGTGTTTCTGTTCGCTGCTGTTTTATCGAGGGCTTCTCTCCTTCAGCCATGAAAGCCAGAACCTTTCCGATGATGGGATCGTTCTGTTGTGCTTCGCGTAGATTTTCCACCGTAACTTTATCTCACCGAGAGCCCCCAGACATTTCGTAGTCGAAATTAAGTAGATCCACATTATCCGTCAATGCTGTAATCCAAACTGTATCTGCTCTATCCTGACTAGTTATACTCGAAGTAGTCACATTTACCTCCTCGTGTGACGTTTCCTCTGTGCAGGCTTCAACATAGTCCTCTATGTCGAAAGGCATTCGAGACAACGTATCTGCCACTTGGTTAAGTTTACCAGGATGATATTTAATATCAAAGTTAAAATCCGCTAGTTCAGCAACCCATCGGTGACCTGTAGCATTGAGCTTTGCTGTAGACTGTACATATGTCAAGGTATTGTTGTCAGTATACACTGTAAAGTGTGGTGCAAAATATAAGTAGTCCCGAAAGTGTTCGCAAACCGCCCATTTTAAAGCAAGAAACTCCAATTTTCCCGAGTGAAGGGTGATAATTTCGTTCTGCTGGTGTCAAAGTTCGTGAGCCAAATCCAATTGGTTGCAAGTGACCATCTTTCTCTTGGTAAAGAGCGGCACCAATATTATATAAGTTATCCACATTCCACATCCCTGCCAGCTCCACATCGCAGCAGTCTAATGTGGGTAGAATTATGAACTTACTTTATATAATCATCCACATGTACCAACAATCAGGGTAGAATCCCTAATACATGTTAAATCCAATTTGAATGGACCCGTAGACATTTGAACAAATTTCATTTTTTTAAAAGCGGACCCATTGTATGATAAAGATGCACTTTCTTCCTTCAACAGCCTTTGGTGTCTAGTCTGTTTATAGTAACTACTGAGTTGATTATTTCATGTGGAATTGTCAATAGTGTGAAAAAAGTAATTTGTTTCTTAGTGATTGAGGGTAAAAACAGCAGTAGACTTCCCCACCATTCTGTTACTGAACTCAAAAATTAAAAAGTTTGGGCTATATAGTTATTTAGTTTGATGTTCTATGAAACAATTAAATTCAGACAAAACAAAGCTCTCAGAGATATTGACAAATTGTCCAAGTTTGGCAAATGAATGGGCTATTATATAACGTAGCGTCTGGCTGCTATTAATAGCTCAAAATGCAGACAAACAAACCAAATTTAACTCACTAATGATTGCAAATGAGCGGCTGTACAAAATGCAGGTTGCATGTTGGGAATTTGCAGGTTGGGAATTTGCATGTTGGGAACTTGCATGTTGGGAATTTGCAGGTTGGAATACAAGTTGTTTTCTAGACAATCTTTTTTAGTTCAGCACGGTCTCTTCCTTAAATTAACCATTATCCTTAAGTTACAAATCGCTCTGAATTAAGGATAATGGTTAGTCTAATGGTGTTGTAGGGTTAGAACCCAACCCCATCACAACATCAATCCCAACCCTAACCCTAAACCCCCGCCTTTGCGAGTTTTCTAACCTTAGCCTAGCAGGATAATAGGTTAATTTAAGGGAGAGACCATGTTGCATTTAGTTAGGGTTAGGGTTGCGGTTAATATTTGGGTTAGCATTAGTATTGTGGTTATTTAACCCTAATACTAACCCTAATACTAACCCCAATCTTTCCCTGACTAAAAAGATCGTCCAGAAAACTGCGTTTTATATCAGCCCTGCAAACGAGCTATTTTCTTTTGTTATGGCCGCAATAATTAGGGGTAAAAACGAACAAACATGGATATTGGCGTCATTTTTTGGCTGCTATTCAAGTAAGAGAACGAAAATAAGTACAGTAAGCAACTGCGCTATAAATTTAAACGTTTCAAACAGTAAGCGGGCGAGGGGTTGTTGCGTATACGTATTTCTAGATATACATTTTAAGACCAAACTGGGATCAGTTGCGAAAAATGCAATTTAGAAGCCTTCCGGCGGGAATTGAACTGCGACCTTGTGATGTGCAGTGCTCTGACCACTGAGCTACGGAAGCCGTTGCTGAGAGCCTCCCGAGTTCTGTATATATATATATAGCAAAGTGAAAAGGTGGTAAACGTACTGCCAAGAATTTTAGTGACGAAATACTGACGTTTCGAGCGGAGCCCTTCATCAGAGTAAGACGAGATGACATAGTTGTCAACGCCGCGGGTTTAGCATGATGGGGTTTTCTGGAGAACGAGGCAACACACACATGTACAAATATATATATCGGACAAACATTTGTGGAAAATTGTAGCCATTGTATGCATCGGTTCCACCGCACAAACGTGGAAACTTGGATATCGCGGTTTAACATTAACTATTCTATCGGACAAATATTTGTCCGACGGAAAACCGACTTGTCCGATAGATCCATCGGATCCATCGGCAAGCTGATATTTGTTCAGGTCACTCGCGCGCCCTTGCGCGTCCATCGGACAGGCTGATAGTTGTTGTCATCACTTTGAAAGCACGTTGTCCATCGGTGTCCGGCGGAGTCCATCGGTCCCATCGGACAACGCTTTGTCCATTGGTGTCCGACGGAGTCGATCGGACAACACTTTGTCCATCGGTGTCCGATGGTCGGTATTGGACATGTGTGGATTTCCTGGTAGCGTTAACAAATTCTCGTGACAGTTAACAACGCAGCCATGTAAAGTTATAAAATTCATTCCAGTATACATGTTGTCCCAATGTCTTTTGTTATGAGGAATTTATGTTTCATTTCAAACTCGCCCAGTCTCACGTCTAACTCAGCAGCTATTCCATGCATTTTTAGTAACTGTCCATTAACCGACTGGACCGCCGTTTCTACTTTTGTAGGTCTTGTATCCTTTATTCTCGAACCACTTGTTTACTCGCACGCTCTTGCAACAACGAAACAATAACGCCAGTGTCTACTAGTATTTCGGTCCCACGCCCACCATTTAACGCGCGTCAAAGCGTAAAGTGAATGTCGCAACCTATTTACATGATCTTCGCCTTCACTTCCGTTCTCATTGTTATTGCTCAGGGTCTGTTGATTCACTTTCTCGGGTAAGGGTCGACCCTCGGCGTCACCCAGTCCTCGTTTCACGCAGAACCAATCAAAGGTTTACTGTTACAGTTGGCTTTAACGTGACCTACCAAATCTGCCGGTCATTGCACCGGTATAAAATGAAATTTACCAGTCACGGAGGATTTTTTTCCGGTCATATTTTTTACCGCTGCCACCAGTGTAGCATTCGCGCCGTCCAACTCACAATTATACACAAGTTTCTACAGTTATATCGATATATTTAAACACACAGAGTATCCCGAGGTAAGCAAGCCCTCGAATTAATGTTTTCTCTCACGCGGACCCACCAAGGTCCAGACAAACAGTTCTCATGTGACAGGTACTCGCGTTATATATATATATATATATATATATATATATATATATATATATATATATATATATATATATATATATATATATATATATATATATATATATATATATATATATATATATATATATATATATATATATATATATCTCGGCAACGGCTTCCGTAGCTCAGTGGTCAGAGCACTGCACTAGCAATCGCAGGGTCGCGGGTTCAATTCCAGCCGGAAGGCCGCTAAGTTGCATTTTTCGCAACTGGTCCCGGTTTGGTCTTAAAATGTATATATTCCAACACTCGAAATGTTCCTTCACCATAAATCCTTTCAGCATGTAGCTTGATCGAGTGAAATGTCAAATATTACCTATATAATATATATATGAGCGTTCATATATATGATAATATATGAGCGTTCATATATATATATATATATATCAGACAACTAACTAACATCAACGTATTCACTGAATTATATACAATTCGCGCGGCATGGATGGCGGCAATATATATATATATATATATATATAACTTTATTTGCTAAATAACATACGTACGTTTCGGGGCGCCCTCTTCAGATAAAGGGGCTGCGCCCCGAAACGTACGTATATATTTAGCAAATGAAGTTATTTTGATAATTTATAAGTATTTTAAGTTTATGGTGAGCGTTCATATATTAATATATATATATATATATATATATATATATATATATATATATATATATATATATATATATATATATATATATATATATATATATATATATATATATATATATATATATATATATATATATATATATATATATATATATATATATATATATTTATATATATATATATATATATATATAGTCATATTGAGCGCTCTACAGGATAAAGCATTGTCGCTTACGCATTGTGCGCACGCTCACTGCTTGCAGTTTGAGCGCTCTGGCATGGTTTTTGATGTCCCACATTTTGTGTGCATCAAGGGTGACTGTAAATAGCAGTCATCTTCATCCTGCTCATTAGCACTACACTGATGAGGCCCAAAAGGCCGAAACGGTACCGTCTGTAGTTATATATATATATATATATATATATATATATATATATATATATATATATATATCTAAATATATATATATCTCGGCAACGGCTTCCGTAGCTCAGTGGTCAGAGCACTGCACTAGCAATCGCAGGGTCGCGGGTTCAATTCCAGCCGGAAGGCCGCTAAGTTGCATTTTTCGTTGCATTTAAGTTGCATGTATGTATTCCAACACTCGAAATTTTCTTCACCATAAATCCTTTCAGCATGTAGCTTGATCGAGTGAAATGTCAAATATTACCTATATAATATATATATGAGCGTTCATATATATGATATTATAATATAGCCATCCACCGTATATGAGCTGTTCTGCAATCTGATTGGTTCTTATACTAGCAAGCTATCAGCTCATATATCACTAGTAATGAAAAAACAAAATGGCGGCGTGATTTTCTCAACCTACTGCAGATGAAACTGGTTGTTTCTTTAACGCACAAGAGCGAAAAACCTGAACTGAGAGGAGTAAGGCTAATATTCAACAGAAAATACATTAACCAAGTGCAAAATTTACGAAGTTATGATGCAAAATCCACTTTAAAAATCGTCTTAAGGCTTTGAAAAACCCGACTGAATTGTGAATTGTTTTGTCAGACAAAATAAATGGATAAAAGTTAGCTTAGCAACACATATTTATTAAATTTTTGAAGTAATAAAGTATTATGAATGAAAACTTTTGTTATTTTTAGGTGATAAACATCGAAAAACAACAAAGCGAGATTTTCGCTAATGTTTTTTTAGCTTTCACGTCCTCTTAAAAGCCCAAATATTCACAACCGTGATACAATAATTAAAAATTGACCCACCTTTTGGCTTTTCTAAAGATCTTTTTTTTTTTCTTTCTTTATTGAACCATCTCAACGAATTTTTGGCTCTCAAACAAAATTCTGAAGCTGTTTTCAACTCAGCGAGAAACCTTTCATACGCCCCCCCCCCCCCCCCCCCCCCCCCCCCCCCCCCCCCCCCCCCCCCCCCCCCCCCCCCCCCCCCCCCCCCCCCTGACAACATTACGCATGACGGAAGTAGATGTGGCGGAAGTTCGTTGCTTTCAATTAAATAATTTATTCACCGCGACATATCAACAGTTTTTCGATTTATTATCTTAAAATGTTTTGCTATATTATAAAACAATTATACCATTCGCTCTCGTCGTGTATGAAACTAATAGCCAACTCGGCGCTGCGCGCCTCGTTGACTATGAGCTCATATGCGACTCGAGCTCATGGTATAATTTGTTAAATATATATATATATATATTTATATATATTTATTTATATATATATATATATATTTATATATATATTTATATTATATATATATTATATATATATATTATATATATACATACATTTTAAGACCAAACCGGACCAGTTGCGAAAAATGCAACTTAGCGGCCTTCCGGTAGGAATTGAACCCGCGACCTGCGATTGCTAGTGCAGTGCTCTGACCACTGAGCTACGGAAGCCGTTGCCGAGAGCCTAGTCACGGTTTCTTCTATTTTGTATTTTTTTCTGTATATATGGTGGTAATGCCGGGAAAGAGTTCTGGGTATATTATAGGTAATATTTGGCATTTCACTCGATCAAACGTACATGTTGAAAGGAATTTATGGTGAAGGAAAATTTCGAGTGTTGGAATACATACTTTTAAGACCAAACCGGGACCAGTGCGAAAAATGCAACTTAGCGGCCTTCCGGTAGGAATTGAATTCCCGCGACCCTGGCGATTGCTAGTGCAGTGCTCTGACCACTGAGCTTACGGAAGCCGTTGCCGAGAAAAAGCCTAGTCACGGAGTTCTGTATATATGGTGGTAATGCCGGGATAAGATTTCTGGGTATATTATAGGTAATATTTTGGCCATTTCACTCGATCAAACTACATGTTGAAATGTAGACTACATGTTGACTAGACTACATGTTGACTAGGCTCTCGGGCAACGGCTTCCGTAGCTCAGTGGTCAGAGCACTGCACTAGCAATCGCAGGGTCGCTGGTTCTTTTCCTACGGAAGGACGCTAAGGTTGCATTTTTCGCAACTGGTCCCGGTTTTGGTCTTAAAATGTATGTATTCCAACACTCGAAATTTTCCTTCACCATAAATCCTTTCAAACATGTAGTTTGATCGAGTGAAATGCCAAATATTACCTATAATATACCCAGAATCTTATCCCGGCATTACCACCCATATATACAGAACTCGTGAACTAGGCTATCGGCAACGGCTTCCGTAGCTCAGTGGTCAGAGCACTGCACTAGCAATCGCAGGGGGTCGCGGGTTCAATTCCTACGGAAGGCCGCTAAGTTGCATTTTTCGCAACTGGTCCCGGTTTGGTCTTAAAAATATATGTATTCCAACACTCGAAATTTTCCTTCACCATAAATCCTTTCAACATGTAGTTTGATCGATGTGAAATGCCAAATATAGACCTATAATTTACCCAGAATCTTATCCCGGCATTACCACCATCCCATATACATGAACTCGTGACTAGGCTCTCGGCAAACGGGGGACTTCCGTAGCTCAGTGGTCATGAGCACTGCACTAGCAATCGCAGGGTCGCGGTTCAATTCCTAACGACCCCAGGAAGGCCTCGCTAAGTTGCATTTTTCGCATAACTGGTCCCGGTTTTGGTCTTAAAAAAAATGTATGTTTTCCAACACTCGAAATTTTCCTTCACCATTAAATCCTTTCAGCATGTAGCTTGATCGAGTGAAAATGTCAAATATTTGACCTATACTCATAGTTATATTTATGAGCGTTCATTATATATGATATTATAATTTAGCATCCACCGTATATGAGCTGTTCTGCATCTGATTGGTTCTTTATAGCAAGCTATCAGCTCAAGATATCACTAGTAATGAAAAAAAACAAAATGGCGGCGTGATTTTCTCAACCCTACTGCAGATGGAAACTGGTTGTTTTCTTTAACGCACAAAGAGCGAAAAAACCTGAACTTAGAGGGAGTAAGGGCTAATAATTCAACAGAAAATACATTAACCAAGTGCAAAATTTACGAAGTTATGATACAAAATCCCACTTTAAAAATCGTCTTAAGACTTTGAAAAACCCGACTGAATTGTGAATTGTTTTGTCAGATAAAAATATAATATGGATAAAAGTTAGCTAGCAACACATATTTATTAATTTTTGAAGTAATAAAGTATTATGAATGAAAACTTTTGTTATTTTTAGGTGATTTAGAATTTTCATCGAAAAACAACAAAGCGAGATTTTCGCTAATGTTTTTTTTAGCTTTCACGTCCTCTTAATGCCCAAATATTCACAAACAGTGATACAATAACTAAAAACTGACCCAACTTTTGGCTTTTCAAAGGATCTTTTTTTCTTTATTGAACCATCTCAACGAATTTTTTGGCTCTCAGACAAAATTCTAAAGCTGTTTTCAACTCGGCGATAAAACCTTTTCATACGTGACAACATTACGCATGACGGAAGTAGATGTGGAGGCGGAAGTTCGTTGCTTTCAATTAAATAATTTATTCACCGCGACATATCAACAGTTTTTTCGATTATTTTATCTTAAAATGTTTTGCTATATTATAAAACCAAAATTATACCATTTCGATCTCGTCGTGTATGAACTTATAGCAACTCGGCGCTGCGCGCCTCGTTGGCTATGAGCTCAGTTACGACTCGAGCTCATGGTATAATTGTTAAATATATGAGCGTTCATATATATATATATATATTATATCAGAACAATAACTAACATCAACGTATTCACTGAATTTTATACAATTCGCGCGGCATGGATGGCGGCAATTATATTATATATATGTATATATATATATATACTATATATATATAACTTTTTATTTGCTAAATAACATACGTACGTTCGTTCGGGGGCGATCCCCCTCTTCAGATAAGGGGCTGCGCCCCGAAACGTACGTATCTATTTAGCAAATGTAGTTATTTTGATAATTTATAAGTATTTTAAGTTTATGGTGAGCGTTCCATATATTATATATATATATAACATATATATCTATATATATATATATATATATATATATATATATATCTTATATATATATATATATATATATATATATATATATATATATATATATATATATATAGTCATATTGAGCGCTCTACAGGATGACCCATTGTCGCTTACGCATTGTGCGCACGCTCACTGCTTGCAGTTTGAGCGCCTCTGGCCATGGTTTTTGATGTCCCACATTTTGTGTGCATCAAGGGTGACTGTAAATAGCAGTCATCTTGCATCCTGCTCATTAGCCACTACACTGATGAGGCCCAAACAGGCCGAAAACGGTACCGTCTGTAGTTATTTATATATATATATATATATATATATTTATATATATATATTCTATATATATATATATATATATATTTTTTATATTTATATATATATATATATATATAGTATATATTATATATATATATATATAATATCTATATATTAGTATATATATATATAATATATATTATTATATATATATATATATATATATATATATATATATACATATATATATATAGTATATATATATATTTATATATATATATAATATAACCATCCACCGTATATGACCTGTTCTGCAATCTGATTGGTTCTTATACTAGCAAGCTATCAGCTCATATATCACTAGTAATGAAAAAACAAAATGGCGGCGTGATTTTCTCAACCTACTGCAGATGAAACTGGTTGTTTCTTTAACGCACAAGAGCGAAAAACCTGAACTCAGAGGAGTAAGGCTAATGTTCGACAGAAAATACATTAACCAAGTGCAAAATTTACGAAGTTATGATGCAAAATCCACTTTAAAAATCGTCTTAAGGCTTTGAAAAACCCGACTGAATTGTGAATTGTTTTGTCAGACAAAATAAAAGGATAAAAGTTAGCTTAGCAACACATATTTATTACAAATATTATGATTATTATTCTGTAAAGATAATTTTTGAAGCAATAAAGCATTATGAATGAAAACTTTTGTTATTTTTAGGTGATAAACATCGAAAAACAACAAAGCGAGATTTTCGCTAATGTTTTTTTAGCTTTTACGTCCTCTTAAAAGCCCAAATATTCACAACCGTGATACAATAATTAAAAATTGACCCACCTTTTGGCTTTTCAAAAGATCTTTTTTTCTTTATTGAACCATCTCAACGAATTTTTGGCTCTCAGACAAAATTCTGAAGCTGTTTTCAACTCAGCGAGAAACCTTTCATACGTGACAATATTACGCATGACGGAAGTAGATGTGGCGGAAGTTCGTTGCTTTCAATTAAATAATTTATTCACCGCGACATATCAACAGTTTTTCCGATTATTATCTTAAAATGTTTTGCTATATTATAAAACAATTATACCATTCGCTCTCGTCGTGTATGAACTAATAGCCAACTCGGCGCTGCGCGCCTCGTTGACTATGAGCTCATATGCGACTCGAGCTCATGGTATAATTGTTAAATATATATATATATATATATATATATATATATATATATATATATATATATATTATATATATATATATATATATATATATATATATATATATATATATATATATATATATATATATATATATATATATATATATATATATATATATATATATATATATATATATATATATATATATATATATATATATATATATATATATATATATATATATATATATATATATATATATATATATATATATATATATTACAAAATAACAGGCCACGACCCAAAACCAACTATAAACCAATTTAATAAATAAATAAATTTTCGACTGCATGTGACAGCCTTCGTCAGAAAATGAAATACAATCTAAAGTTCCTTTATATATAAACATAATATTTAATAAATTAAACTAACTAATAAATAATTATGCGTGAATAGAACAAATACCAACAATAGTACTAAACAGTATAAAGAAAACTATTGTTGTACAAAATCATGATCGCAATTAAGACCTCCCCGATTGGTCAACAAAGCACCAATCGAAAAATTCTCGCATTCTCTAAGACTGTCATGCCTCTGATCAATCAACATAAATTTTAATGCCGAATGATCAACACCATGAAAGTCCAAAAAGTGATTAACAGTACTGCAAGTTCTACGTTTATGCTTTATGTGGGATTTGTAATTTGCAAGTCGGCTCTTAAAATTGACAGCCTATCCCCTGCAAACCACATGCAAGCCACACATTCTGCGAGATATACCACATTAGCCGAACTACATGAAAGGGATTTCCTGATCTTGTAAACTTTCCCAGTATTGGCTGAACGAAAAGTGCTACCGGTAATAAGAAAGTTATTACAGCAATCACAACGCTTAGCTGAACACTTATAACAGCCCAGCGCATCTTGATTATTGGTGTTCTTATACGGATTAGAAGGTGCTAAAAGCTCTTTTAAATTAGCATTCCGTTTATGCGTAAACCGAATCGTCTTTTCAGGTAAAATAGACTTGGCCCGTGTATCACCATCAATAATAGATCGATGTTTCTTAAATTTTTTTTGAATATCAGGCGCTCTGGGATTATATTTAACACTAAACACGCAATACCTACCCTCAACCTTCTTTCTACTCTTTCGAGCATCTTCCCGAGTCTTATCTGCAACTTCCCTAAACTTCTCTTTGACATGTGTTTCATCATGGCCACACTCGATTAAATAACTAATATATTCCTTACTCTTAACCTTAAAATCATCCTCATTAGAACATTTTGATAAAAAGATAGGTGGTGGGACCTGCACCGGTGTTAAATATGGTAATAAGTAGGATGTTTTGACAATCGACTGGAGTAAATTCAGATACGGCATGGGGCTCTGAGTTGGATGACGTGATTTTATAATTAAAAACGGGTGACGTAAATTTAACACTTAAAACGGGTGTTCCCATTTGGATACGAAATACATGTGTGTGGTGTGTACCAACAGTAGGAGTAGATAGCGATTGTGAATAGTGTGAGAATTTGTATAATATATGGCTGGGTAATGAGACCTACATCGGTGTTGAATTTTGTAAATAGTGGGCAAACAGTACATTTGAGTATATTAACGAATATCAAAATAATTATATTATGCGGATAACATTGATGATTGACATGAACAATGTGTCGGTGAAAATGGAGTCGAAGGGCGGTGGTGTATTTGCGAATGGAGAAACTGGGATGTTTGAATAGAAAGCGTGTAGTTGTGGTTGTTCGTATATTGGCAACCCTCGACGCTTTCGACCTAACAGTCTTCTTCAGGAGGGATTTTTGAAGGGTTTGGGTGTGAGTGCAAATAGTTGTAAGCATTGGTTGTGACAATTGATAGTGATTGTGAGCGATTTGGAAAATAATGGTGATGTGGATATACATTCTATAATGGTGGATACAGACGATAATAGTGAAGCCAAGACGGAATATATTTGTGCTTATAATATATGGGTGGGTAATGAGACCTACATCGGTGTTGGGACCTACATAATTTGTGGAATATATTTGTGCTTACCGAATGTCGTGTTATTACGAGATAAGTGATTCTCTAAGGCTTGCAATGATATTGATTACGCAAGATAAGATAGCCAACTTGAATGAAATTACACCAACTATAGAAATCCGCCCAGAATCTGCATACCAGCGAGTAGAAAAGCCCAAGGGAATAAGAAATGGTACAAAGAAAATTAACACCCTTGACATTGAGCACAAAAACAGATTCGATGCCCTAAGAGACGAAAACGAAAACAACGATGGAAAGTCACAGGAAATACCACCGAAATCGTCATGCATTTCAAAGGAGAATAAAAGAATTCCAAAACCACATCGCGTTGAGAACAATGTCAAAACGAATCTACAGTTGAATAAAAAACCTAATTATGAGAGAGTCAGCCAGGTGAAACGAAGTAAAGTTAAACATCATTCACAGGCTATCTTCCACTCACAAATAAATGGAAATTTAACCGATTCAAAATATTCCGGTCAAGTGAGTCACCAACACAATCGCAATAAAGTATGCTTAGAAAAACAAAGCCAAGTCAATCATCAGTTACCGGAATGGATGGGCCATCTACCGCTGATATACCAATGCCTGCAGATAACAAGCAATACAAGTATTTTTTTCGGCCACGAACGAGCAGGGAAGAATGGTTGAACTATCTGGAATTTGTCAGTCGAACATTACCGTACAACGTCACCCATTCCACCGTATCTAACAGAACGATTCCTGTGAGGATAAGTTCGAGAATTTCCAATAAAAATTCGAGAATAAAAGCCAATATACCACAGAACTGTCCTGCTTTTTTAACTGAAATCTGGCTGAAAGACTCGATAGAACCGCAATCAATTCCGCCGAGGCCTGCCTCCCCACGAAGAATCCCTAAAAATCGGCCAAGAAAACACAATCCTAACAACTGCATAACAATTAAAACTTGCGATATGCCTATTTCTTGCCTCCTCCCATCAATCTTCCTTACCAATATTTGTCATATCATAAATAAGATGGTTGAACTACATGGCATTGTTACCATAAACAAACCCACCTTGATTATGATTACAGAGTCCTGGCTTAATACGAACATACCAGATTCTGCTATATCGCTTGGTAATAACTTTAACTTATATCGCCGTGATCGACCCACACTCGGAGGGGGGGTTGTGGCATATGTCAGCACTCAGACACCAAGTACCCGTCTAAACTATTTGGAAGAAGATGGTAAAGAAGCATTATGGCTACTACTTAAACCGTCCAGGACCCCTAGACCATTTAGTGTGATTGCGGTTGTTGGCATCTATTATCCACCAGGACAGACTGTAGAAGCTGAAGGAGAAATGACTGAATATATCACTAGAGGACTCGACTCCATACTGCATGATCATCCGTCGGCTGGTATAATAATCACTGGAGATTTCAACCAAATGAACCTTAATCAGCTGTGCAGGCGTTTCAATCTAAAGAAATCCGCGAGAGCGCCCACGAGGGGTAGTAATACCCTAGATCAAATACTTACGAACATGTCTGAGTTGTACACTGATGTCCTGCACCTACCCCCTGTTGGCAGATCTGACCATCAGTGTTTTACTACTACTTCCTAAAGTGAGACAGAAAGTTAAACCATCTTCACGTAGAGTACGCCTGTTGAAGCCTGGTAATCTAATATCGCTCGGCCTAAAGTTAAACCTCGAGGCATGGATGTCTGTTTTTCTATGCTCACGATGTTGACGACAAAGTTAGTGCGTTTACCGAAATCATAGTACGTATGCTTGATGATACAATTCCCGAACGTACTATACGTGTTTCATGCCTCGGACAAGCCATGGATGACATTACACATTAAACAAGAAATCAAATCCAGGCAGAGAGCTTTTACTAAAGGAGACTCAATAAAATATAACCACCTGTGTAATAAAGTATCCGTATTAGTAAATAAGGCGAAAGCCCAATACTATCGATCGAAGGCTGAAGGTTTCCGTAAACATAATCCAGCGAAATGGTACAAGGCGATATATCAACTAACCGGAGCAGAAGACGGTAACACTACGAGCCCATCACAAGATGCAGCAGCTAACACTGCGGAGTTACTACAGGAAATCTTTACCAGGCCATGGCAGAATCTCCCCCCAACCGAAATTCCAAGTCTCTCTGAGATAGCACATCTTCTGAAGGAGGAAGCTCCCCTTACACCTACAATCGGTCAAGTCAAGACTTCTCTCAGACAACTAAATCCTAGGAAAGCTACCGGGTGCGACAAGATCCCTGCCTGGTTATTAAAGAGATTTTGCGAAGAACTAGCACCTGTGGTCCACCATATTATATGTAGCAGTATTACGCAATTCAAATACCCAACACCATACAAACATGCATTGATTACTCCAGTACCTAAGGTCTATCCTCCTAACGATGTTGAAAACGACTTTCGTCAGATTTCCGTACTTCCTCAATTAGCTAAAGTTCTCGAAAAGTTGCAGCTAAACCTAAACAGCTCTGTTTTTGAAAAGATTGATAACAACCAACATGCCTTCACCAGTAAACGGTCAACGGTGTCTGCGCTGGCAACTTTCTCCCAGAACTGGTTCAACAATACAGACAATTCGCGTGATGGCAAGAATGGCATTCATGCATTGTTTATCGACTTTCGAAAGGCTTTTGATCTTGGGATCCTTTTAACTAAGTTTGCTGAACTAAATGTGACAAAAGGCTTTTGGATGTGGACGCGGAGCTTTTTGGAAGGCAGGACCCAACAGGTAAACCTGGGGGGTACTTTATCATCAGTTAAGCCATCTCCTACTGGCGTCCCCCAAGGCTCCGTTATCTCGCCCACGCTATTCAACGTACACATAAATGACCTCGAAAGTTCGGTCCCTAATCATCTTCAAATCAATACATGCAAGTATGCGGACGATTGCACCCAGGATGAAGTTGTTCATATGGGATCACCAAGCCACATGCAAGAGGTTCTCGAAGCAATGCACAGTTGGGCTGCTAGAAACAAAATGATGTTAAACCCAAAAAAGACAAAAGACATGTGGATCTGCTTCAGAAATTCAATCCCAGAACCACCTTCCCTTTTTATTGGCGATGAAGAAATAGAAAGAGTGAGTTCGTTTAAATTGTTGGGCATATGGCACCAAAAGAATCTGAAATGGAATTGCCATATTGAAAAGATGACCAAGAAAGCCAACAAACTACTCTTCTGCTTGAGAGAATGTCGCAGAGCAAACTTACCAACAGATGTCGGCATTACGTGCTACCAAACTAAAATTAGACCTATACTAGAGTACGCAGCACCTATATGGAGTGGAATCCCGCAATACCTAGAAGATGAAGTAGAAAACATCCAAACTAGGAGCCTGAGAATTCTAGGTCTACCCCGTGACCACTTACAAAGCCTAAAGCATAGACGGGACGATCTCACTATCCGTGAACTCCAACGAATCCAAAGTGATACAAGCCATCCATGCAATAAATTATTACCTTTACCAAGAACACACTTATACGACCTAAGGACTGATAGTGGCCGGCCTCCTATCTTTTCGCGCACCAAAAGACATGAACGTTCTTTCATTCCAAGAGCAATTTCTCTGAAATATAGAAACTCTCGCTAATGCTTACCATTTTTATAACATAATTTTAAATAGACGAGAACAAAATTGTTTTAATATTTTATATAATATTCTATATTGTAAGCTAAGTACTAGCTATTTATTTATGAGACTCTAATTATGTAAATCCATTGTATTTTTATACTAAAGATGGGTAATAAAAACTATTATTATTATTATTATTATTATAAACCAACTCTCTTGGCCATTTTGACTTTCTTTCTAAAACTTTTTTTAAATCTTGTTGCACTCTGCAGTGAACTCAGTGAGCGAATAGGCTGACCCTGGTTGTGAGTCTTAGTTTTATATTGTGAGTGTGTCACGTGATGAGATCATGAGTGTTATGAGATCATGATGTGTTTTGTGTGACGTGTGAGAAGGTGTTGGTTTCTTATTTATCTCAGATAAATTGTAAGATTGATCAACATGTGTTATTAATAATTGTTTGAAAGCGGGTGAGCGCAGCGTATGTGTGAACATGGTGTGAGTAAGTGCGATATGTGTATGGTACTGATTATATTTAGTCTAAACGACAATTGAAATGAATGAGCGTAGAATGAGTGTAGCATATCTTATCAAATGTTGTGTTGTAACTTGACATACCAACCCGTTGAGCCATTAGATACTTCCGGCATCTGTTTCTCTTACGATTGTCTTATGAAAGGCGTGATGATATTAGGTGAATGTTTTTGTCCTATGGTTTTGTTCGACGTGGTGAACACATGAGTATGAGTGTATATTGTATAATGATTATGTGTAGGGATAGAGTGAGGTGTTTGTTTGGTTGAATACTGTTGTGTGTGATGAACAGTGATATATATGTGTATGTGTTGTGTATTGTGATTTATATAAGAGGCTCTGGTGTGATAATAAAAATAGTATACATTCTGTTTCAAATTTTACAGTAGGATATAAATATACATGTGTGCATTATATATAAACACACATGTGACTGGCTTGCGTGATTCCGTAACGTACAGTGTTATATTACATAAGATAAACATTATTCAAAGTAGATCAATGTGATAAAATAGTTGAGGGTAAGCCATTCGTAGGATGTCATTAGATTATTATCATATTGGTGTTCATAATTGTTCTCATATGGTAGGTTTAATAAATATAATATAAACGTGTTCATATATAAGGACATGTTTTCCTTTTTATTGATATCGTTGCTTTTCTTTTTTCTACCGCTATTGCTTTTCCTTCTTGGTATGCGAAATTTTCATCATCTTAATACTTGTTCTTTCTTTCTCTCATCTTACTTTTCTCTCTCTCTCTCTTTATTTTCAGTCTTCCAGCGTTCTTTTATCTTCGGTGATGTTGGAATAATTCGTTATTTCTGTGGGTCGTGACTCGCGACTTTACTTCTCACCACCGTGTTTATATTGTGTTTTGTTGTGTGTATCAGTTATTAAGTATGTCAACGTAAGAGTTTAGAGTGTACTAGTTTGTCTTTAAGGTTCTTGTTGCGTTCGTATGCGATTAGTGGTGTGTTAGGCCAGAGAATTTTTAAAGTGGGATCGCTTTCTATTAGGTGCCAGTGTTTGCGTTATAGGATAGATCCTATATGTGTGGTGTTAGTGTTGAACGATACAGAGAAAGTTAGGTTGTTAGTTTTCTTTGGATTTTGGTTATGGTTATTATAGTCGATGTGCAGAAGATCGTGTTGTGTGTGTTGGATTGCTTTCTGAAATGCGTTATTAATAATGTCGCGAGAATATCCCCTAGTAACAAGTATGATACGTAGGTCGTTAAGGCGATGGTGTAGTATTTCATCATTAGTAATTAGGCGTCTGTAACGTAATGCTTGACTGTATATGATGCTGTTTTTGCATGAGTTAGGGTGGAATGAGTTGTGATGTAATAAAAGTGTTTTATCAGTGGGTTTAATGTAGGGGTCTGATTCAAGTTGGTTATAATTATTAATGGATATCCTAGTGTCGAGAAAGTGGACGGATTCAGATGAGTGTTCAAATTCAAATTTGATGGTGTTATGGAAGTTGTTAATGTATAAGAGGAACTCCATTAGAGTTTCATTTCCATGGGTCCAAATCGAAAAAATGTCATCAACAAATCTGATCCATTCAAGTGGAATCAGTCCATTGGGGGCACCTTGCAGCATTTGTTTTTCTAATTCACCCATGAAAAGATTGGCATATGATGGTGCCATTGGAGATCCCATAGCAGTGCCATGTGTTTGAAGATAAAATTTACCATTAAATTCAAAATAATTGTTAGAGAGTATAAGTGTTAGTATTTCTTGCATTAGATTAATGTCTTCATTAGTGTTATTATCATGGTTAAGTTGATTTATGCAAGCTCTAATCCCTTCCTCATTAGGAATATTAGTGTAAAGGCTTTTTACGTCGATAGTGACAAGTATAGTGTTATTGGGTAGGTTATTGTTAAGTGAAAGATGCGATTAAGAAATGCTGTGGAGTCCTTGACGTATGATGGAATGTTGTTTACTAAAGGCTTGAGAAAGTGGTCTGCAAATTTCGATAACCTGACAGTAGGGCCATCGCATCCTGAAATAATTGGCCTGCCTGTAATGTCAGGTTTATGAATTTTAGGTAGCAGATATAGTGTGGGTGTACGTGTGGGAATGGGAGGTAGTAGGAATTGGTATGTGGTGTAATCGATTAGTTGTGCTTTCAATGCGTTAGAAATGAATATTTGGATATTGGTAATGACAGAGGGAAAAGGATTATCAATAACGTGTTTGTAATGAGCGGTGTTATCGAGTTGGTTAGAGGCTTCGCGTAGGTAGTCCTCTTTTGGCCAGATGACAATAGCCCCACCCTTGTCTGCCGGTTTAACGATCAAATCTTCGTTATTTTGCAGACTTTTAAGTGAGGCCATTTCCTCCCTCGAATAGTTTTTGTGTGTTGAGGTGTGATTGGTGTTATGTGACGTTACACCCTTGGCAATACCACGTATTTGCGAACCAGGATGACACGAATTTGCATTAAGATATATATTTGGGTCAGTAGGCTTACTATACACCGATGTTTTCAAATAATTATTAGATATGGAAATAGAAAGATCCAAAAAATGCAAAGAACTACCCCCAACATCCATTGTAAATTGTAAATAAGAATCAAATGAATTCAAAGTACTAAAAAATGCATTGAGCCGCAACACTGTACCACGCCAAAGCACAAACGTGTCATCCCGAAATCTAAACCAAGATCTCAACTCAGGATACATATCTTTAGATTCTAGCACCTTCTTATCTATATGTTCCGCGACAATATCGGCATAGGAACAAGAATTCTTAGGTCCAATAGCTGTACCATATTTTTGCAACCAAAATTGTCCGCGAAAAGCCGAACAATTTCTCTCAAGACAGATTTCTAAAGCCTCGATAATACATTCAACAGGTACATCAAACCTATCCGAAAATTCGACTAACTTACGACGTACTCTTTCTACTCCTCTTTCATTATCTATAGATGGGCACATGTTGACTATATCGAAACTAACCAACAAGTCCCCATCAAAAACACCTATTTCATTAAGCTCATCAATTATTTCTAACATGTGTGAAGTATCCCTAACACGGCTAGAAATAGACTCAACCACAACTTTACAGTATTTTTCAACGAAAAAAGACAAATTTTCCGTGGGAGTACCACAATCGCATGTAATAACTCTAGCTGGGTTATTGGTTTTATGTGTTTTAATTAAGGGATAATTCACACCTGGATGAGCATTACTATTGTTGGTAATATATCTAATCCACTTATCTGACAAACCCTGAGCTTTCCACTTATCGACCCAATCATTAATCTCTGCAACTGTTTCTAACGTGGGATCTTTATCCAAGACCTCAAAATCACCCCTGTCTATTTGCTCTTTCACTTTACATTGATCTAAATCTTTATCCAAAAACACAAAATTATTTCCTTTGTCCTGCAGTCGAGTAACTAAATTACGTTCATCCACAGGTGTAGCTCTGTATTTCTTCAATATACTTCTCTCGTCTGATGGTAGATTATCCTTCACGTTTTTAAAAACGGGTTTCTTGAATAAATCTTGCTCTACACGTTCCAAAAATACTTCAATCGCTGGCACCCCAGCCAGTGGGGGATCCTTTGTCGATTTCTCATAGGGGGCATCCAAACAGCCCACTTCCCATGTCCTGACAACATCCTGAGAGGAATGGGAAAACGATCGCCATCTCACTTTTCTTTTAAATGCTAACCAACCTTGTTGTAAATCATTCCAATCCACGCTAACCGGTGTAGGAACAAACGAAGGACCCCGACTACAAAGTTTAAACAATGCCTGATCGATAGATGTATCTGCGAGATTAATCAGTTGATGTTTTTGTGCTGCTTCAGTGATCCCTGCAGTTGCCAAATTTACCCTCGCACATTCTGTCTGTAAAATTCCATCACGAATATATTTCCGTCGGCGCAGCCTCTCAATGATCATGATTTTATACAACAATAGTTTTCTTTATACTGTTTAGTACTATTGTTGGTATTTGTTCTATTCACGCATAATTATTTATTAGTTAGTTTAATTTATTCAATATTATGTTTATATATAAAGGAACTTTAGATTGTAGTTCATTTTCTGACGAAGACTGTCACATGCAGTCGAAAATTTATTTATTTATTAAATTGGTTTATAGTTGGTTTTGGGCCGTGGCCTGTTATTTTGTAATCTATAGATGTTGAATTGGCCGAGGCGGGTTTTGCTCTTTGTCGTTTATTTTATATATATATATATATAGACGAGCTCCAAGAGAGCGAAACAGCTGTCCACAGTTGCTCATGATAGCCAGACACTGCAATTATGTTTTGTCATTTCAGCCAGTAAAAGTGCGCAATGCACACTGAGTTGTTATAGACTTTTACATTCTTGATGGTTTATAATTTATGCAGTGTGGTATATCCCACATAAAGTCTTTTGACTGTGATGATGTATATACCTTTTTGATGTGCAAGCTTATCATCAGCTACACTGTGCTGACGGGCTCCAAGAGAGCGAAACAGCTACTTAACGAAGAGTTCTACAAAGGTGCTTGTGGTGGATTCCATGCTCCAGTGTCGCTGACCTGGTAACACTGCAACACCTCTTCGAGTTTTCAACAACGTGTCAGGCAGAGGACAAGCGATGGCGACCATGTCATATGCCGCAGTCGCACAGTCCAGTCCGGCAGCGCAGAGCCAAGATGGTCCTGGTGGGCGCACGAGAAGACCAAACACCGTGGTTCTCCATACTCAGCGAGTTCCGGGAGTTACCATCGATGTCGTGGCAGATCGAGTGATATCCTATGTTGGTGATACTTCAGTCCAGGCTGTACAACAAGTACCTGGTCCTAGATTTCGGGTCACATTTCGATCCGGGGATGCTAAGCAGGCATTCCTACGTGTGTCGCCGTTTACTGAGTTAATCCGCTTACAGAAGTCAAAGTTTACGCCGTTCCCGTCGAAATTCCCAGTGCTGCAGTGGCTGAGTTGTTGGGTCCATATGGCAAGGTCAAGTTGGTCAAACGTGATATGATGACAAAGTTTCCAAACATAGAGAATGGTGTACGGGTGGTTACTATGGAAGACCTATGTAACGATATCCCTCGACGTCTTCGTATTGATGGCTTCCCTATTGAGGTGAAATATCGAGGGCAAAAACCCCAGTGCTTCCGCTGTGGGCAGATGGGTCACCGCGTTGTGACGTGCGTCGAAGATGTCCGCTGTTTCAAGTGTGGTGAAACAGGGCATATGCAACGGGAATGTTTCAAATGCTTTCACTGTGCCAAGTTTAGTCACGTTAAGCGCAATTGCCCAGAACTGCGCCAACCTTGACAACGCTATGGATAATTCCCCGGAGACCAATAATAGGTCGACGGAAGTTAATCTTCCTAAAGTGGTGGATGCCAACGGCGGTACCTTGCCGGAGATTAATACTCCTGCAGGAGATAAGGCTAATAGCCCTACACGGGATCAGAATGACATTAATACGGCAGGGAATAAACCTGGCAACCCAGTACCAGGTACGTCTGATATTGGTACTCCTTCCTCGACAGAGGTCGTAGTAGAGGAATCGGACAAGGGGAATATAGATCTATCATCGGATCCGCAAAAGCGGTCACATGATTCCGACAATGAAGAACAAGGGGAGATGGAGTTGGAGAACCCCGGCGTCACCGACGACGGGTTTACCGTTGTTGTACGGAGAGACAAAAAGAAAAAACAATGACTACCAACCCTCTGTCAATTATATCGTTGAATGTTGATGGCATACGAACTATACGAAAGCGACGATTGGTTTTTGACTATCTGCAGAAACAGAAATGTGATATTATTTTGTTACAAGATACCCGGATTACAAGCAAGAAAGAATGTATCCAATGGAATATTGAGTGTGGTTGCCGTGGGTTTTGGAGTTTAGGTACTATCCATGTTGGTGGGGTTGGCATCCTTTTGCGAGATCCATCCCGATTCCACTATGTCCATTTCATCCCGGATTACGAAGGACGTATCGTGAGGTGCGATCTGTCATTCGAAAACCAGCAATTTCGTATTGTAAATATCTATGCTCCAGCGGTTGGTAGTGAACGGCACGATTTTTTCCCTAAACTTGATGGTCATTTACTTACCAGTCGTATGGTTATACTTGGAGGAGATTTTAACTGTATGTTGGACTTACCGTTGGATAAGACAGGTGGTTGCCCGACGAACGGCGGAATAGGTAGTATAGAATTGAAGCGCCTCCTTGAGAAGTTTCGATTGGTGGATGTATGGAGACACCCCTCCCTCAAGACCAGTACCTGGCAAAATGCGAATAACTGAATCCGATGTCGTTTGGACAAATTTTACGTGTCATCTTGTTTAGCTAAAGATGGAGTAGCGGCCAGCGGTATTGAATCATGCCATCTTTCCGATCATGATCTTATTTCTCTTCATCTTTTCAACACTAAGAACACTCCAACATGGGGGCGTGGAGTTTGGAAGCTGAACACCAGTTTACTAAAAGATGCCAAATTTCGTGAGAAAATTACGTCGTTCTGGAAAACGTGGCAATCAGAGAAGAAGAATTTTTCCAATATAGGTGACTGGTGGGATGCAGGCAAATTAGAAATGAAAATTATTTCCATCGATTATAGTAAGTCCATCAGACAAGTGGCCAATGAAAAACGCGCCCATTTAATGAACGTGTACCATCGGCTTGTCCAGAAAAGCAATCTGTCTCCGGCAGAAGCCGAACAACTTCGTCGAGTACGTCTGGATTTGGAACTGCTTGATTTCGACAGATTAGAAGGTGCCAAAATTCGTAGCCGTGCAAGAGTAATACGGAATAATGAAAGGCCGTCCCGATTTTTTTTACACCGAGAATCAACTAACGCTGTCAGGAAGCTGGTTAAGGCCCTTAACACCCCAAGCGGTAGAACAACCAACCCCATCGATATCATGGCAGAACAAGTGCGGTTTTACCAAGAGTTATATACGGAACGTCTGGTGGATCAGTCCGTCCAAGATCAGCTGTTAGACTTGATTGAGCGCAAACTCTCAGAAGAAGAGATGTTATCATGTGAAGAATTGTTGTCGGATTCGGAATGCCTAGCTGCTTTACAACAGATATCTGGAAATAAAACCCCTGGTTTGGATGGTTTCCCCAAAGAGTTTTATACCATTTTTTGGCCCATTTTTAAAGACGATTTCGTCGAAATGGCCAACTATTGCCTGAGCGACGGTGAACTACCCTTGTCATTGCGCCGTGCATTGATCATATTACTGTTTAAGAAAGAAGATCCAGAGGAGCTGAAGAACTGGCGACCAATTTCGCTTTTGAATGTGGATTATAAAATCATCGCTAAGGTCATTGCAAAACGAATTACTAAAGTCCTGGCGTCAGTCATCAATCCTGACCAGACTTGTTCTGTCCCAGGTCGTTCAACTGTAGACAATGCTACCTTGCTTCGAGACATTTCCGATTATGTTAATTCCAAGAACCTCGCCTGCGCATTTGTGGCCATAGACCAGGAAAAAGCGTTTGACTCGGTCCATTGGGGTTTTATGGATAGAGTACTAGAACGTATGAATTTTGGAACTATGATTCGGCAGATTATCAGATGCCTTTACACCAACATTCAGAGTGCTATACTAAGTAACGGTAATGTGTCCGGTTTCTTTAACGTCTACCGTGGCGTTCGTCAAGGATGTCCGTTATCGCCTATTTTGTTTGTTTTGGTATCGGAAATATTTGCCTTGGCAATTCGTCAATGTCCGGAGATCAAGGGGCTGACGTTGCCAGGTGGACATGAAGTCAAGATTTCGCAATATGCCGACGATAACACTTGTGTAGTGACCAACGACTTTTGCATTTCCAAAGTATTAGAAGTCTTTGAATTGTTTGGCCGTGCTTCAGGAGCCAAAATGAACAAAACCAAATCGAAAGGACTTTGGATAGGACGATGGCGTACGCGGACTGACGCACCAGGAGAGTTAGAATGGTCTACGACTAATCTTAAAATAGTTGGCTACTATTAATTGGTGACGAAGACAGCCCTGCTAAGACATGGGAGGCTGGTTTCAAGAAATTCAAGAATACTATAACGGCATGGCAATCGCGCTACCTTATGCTGAATGGAAAGTGTGTTGTGGCAAAAATGATGGCAGCCTCCTCCATCTGGCATCTTGCCAATATTTACCCTCCAAGTCGTGGCATCATAGAAAGTCTAACGCGTGTCATGTGGAAGTTTGTGTGGTCAAATAAACCAGAACTTGTACGCAGAGAAGTATGCATGTCAGGATATCAGTCTGGTGGTCTTCGGGCGGTAGATATAGAAAAGAAGAGTAAATGTCTTCTCATTGGGCGTGTATTTAAATTTCTGAATGATGATTTTGCGCCTTGGAAACCTTTAATGAGGTACTACATTGGCTGATCTCTGGGGATAAATGACAATAGCAAACCTAACAGTGCTATCTTGTCGCCTTTTTATTGCACCTTGATGCGAGTGTTGAATGAGTTTGCAGCGGACCACGATCGTGAAATACTTAATAAAGTAACTCCTGTGCGCCCAACAAGTCAAATTAAATGGGATGCTCGTTTTCGATCTTTGGACTGGAAAGGTATATGGCGAAGAATCCATTCTGGATGGGAAGATCCAGTACTACGAGATTTTAACTGGCGAACTGTCCACCTGGTCCTTAATGTTAATACAGTTATGAATAAGTGGAACCGACGCATACCAACGGCATGTCCCCGTTGTGGTGATAATTGGGAAAGCCTGGCACATGCTTTGGTCCATTGCTCGTTCGCCAATGAAATGTGGACGAAAGTTTTGATCTTGGGAAACAAGATAGAGCCCAATTTGACAGTTTTATCCGAAAAATCGATTTTACTGGGTGAAGTGCCCGATCGTAGTCTTAATGAACAACGTTTGCGATATGTATTTTCGGTGGCGCGCTTTTCAGCCTGGAAAGAGCGAAATTCCTACCAATTTGGGGGCAACGTTAAAATTGATTGTTTAACGTATTTTAAATATTACATCACGAACAGATTAAAGATCGAACAATATTCTCTCGACTTTGCAAGCTTTAGAGATAAATGGTGTGTTAATGATGTACTTGCTTCATGTGAGACCGGAAAAGTGGTTTTCCATTTGTAAAGTATCCGTGAGATTGTATGTGTTGTACATAGCTTGTAAATATTGATTCCCCTTACCGGGGCTTTTATTAAAAAATCGAAACAGCTGTCCACAGTTGCTCATGATAGCCAGACACTGCAATTATGTTTTGTCATTTCAGCCAGTAAAAGTACGCAATGCACACTGAGTTGTTATAGACTTTTACATTCTTGATGGTTTATAATTTATGCAGTGTGGTATATCCCACATCAAGTCTTTTGACTGTGATGATGTATATATATATATATATATATATATATATATATATATAAAGTACATGTAAAATCTAAACTTTTACAGATGCCGTAACACTGTGTTTCATGCCAAAGGCAATCATCAGACGACTAACTAACATCAACGTATTCACTGAATTATATGCAATTCGCGCGGCATGGATCAAAAGCGCTAATTGTCGGGCGGTGTTTCTTTGAAGTTACGTAGTAGGTATTTGTTTATGTGGCGGCAGCTTGATAGAAGTTCGTTTCGTTTGTTTAGAAGTCTGTATGTTTTGAAACTGATATGATACTTTTCGGCTAGGCAAAGTTCACATCGTGTTGATCCGTTTCGGAAGACAGGCGCGCTGTCTAAAACTGACCACTTTATTTCAGTATATATATATATATATATATATATATATATATATATATATATATATATATATATATATATATATAATATATATATATATATATATATATATATATATATATATATATATATATATATATATATATATATATATATATATATATATATATATATATATATATATATATATATATATATATATATATATATATATATATATATTCTATATATATATATATATATATATATATATATATATATATATATATATATATATATATATATATATATATATATATATATATATATATATATATATATATATATATATATATATATATATATATATATATATATATATTATATATATATATATATATATATATATATATATATATATATATATATATATATATATATATATATATATATATATATATATATATATATATATATATATATATATATATATATATATATATATATATATATATATATATATATATATATATATTTAACAATTATACCATGAGCTCGAGTCGTGTATGAGCTCATAGCCAACGAGGCGCGAAGCGCCGAGTTGGCTATTAGTTCATATACGACGAGAGCGAATGGTATAATTGTTTTATTATATACCCAAAACAAAATTGAATGCAAAATTAATGATTTTATTACATCCGGCATGCGCAGTACAAAGAATAATTATGCGCGTGCGCCGAAAATTGATATAAATTCTCAACTCCTGTCAATCATGTGTCAATGGAAATGAAATTCGACACTGATATGTGGTAAACAAGTTATTTGAGTCGTAAATCGACAAAATAAATGCATAAACATTGCAATAACAAGTTAGTTTTCGGTCAATTGTAGATCTGCACATTGCAGTTATGGAAGTTAAACACTGGACTCTGTGTCGTCACGCTGCTTTGATTTTTTAATGTTAACGACTGGTTGTTAACAACTGATGTCGACTGAGCACAGAAAAGATTTTGCCATCGGATTCGTCTTCAGGATCGTTGAGGCCTCCTTGATGATTTTTTGTCGCTAGGAGAGCACCTGGAACTTCACGATTGAGTTCAAAAAACTCTTTACCGTCTGGTGTTAATCTCTGAATTAGCATGGACGGCTTCAACTGCCTTTTGTTTTCTCTGCCTCTTTTGCCAAAGTAAAAACTTAGGAAGAACCAGACAGTACGGAATAGTTGTGCAGGACTTTTGCTGTCGGCTGGCCCCAACTCACCAGAACTAAAAAGCAGCTGGATTTGGTCGCTTGAAATAGCTCTTTTGTGAACTGTGCCTGCTATTTTTCCGGATTTTCTTAAATCTTTGACAAACGCTTTTAAGACAGCATTTGCTTCGGAAAAGGTAGGATCTCCAATTATTGAGAAATCTTTATTGTTTGGAGGGCTTTTCAGAAACCGGTCAATGGCGTCTCTTATCGACTTCATTGTTGTTGTTTTATAATATGAGCTGTCTTTTTGTCTAGCAGATGTATAAAACAGCTTCAGACAAGTATTCAACTCGGGTTTTGACATGTATGTGATGTATTTTTCAAACTTTTTAGAACTTGTGAACCATTCTAAAAATTAAACCCGAAAATTTAAATTTTATAAACAAATATTTTTTACGGCGTCGTTTTCACTTTCAATCAATGTTTATTTAGAGAAATTGCAGTTTTTCTCATTTTTTATTTGAAAGAAATATCTACTTACCATCAAATACTTTCATCCCATATTTTGTAGCTTTGTTTGTATTTTTTGGTGTATTTTTTTCAAGTAAAAGTTGAATTTCGTCTTCGTTTAAATGGACAAATCGTTCATCCATTGTTTTTGATTTCTGTACTAGTAGGCTATGAGCTGATAGCCTGGTAGTAGGGAGTCAATCAGATTACGCAAAAGCTCATATCCGATAGCATGCTATATAATAAATATATATATATATACACTATATATATATATATATATATATATATATATATATATATATATATATATATATATATATATATATATATATATATATATATATATATATTATATATATATATATATATATATATATATATATAATATATATATATATATATATATAATATTACCGAGTCAGACTCATTCAGATTGTTCCAAGCTACACTGATGAGCTGTTGTACAGCGAAACACGTGTCTGTAGATTGAATTATATATATATATATATATTTAACAATTATACCATGAGCTCGAGTCGTATATGAGCTGATAGCCGACGAGGCGCGCAGCGCCGAGTCTGCTATCAGCCATATACGACGAGAGCGAATGGTATAATTGTTTTATAATATAGACATCCACTGTATAATAAGCCAAAAATTTATTAACAATTCCACAATAATTAAATACTAATGACATAATCAAAAACGTTTCCGCCATGGCGCTTCCGTCCTGCTACTTCCGTCATGAGTAGTGCAAATTATATTTATGTACATTCGTATTAAAAACGAACATGGAATTCGTGTGGACAAAAAGTACAAGCTTTGTGGACAAAAAGTACAAGCTTTGTGGACAAAAAGTACAAGCTTTGTGAAACTTAACCTGGCTGGGCAAAGATTTTCCAGTCGGACTCGTCTTCGACGTCGGCTAAACCGCCGTAGTGGTTTTTTGTTGACGGGAACCCGGTTCAACTCGAAAATATAACTTGCCGTCTGCTCTGTTGATCTTAAAACAATCATATTTGGCTTAAGTTTCCTCTAGTTTTCTCTTCCTCGTCGTCCCAAGTAAAGGCCAAGGTAAAACCAAACGGTACGAAGCAATTGTGATGGATCAGTGCTGTCGGCTGGACATATTCGCCACTGTCAAACAACAACTTAATTTGCCTCTGGACGATTATTGGCTTTTTGTGGACCAAACCGGCGATTTTCCCAGTTTTACTAAGGTCTTTCACGAACGCATTTAACACTGAATTTTCTTCGGTAAAAGTAGGGTCGTCAATGATGGAAAATGGCTTGTTGTTGGGAGGATTTCTCAAGAATTTGTCAACTTTTTTATTGTAATACGAGCCGTCAACTTGCCTAGCAGATGTATGAAACACCTTAAAGCACTGAGTGTTTATCTCTGCTTTTGTCATCTCTGTGATGTACAAACCGCCAGAAAAATTGGAAGAGGTAAACAAATTCAAAATTTAATGTAATTAATTTAATTTCTATCTTTCTCTCTTCTCTTTTAAAACTTTACACTCCTTTTCAGTCGTTTCATGTCAAATTTAATTTCAAAACCACCCCTTATTTTGAAAAAGGCTATTTTTTAGTTTGCTTTACTTATCATTAAATATTTTCATTCCATATCTTGTTGTTTTTTTGGTATTATCAGTGGTATTGCATTCTCAAGAAGGGTTTTTATTTCATGTTCATCAAGCCGAGCAAAACGGTCAGCCATTTTGTATTTTTATTGCTTTCATTTACTCACCGTATATGAGCTGATATACGGTGAGTAGCAGAACCAATCAGATTGCAGAACAGCTCATATACAGTGGATGGCTATATTATAAATATATATATATATTGTAAATTACTGGACATAGATTTATTAGTGATACGCATCAAACGACAGGAATGACTCGAACAAGCCGCTGATATGTGATGGGAATAACGACGATCGATAGCGGGGAGATTAAAAGACAATACATCAAAAGAGGATCTAAAACCGTAGGGAATGACCCCCCGATATAAACAATGACTAATAAAAGTAATGTGACTGGAAAAACGGGTTTTAGATAAAATAAGGTCAAACAAACGTAGAGCATGATTCCTGATCGACGGTAAAAAAGGAAGCAAATAACTTACCATTTCGTGACGGAGCTTTGACGAAACTTCTTAAGGTTAGGCATGTCGCAGCGGTATATAGAATATCCGAGAGTAGTAAAAAAGTAGAGTGCTGCGTAGACAGTGTTTTGAATATATAGCAAAGTGAAAAGGTGGTAAACTGCCAAGAATTTAGTGACGAGATACTGACGTTTCGAGCGGAGCCCTTCATCAGAGTAAGACGAGATAAAATAAAATAAATAGGGCTTATATATATGCCAAAAGGGTGTCACAAGTAGAAAGTAGCCAATCAAATGCACGGGAAATAAACTAACTAATAATTAATGAGATGGGAAAAGTTAAATCATTTGCTATTTTTAACAGTCGATCAATAAGCAGACTGAGGGGGTGGGAGAAATGACAAGGGGATTAGGCGATAATAATAGAAACAAAGACTTGAAAAGGAATGAAAGTTAATAATAAAAAGTTCCAAGCAAACTAAAATAACAAAAAACTTTTAGGAAATTAAATAAAAGAAAAACGTTCGTTAAGACCAAGAGGATGTGTGGTGCCAAGTTTAAAAATGAGACGCTTCTCTTGCCGCTTGCGGTTAACGTTGCCACCGGTAGGCTTTGGCCCATTGTGCTAAAAAAATTGGCATATTATGCTAATAGCACTGCTCTCAATTTTGCCTAATTATGCTAAAAATTATGCTAGAATTCACAAATTATGCTCGATATTCTCACATAAATGCTCGATATTCTCACAGATTCTTACATAAATTCAACAACTCAAAAAATGTTTGACGCCATTTTGGCAGTAGTGTTTACAACCTCGTGGCTCGTTCCCAGGCTTTTTGCTCGGCAGTTCAGGTGTACAGTGTACTGCAGTGCACAGTCTGCACTACTACTGCCCACAATGAAAGTGAAACTATGAAAGCGGTCTTGTAACAAGTTTCTGACTTTCTAGACTACCAAATGAGTAATATTACCTTTTATGCTTAAAAAAGTGCTAAAATTTTAGGATTATGCTCGAGCAGTGCTCGTTTTAGAAATTATGCTTTTTTGCTCCCATTATGCTAAAAATTATGCTGGCACAATGGGCCAAAGCCTAGCCACCGGAGATGGGAAGGATGGCACAGACTTTCATGTCTGAAACCAAATGGTTGAAGCTGTTGAAATGGCGGGCTACAGGTTTGTCACCATCATTGATCCTCACGGAACGAAGATGTTCTGCAAACCTGTCTGAAAGGCGTCGCCCAGTTTCACCGATGTAGAATTTAGGGCATTTATCGCAAGAAATGCAATAAACTGGGCGACGCCTTTTATTTATATATATATATATTAACAACTAATATTTGGCACTTCACTCGATTAAACTACATGTTCGAAGGATTTATGGTGAAGGAAAATTTCGAGTGTTGGAATATATACATCCCGGCATTACCACCACCATATATACAGAACTCGTGACTAGTCTCTCGGCAACGGCTTCCGTAGCTCTAAACTTATCAAGCTTTTTAATTCTTGTTTCCCGCAAATCGATCTTCGTGTCATCTTCAAACCTAACTTACGCTTGTCAAGTTTCTTTCCGTTTAAAGACCGGATTCCCAAGTTACTGAGATCGCATGTTGTCTATCAATATAAGTGTCAATGCTGCGGAGCATTGTATTTTGGGCAAACGCGCCGTCATTTACACACGCGCATCTCGGAACACATGGGAGTCTCGGCTTTAACGGGCAAGAAACTGACTCTCAGCCTTCACTTTCTAACATACGATGTCACTCTAACGAAACTTGCCACCCTATTTCTTTTGATGACTTTTCTGTTCTTTCTTCGAGTAATTCAACTTTTGAATTACTAATCAGAGAAAGTTTACTTATTTCTAAATTTAAACCCTGCCTCAACGGAAATGTCAGTTCCTTTCCGCTTTCTTTGTTTTGACTTTGTTTTGATTGGCTTATTATTAACACTGTAAATATATTTAAATAATAGTTATCACATCTTGTATTAATTCACTTTGAAAATGTTGCGCATTGGCAACGAAACGTCATGTAAAATTTTTTTAAAATCTGTTTCTTGCTATGTTTGTTATGAGATATATATATATATATATATATATATATATATATATATATATAATATATATATATATATATATATATATATATATATATATATATATATATATATATATATATATATATATATATATATATATATATATATATATATATATATATATATATATATATATATATATATATATATATATATATATATATATATATATATATATATATATATATATATATATATATATATATATATATATATATATATAATATATATATATATATATATATATATATAATATATATATATATATATATATATATATATATATATATATATATATATATATATATATATATATATATATATATATATATATATATATATATATATATATATATATATATATATATATATATATATATATATATATATATATATATATATATATATATATATATATACTGTAAATGAAAATGGGCTGAAACGACCCAAAAAAGGGGGCCGAAACGGTGACCCCAGAATAGATCTTTTTTCGGGGTCAAAATGGCACCTATAATAAGATGGTTCCTAAGGGGTGATTTGACCCCTCCAGGGTATGGCCGGCTGTTTCAGCTTTAAGTAATGGCTGTTTCAGAAGAAGCAGGGGCTGTTTCAACTTTTGACCAGGGCCATTTCAGAAAATCGCGGGGCCATTTTGGAAAATCAAGGGGTCAATTTGGCTCCTATTCGGTGGCATTATAACCCCAAAAAAGTGTCGATTCAGCTTGCGGAGCGGAGCTATTTAGGCTCCAACAATAGAGAGCAGTTTCAGCCCCCAATCAAGGGCTGTTCTGGAAGACAGCTTGCGGAGCGAAGCTATTTTGGCTCCAACAATAGAGAGCAGTTTCAGCCCCAATCAAGGGCTGTTCTGGAAGAAGCAGGGGCTGTTTCAACTTTTGACAAGGGCCATTTCAGAAAATCGCGGAGCCATTTTGGAAAATCAAGGAGTTAATTTGGACCCAAAACATTATTCCGTCATTATACGGACCCAAAACAAGCCAATATACAGCAGATTAAAAGTTAGCAAAATTTTTGAACCGTTTGGACCAGTATGGGGCTTGGACCTGCAACCAGAGTCGAACAAAATATTAAAATACAGCAACTGTACAATATTTAGAATGAATAATAATTGTAATTGAACAGAAAATATTATCATTTTCATTTGCGAAGTTAACAAAAGAAATAATATACGGAACCATAACAAGCAATATTAATAACCTAAAGGCATTGTCTAATATCACATTGATTACTGTACTTGCTGTAACCTATTTTGTGAATAACTTGCATAAGAGTTCGACTGTCTGAACAAATAAAGTTTTTCAATTCATTGATAACAATAACCTAAAATAATAGCCAAAATATAAACATGGTTCTCATGAAATACTTATGACAATGCATTGAAAAATTGCAACCCTTATTGGCAACTGACCACTTTGCTTAGTGTTGCCAAGAACTACAGTTTCCAAAAAGGATAACACACCCTTGGCGTTACTATAATCTATATTAAAATATAGAAATTTGTCAACAAGGAAAGAACAGCCTCAAAACAGCAATTGCTCAAAACAGCAGTTGCCTCTATTGCAATAAATAGCCTGTCATACTCCAATGCAGTTCCAAGGACCACAATATGAGGTTGTGCCAAGTTTGACACAACAAGTTTCACTTTTTCATGCTCCTAAAAATAACAAATTATATCAAAAATTAATCTGTTGCCTTTCAATATTTTTCGACCTACAGTTCTAGAACAAACTTAATAAAATATTGAATAATTCCCTATGAAGAAAATTCCAGCTTTCTTCGTGACGAGCAATGAAATACATTTAGGGGACGGGGCGGAGGAAGGCGTTGGGCACTATACTATTACCCAGACTACCAACAATACATTTTCACGTTGTTTTCAGGAATAGAATGACAATTGTCCAGTAATTTAACATAGTTTAATTCATTGGATTTCTGACTCTGGACTCGCCATCCAATCAATAATTTATTTGTTATCGAAATGAGAAATCCATCGCCTGTTTGCTTGTTTAATATATAACACTGTTTTATATATAATACTGCTGTTGTGAATGTGGGAGAACTTAGACGATACATGCACGATCGTCAAGCTCGTATCCTCAGAAAAATTATGTCCCGGACAGGAATCGAACCTGTAATATAACACTGTTTGTTAAGTGTTAAGTTATTTATTAAAATAGAGGCCTCGTCTTCGCCTTCATACATATTCATATATTTAAAAATACCGCCATTTGTCGCGTAGTTTTCAAAGCCGAGTGTTTATTTACAGTTTAAGAGACTGGTACCTGAACAAATGGCGGCCAATATATCGAACCACGATACATGCAAGACAATAAATGGAAATATACCATCTAGTACGCAATGAATTGCACTCAAAATTATGCGCAGAATCCGGAGAAAGGACTAATACAAGATTCGACACTGAGAAAACACAGAGATCACAAATACACGCAAAAAATCATATATACAACCGAAGGAACTGTCTCTTGGGCAACTCGAATCAGATTGAAACCAGCCTGTAAACTGACTGAAATGGATGTATTTGAATGGCATGGAAAGCAAGGTCAGTGCTAATTACGATTTCTCCATATTTGTTCCTGTTGAGCATTTGGCAAAATTCGTTTGCGATAAACGCATCGTTCAGAACGTAAAAACAGGTTTGCCAATGATATTTCAGTCATGATACTTCACTTTGCTTGTATCAGATTTAAATGATAGGTTTTCTCAAACATCTAGAGACATATTAAGACATTTCTTTATTCTCCCTATGTAATTACTATTTGGGTGAGAATTGTGTTGTATACATTGATTCCCAACGCACGTGCGTGGCCTTCATTTCTCGCCATGCAAACAAATGCCCAGAACAACACTGATGTCACTAGTAGCAGAGCTAGCCATATTGCAGTATTTGCAATACAATACAACAAATAGCACAATTATGTTAGACTGTTAGTTATATAGTGACGCTTAAGAGTTTTGTAACACCTGGCTTTGTGCGTGTAGTCTTAGTGTACATGAGAAACTACACTCACATGTTGTTTAAGACAATTCTGATATATATATAGCAAAATTATAAGTTGTGTTCTGCCGAGGTTTTAATGCATGTATGATGTATGTATTGTAAGTATGTACCGGTATGTGTATGTATGTCAAAATGTCTGTAGTTCATTCCTCTAAGTTCTCTGCAGTTTACAAGTTTACATTCCCCACATTATATAGATATTTATTTCAAAGAAACAAAACACACATTTTTTAATTAACAAAACTATACAATACAGATACATACCATGATGGGCAGTTTGAATTTTTCTATCCAGTTAGTCTTAGCCTTGAATAATTATAAAGAGCATGGTTGTGATATACTGTATGTTCAATTTTACAATCTACAGTGTACAGTGCAGTGGTAAATATACATGTATTCCAACACTAATCAAACATACAAACCAGTACTGCAAGCCTGCCTTTGGCATCAGCAAATAATTTGTCTGTTTGCAACTTGCAAATCATGATACATACCGTAGATGTGTGAAACTAGCATTAATGTCACTAAATACCTCAACTTATTTTTTGGCCGTTGATCCAAACACTGAATTAATACACAAACAGGACACTTTCTTGAGGTGTTCCAGTGCTGGTAATTTTTAACCCTAATTCAGCAGTATGCCAACAACCCGTCATATAATGCACAGGGTTAATGACAATGTGTTGATAGTTACCTTTGTAAAGTTTCTTTTATTACTTGGAATTTTCTTTACTACGCGATTTCTTATATAATTTGCCTAATTTAAAATTTAAATATACTATTCTATGTTCTAATTGCATAGCAGAACCGTGGATAACCATAATATTATCTGACTTAATGTCACAATGGAGAATACCAATTGTGTGTAAATAAAAACATCCATCACAACACTTGCCCAGGCTATCCAACTAATTATTTTGCACAAGAGAAATAGGAGCAATACCTTTCAACAATGAAAATACTGTTCAGCATTTTGAATCAGTCAGACCACAAAATTCCATAATAAGTAATTTGGGATTAATATCAAGGCAAACACAAAGGGAGAACATATGTTGGAAACTCGAGTCAAAATAGACATGAACATGAATTACACTATATCACCTTCCGGGGTCTGCACATAGGCTACAACAAGTACAGATTCACCAGAAACATGTAACCTCGTACGTTTACAAGCTCCAAAACAACCCTTTCCTAGAATGATTCCCTTTTCTTTATCATTCAAAACTAAATTTAGCTGATCTCTTCTTATAGCTTTTACATTTCTTAACTTTTCACATTTTAAGAATTATAGTTCTGCACTGCATTTTTTCTCTGGTCCTCTTCCTTAGCTTATCATTTTCAGATCTCAAATAAACTACATATGACTTCAGGCTATTAATTGCCTTTTTCATCTCTCTTATATGTTTTGGAAAAATATCAGTAATCATATTTCTAATCTGTACAGTTCTGTTCCTACACAACATCTTCGCACCCACACATCGTGTTTAGGGCAGAGTTCCAGAACATGAAAATGTTCTGCTCACAGCCCTGCAGGTTCCCAAAGAGTGTGCAGCCCATGTATATCATAGTACAGACCGTAGAAATGTGAATAAATAATATATTTCTAAATCAAACATATAACATTGATAGATTTTTTATATACAAGTGTAAAGCTAATTAAGAAACATTATTTTGCTTCAAGGGCAGCATAACCAGAGAATTGTATATGTTGTGCAGTTCTACAAACTCTTGAAACCTAAAAGTGATCTTACACTTTTGGGGAAAAATGCTGCCAAATTATAAGAATGATAATAGGATATAATACATTTCCCTGTCCATTGAATTTCTATCCAATAAGCTGAAATAAACCACCAATGTGAATGTCCATAATATTTGCCAGTTCAGGCATTCAGAAACTGTCCGTCTATTTATTTATTAATCCTAAGCTTCCTATAAATGGTTGAATCATTTTCTCGATAGAACTGTCAAAGATTCAATGATAAAAGATCTTTAAATCGTAGGCATTAGACAAAATTGCAATAATTAAGTCTTAACTAGCTTAAATAGGAGAAGATTAAACATACACATCAAAATTACTAAGGTTAAATATATTTTAATTCTATTGGAATGTAAAATATGGCAATTTTAAGACTTACATGCACAGATGAAGCCATCTTGGCGACAGCCGATACACCTACTCGGGAGAACTAGCTTGGTTGGGAGAACTATCGGCAGACAATGGCGATTGTCATTGTGACTGGATACGCCTGGGCCTCGGCTAGATGTGTTTGGTACATGTACACCATAACACCATCATCTTCATTCTCGCCGTCACTCGCACACGCGCACCACACATATAACAAACAGAGAAGCTGGAATTTAATACTACAAGGTTCGTATTCGTTTTGTAGCTTATATACGCAACAATTTGAATAAGCTTAGTAGCGAAATCGACAGTCCAGTGATCAGGTCGACACGGAGATCAGCCATGTTGAAAATTCTTCCAGCGGACAATCCAACTACGAGGCGTTTCTTGAACGTATTTCCTGAGAAAAGTAACATCTTTATAACACTAAATATTAAGTGAACAAAATACTGTATCGAACGCGAGTTCAGCGTTAGATTTTATCCGATTTTCCTTCTTCGAATGCAAATATAAATCCCAACGGTCACTTGTAGAATAGGCGCCAAATTCACAAATAGTTTCTACGCATGCTCTGAACCTCTGAATGAATATATCGCGGGCGCATACATTCTCGTTCCCAGAGCCCGGGTCGTCTGCGCCGGGTTTTCGAAATAGAACATTATTTTGTTAGTCTAGTATGATAGAAATTGTTAAAAAGTTACAATGTATAAAATTTGCGAAATCGAAAATTTTAACGTGAATTCTTACCTTCTCTTTAATTACGTCGCTAAGAAATCCCTTGAATTTCTGGCGAAATTTGAATGAAGGAAAAAAGTGTCATTTCTGCGTCAACTTCGTACAAGGCTGTCATGTCCTCGCCATTTAATTCTTCACTTTCTACATATACAAATATAAAAAATCACATTTATTACACAATATTGATCAAAAAGATAGAACTGCAATATATAGTGTCATTGCAGTAAAAGTATATAATATCGCGAAACTTACCGATACGTTCCACGACCTTCTGGGAAATCATGGGACAGCAACCAATCTTTTACTTCAGAACATAAAAATGTTGTCTGGAAGCATCCATATTGATGTAGCACGATGGAACTGGTTAAGTCTAACTCGCAAAACGGTTCAAATGTATAATGTATCTACTAACCAGAATGGCCCATATTTATACTATTGTCTTACTGGCCAAACATGCCACTTGAAATTAGATAGATGATATTCTCGACCAATAAAAACTATCGGGCAGATAATATCAATGCTTTCACGCGCGTCGCTTTAACACGCGCGAGCCGATTACACAGAGAGAACTATTTGGCAGGCGAGTCGACTTGAAACGCGCGAGTCGATTTGACACGCCCTAGTCGATTTGACAGCCGGGAGTCGATTTAACACACACGGGTCGATTTGACACGTGCGAGTCGATTTGACACGCGCGAGTCGATTTGACACGCGTTAGTCGATTTGACAATTGACATGAGTCGATTTGAAACGCGGGGGTCGATATGACACGCGGGCGTCGATTTGAAGTACGGGAGCTAAATTGGCACGAGGGAGTCGATTTGACAACGGAGTCGATTTGCCACCGGGAGTCGATTTGACAAATGGGTCGATTTGACATGTGTAAGAGCCGATTCGGAAAAAGAGAACCAAAATGAATTCATTGGGGCTGATATGGACATCATAAGTAGCGCTGCAAGTGGAGCCGTAACAGCCCCGGGAATGAGAGTCGTTTTGATCTGAGGGGCTGAATTGGAAAACGGTGGGGCTGAATTGAAAAACGGCAGGGCTGTTTTGGAAACGGGTAGGGCCAAATTGGCTTTTTAGTGTACCTAAAATGGCCCTGTTAGTGTCAATTTAGCTCTCGAATCCCAAAATGGCTTTCATGTAGGGCCAAAACAGCTTCGGCTCCAACAGGGCTAAAACGAAATTTGGGGTCGTTTCAACCCTTTTTCATTTACAGTGTATATATATATATATATATATATATATATATATATATATATATATATATATATATATATATATATATATATATATATATATATATATATATATATATATATATATATATATATATATATATATATATATATATATATATATATATATATATATATATATATTTATAATATATCCATCCACTGTATATGAGCTGTTCTGCAATCTGATTGGTTCAAGCTACTCACCGTATATCAGCTCATATACGGTGAGTAAATGAAAGCAATAAAAATACAAAATGGTTGACCGTTTTGCTCAGCTATAAAAACCCTTCTTGAGAATGCAATACCACTGATATTACCAAAAAAACAACAAGATATGGAATGAAAATATTTAATGATAAGTAAAGCAAACTAAAAATTATCCTTTTTCAAAATAAGGGGTCGTTTTGAAATTAAATTTGACATGAAACGACTGAAAAGGAGTGTAAAGTTTTAAAAGAGAAGAGTGAAAGGTAGAAATTAAATTAATTACATTAAATTTTGAATTTGTTGACCTCTTCCAATTTTTCTGGCAGTTTGTACATCACAGGGATGACAAAAGCAGAGATAAACACTTGCTTTAAGGCCGTTTCATACATCTGTTTTAAGGCAAGTTGACGGCTCGTATTTACAATAAAAAAGTTGAAAAATTCTTGAGAAATCCTCCCAACAACAAGCCATTTTCCATCATTGACTACCCTACTTTTACGGAAGCAAATTCAGTGTTCGATGCGTTCGTGAAAGACCTTAGGAAAACTGGGAAAATCGCCGGTTTGGACAACCAAAAGACAATATTATAATCCAGAGGCAAATTAAGTTGTTGTTTGACAGTGGCGAATTATGTCCAGCCGACAGCACTGATCCATCACAATTGCTTCGTACCGTTTGGTTTTACCTTGTCCTTTACTTGGGACGACGAGGAAGAAAAAACCAGAGGAAACTTAAGCCAAATATGATGGTTTTAAGATCAACAGAGCAGACAAGTTATATTTTCCAGTTGAACCGGGAGGTCGCAGGTTCAATTCCGTCAACAAAAAAACACTAAGGCGGTTTAGCCGACGTCGAACACTAGTCCGACTGGAAAATCTTTGCACAGCCAGGTTAAGTTTCACAAAGCTTGTACTTTTTGTCCACAAAGCTTGTACTTTTTGTCCACACGAATACGATGAACGTCCAATTCCCTGTTCGTATGTACATAAATATAATTTGCACTACGCATGACGGAAGTAGCAGGACGGAAGCGCCATGGCGGAAACGTCATTTGTTTATGTCATTAGTATTTAATTATTGTGGAATTGTTAATAAATTTTTGGCTTATTATATAGTGGATGTCTATATTATAAAACAATTATACCATTCGCTCTCGTCGTATATGTCTGATAGCCGACTCGGCGCTTCGCGCCTCTTCGGCTATCAGCTCATATACGACTCGAGCTCATGGTATAATTGTTAAATATATATATATATATATATATATATATATATATATATATATATATATATATATATATAAATATTCTTTTACAGATGAAACAAGTTGTAGCAGACCAGTTTTGAGGTAAGCGAAAATCTATATATATATATATATATATATATATATATATATATATATATATATATATGAATGAATGAATGGATTCTCCCGTCGTGAACGACGTATGAGTGTTTAGTAAATTGAAAGTAGTTAACTGTGTCGGAAACGAATATGCTGGCTAATCCCTGCCTTAGATCGAGCAGCAAAACCACATTCAGCGCAGCTATTCTCATTACCAACAGGATTCACCTCACGCTGTTGTTTAGTATTTACACGTAAAGCATCACGATGTTCAACTCTGGTACGTTCAAAAATCTTTGTTTTAAAAAAACAGTCATGCCTTCCTGTCCAATGCAAGATGTTCCCATCTACTAGGATTGATGTCCAAACGCTTAAGGTTATCCTTGACTTTGTCCTTGTATCGCAGGAGAGGACGACCAACGCGACGCGGATATATATATATATATATATATATATATATATATATATATATATATATATATATATATATATATATATATATATATATATATATATAATACAGTACTGCCTAGAAATAACCTAACAGAAACCGCGGTTAACCGGGGTTGATCCGCGGATCATCCGCGGTTCAACCTGGGTTCATCTCCGGTTCAACCGAAGGCGATCCTCGGTTGATCGGCGGTCGAACCTCGGTCGGTCCGCGGTTCAACTTCGCGTAACCTAACCGCAATATTAACCGCGATGCGTATATCGGAATATGTCGTTTATTTCCGAAGTTTGGCGTCGCCAGTTGACACATGGTTTAAGTACTGTTGCGGTTCGAAGAAATGGGAAAGTTGTAATGCTAAGTTACGGCAGCGATGTAGAATATTACTTATTTCAGAATATAATATCGTTTGCTATGAATTTGATAATATCGTTTCGGAGAACTTGTGGCAACTTAAAATAAATACTTGTGCATTATTACAGGGAGCCGTAACGTCTATTAGTGAAGCGAGTTTAACAGTAAAGCGGGTTTGTTTGGTATTTTTTACACAATAATTGTATTAAATCGCTATTAACATGTTCTTACTTGTTAATTTTGTCGACAATCAGGACAAATTGCAGGCAACCAGACCATAAAAGCAAGGAGTCAGTGTTTACATCAATTCGGAAGGCCGTTGACTGTGCGTCTCGCGCGCGTATAATTATACTAGAAATACGTGTACGCAACAACCCCTCGCCCTCTTACTGTTTGGGGCTTTAATATTGCCAAACTGAACAGATTTTCAAACTGCTTATTTTTTGCGTGCAATTTGTGGGTAGTGTGCTGAACAGAACCCAAGTGGTAAAGTCTGCCAACACTAAATTGTCTCGCAGGCAGGATTAGAAACCAATTATGTAACTATTGATTATTGAAATTAATAATTAATTTTAATAATTATTCATTTAAATAACAATTTTATTAATTATATATTACATAATTAAAGTTAATTATGTCAGTTATGCTTTTAATAATACATTTCAACATGCATGTTTACAGTAACAGTGGCATACTCATAATTTTACTCAAAGTACAATTGTATTCACGAGACTGCATAACCTTGTACATACATGTACCCTACTGTAATAATGTAATCTGCATGTTCCTTATTGTCTAATTGTCAGTATAAGCAGATACATGTACCCTATTGTAATAATGTAATCTGCATGTTCCTTATTGTCTAATTCTTAGTATAAGCAGATACCAAAAGATTCAATACCTAAATTTATCCGAGACCAAATTGATAAGCCTGATAAACCTTTTATTCTTTTAGAGGACTTATGTTTCTTAATTTTTATTAATATTATATAAGTATGCACATTCATGTACCAGTATTTCAATGGTATTCAAGTACCGGTAACACAATTTCAAAAAATGAAATGATAAAAGCCCATAATATACAACAAAGAACGATATTGCTTAATCTAATTATTTCACCAATATATATATTAATTCAGGATGAAATTCCTTTCAGCTGCTTCTTGTCAGTGAGGTGATACCACTTGTTTAATCCCTAACTTGACACAGTGAGTGTTAATTACCTACCCAATTATACATTATACAGTATTTATCCTTCAAAAGCTGTGTAAAAATATAAATTGAAAGCCTAGGACTGGCACTGTCCAGGCCTACTATCCAGGACAAAGGTGAATTTAAACAGACACACTAAGCCATTGGCCACAAGGGCATAACAGATGAGCGTAAATGCTGATTGTTATAGCCAGCATGGTGTATATTTACACTATTAAAGTAAATAAAATGTAAGCCAGGCCCAGGTCGTGGCTGGCAGGGTTGGCCCTATAGACTTGCAATATATGTAAACACAGCCTAAAGTCTGTAATGTTTTACATCCTTACTACAAGACACCAGCATACTCTATATCAGCTAATTTTTGAGTTTTGCAATGAGTGCATTGTCTGACTATATATTGATAAGCTCGATAAACCTTTTATTCTGTTAGAAGACTTCTGTTGCTTTTATTAATATATAATCTTATTATATTATATAATTATGCATACATGTACCGGTATTTCAATGGTATTCAAGTACTGGTAACACATTTCAAAAAGATGAAATGACAAAAGTCCATAATATGCAACAAAGAACATTGCTTAATCTAATTATTTCACCAATATATCATTAATTCAAGATGAAATTCCCCTCAGCTGCTTGTTGTCAGTGAGATGATACCAGTTGTTTAATCCCTAATGTGTTCCCCTGACACATGCAGTGAGTGTTAACCTACCCAATTATACAGTATCTATATACAGTATTATCTCCTACAAAAGCTGTGTAAATATATACATTGCAAGCCTAGGCTGGCATTATCTAAGGCCTAATACAGGACAAATGTGTTTACACAAACACACTAAGCCATTGGCCAGACCAGCATGCCATCAGATGAGCGTATAAACACTGATTGTTATAACCAGTGTGGTGCATGTTTAGACTATTAAAGTCAGAAAAATGTAAGCCAGGCCCAATTAGGTGGCATCCAGTCAGGTCGGTCCTGTTTAGTCCTATAGACTTGCAGTATAAACACAGCTATAATCTGTACTTTTTTACATCCTTACCACTATATAGGCTAATTATCAAGTATTGCAATTATTCCATTGTGGATGAGGTTGCAAAGTGACCGAGTGAAACAATGGTGATGGATAATTTGAATAAAAGTATAAAATCTGCCATTCAAAATTTGTATTAACATTTGTTATTCTGCAATATTATAATAAAGCACATAATTTATTGGTATATCGTGTGTAAGGACTATTCAATTTCGAGCGAAAGCCTTCAAAGAGTGATTTCGTATCGGATTTCGTGATGTCTAGCTGATTGGCGCTTTCTCGATATATGAACAAACCGAAATTCAAATAATCGCCAACCCTAATCCTAATCCTAACCCAAACCCAAACCTAACCCAAAAACTGACTTGGGTTGATGTTATAATAATTTTAAATTTCGGTTGCCATGACGCCATGCCAAAAGTGAAATGTTCCGACCACAATATCTTTTGAAGTACTAACTCTAAGAACTCATTCTACATATCTAATGAAAGCTTCATTAACAGCCTCTGACATACCTACACAAATATTTTTGTAACTGATAGCTAACAGCTTGAAAAAAGCGACGACGCTTGGATTGGCAAACTCCAAGTAAATATTTTAGATATTCAGACGACGATATCTTTTGAACTACTAACTCTAGAAAATCATGCTATACATCAAATAAAAGCCTGAATAACATACTCGGACATGTTTGCAAAACTATCTTTGTAACTGACTATTACAGGTTTAAAAATCCGAAAACGGGTTTACCTTTAGTTTTGATGCCACGTATAAAACTTGATTTACGAACTTGACATCTTCCGACGACGATATATTGCATTTTCACTGCCTTTTCACGATCTTTTTAACACAAATCTTCATTCACCGTATAACCCGACAAAACCCGTACATGTACTTTTCTTTTATGGTTTCATTTTTTTTAAATATTTTAATTCAAATGCAGATATTTACCATATCTAGTTACCAGGGCCTAATTTTCCGATGCCGCGCATGGGCCGTTGATCTTATAAAAAAAATAAACTGAAAGTGACTCTACAAACGCCTCGAAATCCCGTGATGAAGGACAAAACGCCGGTCGATATTAGCACCCTCGCCCTCAGGCCTTCGGCCTTCGGCCGTCGCTTCGCGCTGGGCGAGGGGATAATAAGAGAGAGGAAGGGAAGCAACTTTATGGCTACATGATAGATTAAAGGTTAATGTTTACAGTCGTTTTGAAAATTTTGTAATTGAAAGCTGTGGTAACTTATATATTGGAAACATTTTTAGTGGAGAACTTTCGTATCATCTGTGCCCCGACTTGAGTCGACCACCGGAAGTTAATTAGTCAAACACGCTACCATCTGTCAATCTTTACACAAAATAAATAATATTTTGTTAACATAGTTTTCTCCTAGAGTAGACTGCATCAGCGATCGGATATATATATATATATATATATATATATATATATATATATATATATATATATATATATATATATATATATATATATATATATATATATATATATATATACCAAATAAACCCGCTACTGTTAAACTCGCTTCACTAATAGATGTTACGGCTCCCGGTGGCATCACGTTACCTGCGTGGTTCATCAATCAATCGCTATTCAATCCAATAAAAACAGTCCGATGAGCTTGAGCAACAAGTTAATACTACCCTTGACTTGCAATCTGCAGTTTAGTGAAAAAACTGCCTTGCTATAGTCATATTTGACGCTTGATGATTTTGTCGTCTTATATGACATGTTGACATATTGAATCAATATGATTTGTCGATTTATCATAGTAAATATGATCATGGCCCACAGGCACTGTCAGGCAGTGAAAGGTAGCGAGACATATACCGCAGATACATACTAAAATTTAAAAGCTCTTGTTATATGACTGTATTTCTGGAGCATTCTAATTCGCACAATCAATTCAACAAACAAGCAATTTACGCCGGATATACGCGCGCTGATGTATGGTCACATATATGAATTATATCTTCGAATGCTGAAATTCTGACACTAGTACTACTGGGAACTAATGCCACCAACAACACGACAAGACATGCTTTGTGTCTGTCATGCAATATTTTAAATCACACTGGAAAGATAAAAGCTCTTGTTATGACTGTGTTTCTCCAGCATTCTGACTCGCACATTTAATTCAACAAACAAGTAGTTTACGCTGGATATACGCGCGCCGATGTATGGTCGCATGAGATATGAATTCTGACACTATTGGGAACTAATGCCATCAACAACAAGACAAGACATGCTTTGTGTATGTCATGCAATACACGTTAGTATTTCGTTACTAAAAATCGTGGCAGTTAAGTTTACCACCTTTTCACTTTGCAATTTGTCATTTACACTCGTTCTTAATAACGACGCACAGCCATACATGTGGTTGAAGTAAGAATCAATATCATACAATAAAGAATGTAGCTTGACTAACTCAGACAAAATACATTTAAAATGATGTATAAATCACCGTTTGCCGACACAATAGGGTCCAGAATACCCATTGAATAGAATAAAAATGATTCATTTCATTTGCTTTCGTGTTCTTAATTACGATCGGGCGAGATCGGAATCCGAAGTGTACGGTCGCCAAACTCTTGCGGTTGCGGTCGAATGTGTCGACCGCAACATCACCGCAACCGAACCGCAACCGAACCGCAACCGAACCGCAACTGAACCGCAACCGAACCGCAACCGAACCGCAACCGCTGTGTTAGGTTAATTCTAGGCAGTACTGTATATATATATATAATATATATATATAATATATATATATATATATATATATATATATATATATATATATATATATATATATAGATAAATAACAAGTTCGAAAACATATATGAGTAGAGTGCTCGATACCGAGGTAGAGCGGAATAGCAAGACAAAAAGACAAACTTGAGTTACTTCATTTGAATTTTAATCACTACAGATCTGTTTCGTATGGCAAGCGTAGCTTACCACACTCATCAGGTGATTTTCGCGTGTGATGTTAATGCCTGGGAAACTTGAATATATTACACGGGTGACGTCATTACGATAATATGCGGTTTAGGTTTACAGAGTTATGAATAATTTTCCATCTGACTGAGTATCGGACATCTGAATCCTTTAAGGTCCAAATGTACTAGTACTCAGTTCAGTAGCATGTTTGTGTTGCTGATTTCTGAAGGAGCTGGTGTGGTTGTTGAGTCTGGTCTTGAATGTGCCCTCAGTGAGTCCGACGTAGGTTTTTTCTTCACCGCTGTCCTCTCTTTTTACTGTAGCTTGGTAAACTATTCCTACGGTTTGGCATTTCCCAGAGAGTGGGCAGTTTTCTTTTTGGCGGCAGTTACAATCTTTAGTTGGAGTTGCATTGGTTTGGGACAATTCTTTATTAAGTAAAGACTTATTGTGCGTTGAAATAATGTTTTTCATGTTAGGCATGCAGCTTAAACTAGCCGCCTTTAACAAAACACCCAGAGAAATTGAGAATATCAAGAAAAATATTTGCAAAATCTTCAGCGACCACAACCTGAAGATCACCATCGAAGCAAACAAGAAATGCGTCAACTACGTCGGACATCACCCTATAGGCACATTCAAGCCGGAGACTACAACAACCACACCAGCTCCTCAGAAACATCCAACACAAACATGCTACTGAACTGAGTACTAGTACCATCGCTTAAAGGATTCAGATGCTCCGAAGCTCAGATCAGATGGAAAGCCATAATTACACGGAAGGCTGTCTAACAAATATAAAAGACAAACAGTGCCTTATGAAAAATACAAATAATTTGCCATCCCGAACTATGCTCAAGAACACTCAAAAGAAGCGGATACGATATGTAACACAGCCTAAATTTGTAACAAATAACCACCAAACCCAAAGTGCACGAGATCTGTAAAACCTAAACCGCATATTATCGTAATGAACCCGTCACCCGTGTAATATATTCAACGTAGGCATTAACATCACACATCGGTCACAAATCACCTGACGGTAGACGAATGCTTCTCGCCATACGAACCACCCTCTTCGCAAGATATTAAACAATCAACACCCTGAAGTAACTCAAGTGTATATCTGCATGCCTAACATGAAAAAAACATTATTTCAACGCATCAATAAGTCTTTGACTGTACAATAGAATTATCTTCAAACCAATGCAACTCAGCAACTAACACTGATTGTAACTGGCCGCCAAAAGCCGAAACGGTACCCACTCTCTGGGAAATGCCAAACCGTATATAATATAGTATATACCAATATATAGTAAAAAGTATGGATATATATATATATATAACACCTACGTCGGACTCACTAGGGCACATTCAAGTATTATATACTATATATAAATATATATACCAGCTCCTTCAGTATATATCAGCATATACAAACATGCTATATGAACTGAGTACTAGTACATATGGACCTTATAAGGATATATATATATATCCGATACTATAGTCAGATATATATATATATATATATATATAATAAGGCCTATTCCAACAAATATATATAATATAAGATATATCTATGCCTATATATAAAAATACATAATAAATATATATGCATCCAGAACTATATATATATACTAGAATACGAATATATATATATCGATATATATATATATATATACACATATATAAACATATATATATATATAATATATATATACCCTACCAGATATATATATAAATTATTCATAACTCTGTATAATATATATATATATTATATATATATATATATATATATATATATATATAGTCACCCGTGTAATATATTCATAGTTTCCCAGGCATATAACATCACTATAAATATATGATATAGTGTGGTAAGCTACGCTATATATATAAATAACAGATATGTATATTAAAATATTCAAATAAATATAACTCAAGTTTATATATATATATATATTAATATATATATATTATGTGTGCATCAAGGATGACTGTAAATATAGCAGTATATCTAAATCATATATATAGCACTACACTGATGAGGCCCAAATATATATAACGGTATATATATATATAATAATATATATATATATATATATATATATATATATATATATATATATATATATAATATATATATATATATATATATATATATATATATATATATATATATATATATATATATATATTATATATATATATATATATATATATATACTAAAACGAATGTGATGTTGTTCACGGAACGTTGAAAGTGCTCAATACCATAAAGGTAGAGCGAATATATAGTGAAAGTGGTCTTACCTCAAAATGATAAAAGCCGCAACTGTCAGTTTCACGCAAGGCGATCTTCAGGCGAATGAAAAATGTCGATATTGATGGCCGCTTAAGTAGCTTTGGTCGAAAGGTGGGTGTAGTGGGCGCGTGGTCGGTGCCGAAACAATGCATGCATTCCTCAAATTTTTGCGTTGCTACTTTTAAATTTGTTTTTATGACGGCATGTCGAAATTATTTCTGATCTTTTGTTGAGTAGAAAATGTTTGTCTGCTTTCATTATACAAAGTTTTTCTTCCAAACATAAATTGCATCTTTTTGATCCTCCCGAATACGAAGCCGCTTTTTTCAAAATAGACCAGGTTATATTGAAATCTTGTTTCTTTTCTTTTAACTCTTTCCAGTCCGGCCCAGTCAAAAGGGGTCATAGAAGACCCCCGAAGTCGTCAATCGAAAAACACGGCACACGGTAACGCAAGATTAAAAATTGAAATTCGATTTCATAAACAACTCTGCGATTGGTGGCATTTTGAGTTTTCAAGATGCTACGCGGGCGTGCAAGATGGCCTTTTCTAGAAAAAATTAAATTTTTCAACCTGATTTATGATAATTAATGCTAATTTATATTGACATAATGTGTCTTGTTCGGAAAATTCAAAAGCATTGGTAACAGTCGGTTTATTGGGCTTTCAGAAAAGGTATAGGTTTCGCAACAGTTATGAATATTTCCCGAGATATCAATAGAACAAAGAGGTAGTTCAATTTTGGATGTTTTTCAGCCGGACAGTAAAGAGTTAAACTCCAAATATGTTTCGAAAGTTCTGTTTCGTTTAAATATATTTTGTTTTGAAATGACTTAGTGTGGTTTCTGTATCGCTCTTTAAAACTACTTGCTGTCATGCCTATTTAGTGTTTGGTGCTGTTTGTGTCATTTGTGGAAACTGTTGCCTTGTATACTATGTTCTTTGTCAAGCACTGCCCAGGAAGTGGGCACTTACTCTTGTCTCTGCAGTTACAACTATTTGCGTTTTTTTTTAAAAAAAGATTATCCGAGAGGTTAGAATTTACAAGGACTTCGCTTTTGAAATGTTTGTCAACTCACACAAAGTTACTGATCTGCCTCCTGGAAACAGCCTTGTTAAGAAGAAATACTACCTTAACAATGTATTTATATTTATAAGCAACCTGTCCACCTGTAATGGTTTCGCAGTGAAGACAAAAAAAATACTACAAACCGAGCTGGAGAAATCATTGGGATAACCGTTGACTGGGAATCGTCATCATGTGAAACGAAGGAGATGAGACACAAATCTATATATTGTGCTTTGATATTGAACAGCCACGAAAATATGTGCAAATCTTGTTCTTCAATCAAATTTAATTCCTTTTACAAAACATTAAGAAATGATGACAAAGAAAACCAATGCACATCGTTTGAGAAGAGAGAATCGTACATGACTTCGGACGAAATTAAAGAAAAACTCTCCCAAGAAAAAAAAAGAAGAAAAGTGGATCGCAGACAGCGTTATTGTGAGGAACTAATGTACGAAATTAAGACGATGGATGAAGAAGATAGTGCTGACTTCCAAAAAATATTTGATGGCATCAGTACAGAAGACCTGAACGAAGATATGGCATTATTTTGGGAGGCACAAAGGCAAGCGTTGCAGACAAAGGAATCCAGGGGGCACAGATGGCATCCTAAGTACGTTTTCCATCAAACATATTCATGTGTTGAATAATATATAACAGGCAACATTCACTACATTTCATGTTACCCATTAAATAGAGTTATGAAATGCTATTGATTGATAAGAGGTTAATAATAAATATTAAATGGTATTATTATGGTTAAAACATAATTCATTTCTGTATTTTATATATATTTTTCCACATAGAGTGGAGTTCTGATCCTACCATCAGGACGCCTGCTTTCACTTTACAAAAATTCAGTTCGACAAAATGCTGGTTTTAATGATGAGGTCTTGGAGTGGATGGTGATTGAGCTGAACAAACTGAAAGCAGGTGCATTTGGAAGAGAAGGTGGTATTATGTTCGATGAGATGGTAATACAGGTATGCATGTTATATTATTATTCAATATTATACCTCAACTATAAATTGTCCAATGAAAGAGCTAGACTTGTACCATGTGACCAGTCAATTTAAACTCGAATTCCCATCTTTAACCTCAAATTCCCCACTGATGACATCATCAGCGGGTAATTTGAGTTTAATATATCATTTATAGACCCTTCGTTCGGGGAATTCGTCGAAATATTACCCCTTGGGATGATATATCCCACGGATGTATCATCCCTCGGGGTAATTTTTTCGTCGAATTCCTCTCTCTCCGGGTCTATAAATGATAATTATATAACTTCTCAATAAATCCTTGTTATTTGATTGTATGATTATTATATGGTATGAATGGATTTCCATTACACTGATAATCTTTTATTATGCATTTGTAAATTCAAGGAGGACCTTCAACTAAAGACCACAAATGGTATAACAAAGCTTGTTGGATTAGTGGATTTAGGTGAATCACATGATGTAATGAATGCTTTAAACAAAGGTTGGTGGGAAATTCATTTTAAAGTTAAATTTTAAAATTCTCTGAATTGGATCTGTGACCTCAGCCATTTGTTTTTTAAAAGTTATAACTCCTTCCGTCTGTATGGTCAGCAGTCCACCACAGAGACAAGATCGGCAACCGGAATGCTTGATGAAATCCTATTCATAATAGTATACTAATACACATTATCAGTAGTGTGCATGCTGTTTACATACAATGTTTACATACACCTGGGTGTATGTAAACAATGTATGTAATATTTAATTTAATTATTACATTTTTATTAATTAACTCTTATATTTTACTCAGACAATCATTCATTGCAATTGGCTACACATGTACTCCAATTTGTATTCCTTGGAAATACTGGTTTTCGATTTCCTTTTGCCCACTGGCCGACAAAAGAAGTTGATCCTGGAACTCTCTATGATTTATTCTGGAATGCAGTACTTTGGCTACTTAAAGCTGAAATTGTGACCACATACTGTTGCTGTGATGGTGGAGAGGCTAATCGGAGCTTTATCAAGCTACATTTCAAAGGGAATGATCCGGTAAAAGAAAACTTCTCTGTTATCAACCCCTATACCAGAGATTATATCACCTTCATTTTGGATTTTCCTGTGAGTAAAGTTTAAAAAACATTTCACTGTTGATTAGAAAATGACATCCCATGTATACATAACTTTATCCAACCCGGAGATGGAGTTCGAAAGAATTTGAAAGTTCATGGTCATGGCCTCAGTTAAACATATAAATAATTACAACTTATATTCAACATGTTGTACTATTATTTCCTTATATAGCACAATGTGAAGAAAATAAGGAATAATGTCTCTAAGAGCAAGGAAGGTGGTACGAGAAACCTAACGGTCAGTAAGTTGCCAGTCACTTGGAAACAGTTGGTAGATGCTTATAACTGGGACCAGAAAAATTCCTTACCTTTACACCATCGCTTAACCCCGAAGCATTTTGAACTAGGGTATGCAATTAAGATGAGAAACCACCTGGCCGAGCAAGTACTTGATGCCGATATGCTTAATCTGATGAAGGTATACATGTGCCTAAGTATTTGTAATTATTTTTATTTAGGTAGAAAGTACCATTCAGTTTTTGAACATATTACATTGTATCAATAGCTATTGAACATATTACAGTGGTAACAATAGCTAAATTTTATTTTATTTTTACTCCAGGTAACATGTAATTTAACAGACACTCTTGTCTGTTTAACAGACACTCTTGAAGTTTCGCTGCAAGAAAATATGAGTGCAAAAGAAAGAAATAAACTTTTTATTTCTACGAAAACCATGTTTGACATTTAATCGACTATTTTAGGTTTTGAAGAATTTTGCAGGCAGACCTTCAAAAGGCACTCGGGATGTTGCATTTTTGCTTTTCGGATGAATAGCAATATTGTTGAGAATGTCTTTTGCCAGCAACGTGGGAGGAATGGGCAAAATGACAACCCAACGTACAGCCAATATGGACCAACAATGAATGGGATTCTACTTGGACAAATGTCAGTGACAAAGAAGAGCGAGCAACACAGGTGCCATTGACAATCTGTCCTTTTACAAGCCAAGTAAATTGGTGCAGAAAAACAGAGAACAATCTTCTTAAAATCAGACTGTTTTGATGTAATGAATTTGTGTATATCTGTATATATTTTGAGTATAGTTATTTTAATAAATAAATGTAACAATAGGTAGGTCTTTCTTACAAGGCCAACAACAATGAGATAGTGACAATATGCAATGGGGCCTATGTGGGTTTACGTTATGCTTTTCTTATTACCACCAAAACTAACACCCTTTGGTGTTAAGATAACATCTAGCACCAAAGCGAGGCTTAGCGGTAGGATCAAAAGTGTAATGTAAACCCACACAAGCCACATAGTGAGTTCTAGATATCACACAAATTAATGAATGTTCAATATTAATTTATGTAAATTACTCTATATTGTAATCTAATTGTTAATAAATAGTATTGTTATAACATTAACTATATAAAATATTTGTTTCACATTTATAACATTAAGAATCATTTACAAGAATTTAGTAAAAATAATTGTTTTAATATTATAGCAATTTAAATGCCTTACAATACAGTAAAAAACCTGGTAAACAAGAACCTAAATTTTTCCCAATCAGCCTGGGATAGGTGCTTATATTCTTATATGTTCTTATATAAACAAATTCTTAAATTCAGCCTGCGGTTCTTAATAATGGTAGGTTCTTGTTAGTGTGTTTTTACTGTGTGCTAAATTTGTGTATTTAGACGTTAGTCAGAATACAAATATGTCCCCAGTCCTTTATCTGCTACCATATACTAAATTGGCAAACTCAAAATAATATTATGCACATGACGTATAATTTGGCTTTTAACAGAATTTACATTATTGTGATGCAATGGATATTTATCGCAAATAGACACCAACAAATCCACCTAAATCATGAATAGGTGACTTTATCACTACATTTTTCTCATTATTCAGAACCGCATACAGTAATACAGTATTTGGTATTAATACAGTATTAGGTATTTGTACTTTGAGAAGAAGTACAAATACTACTCAACATTGAATACATTTGTGTCTACAAAACCAGCAACAGTTTTAATCTTAGTTACTAAAATTTCATTTAGTTTGGCTTTGTTCCATCTTAAGACAAACCTTAAACCATAAGCCTGATAAATAATCTTGATTTCTACCTTGTTATACAAATTAGTATTAAATACTCTGGGTCTCTTACTCACCAGAGCAACTAGGAATCTATGTGAGTTTTCCTTGCATGGACTGTCATCATTCTTTATACTTTCGATGGTCACTTTATCTTCTTTACGTTCCTTGATGGTCTTCCTCTCAATCACTCGTTTACGGTGTGCTTCGGTCTTTTGGATGTTGTAGTCCCGACGAAAATCTCTGAGGTATTGGGCACAACCCATGTTGAAATACCTTTAAGCAATTCCAATTCTTTCTCCTCACCACTCTCAAAGAGTTTCTTCCAAAGAGAAAGAAGTTCAGAGTTCTGTTTAGTGCTTATTACAACAACATTAAACATATCTTCTTTGTACTCCTTGAGATGAGCATGGGTTAAATAATTAACCCGACACTTCTCCAATTCCACAAAAAAATCAAATGTTTCATCATTGACATACATCAATGCATTGTCTCTGTACTGCTTGATATCTATGACTTCCAAGCTGCTTGCATATACTGTTGACGCATGTGCTACATTGGAGTTGACCAAAAGACTTTCAAGGTGGTTTATCAATGTAAATCTTTTGTTCATCTCCGCTCGAACTTGTAGATTGGAAGAGCAGACATTCTTGCTGATGTAGCTTCGGTGACAGTGAATTAATTTTGCCACAACCCAGCCACTGACATATCGCACTTTACCATGGCAAGTTTCACTTACCTCCCACACATTGGCACCTTGCATGGAAGTTTCACTGACAATGTTCACTGTCTAGAAATGCATTTTTAGGAGCATTGTCCTGATTTTCTTGACAATTTCTGTCAAGACACAGTAATGATGGATTTGAAGATGATTAGGTGTATCTTCAATGACAGCTGAAAATTGCTGACCAATATTATTACTGGCGAGTAATTCTATCTCATCAGATCGGATCCCCTTGAAGTCGACTTTCCCACTGCCCTGATAACTTGTTGTCCTGGAAACAATCATTGTGGCAACATGGTTCCAATTTATTTAAAAAAACAGTTTAAACTTTCTCAAGTGCAGGGTCTGGAGTTTGGTGATCAGACTGTTCTCTTTCCTTTAAGGGAATCCTTCATCAGAACAGACTGGAGAGGTGTCCTTTATATCTTCAAGGAAATCCTTCACATCAACATCACTGTGGATGTTATGACCAGTTGAATTCATAAGACTATCATTCAAAATGTCATCCATAATATCAGTATCCCCAGGCACTATTTGTTGAGGCCTTTCTTCTAATAACTCTCGACAATGCTTCTCAATTTCAGATAACTCATGTTCTGACAAACTGTCGAGACACAAGTCATCTTCAATTTGCAGTTCACCATTCTCTGTAAAAGGTGGTGAACATTCACGATTACTTCAGCAAATGCAATGGGGAAGGACAGGTTTGCTCGTAAGTTATTTGTAAAACTCATTGACCTTTGGATCTTGCTTGATCAGCTTCCTCGTATTGAAACCAACAATGGAAAGCCCTTCTTTCGTTGTGACCCGTGAACATGCGACATACAATTGGCCAGATGTAAACTCATTACCACTGTGGACTACAACAGCATCCATAGTCTGCCCCTGAGCTTTATGGGCAGTAAAAGCCCAAGCCAGTTTAAGTGGGAACTGCTGCCTCTCACCAACCATCTTTGATGTAACTTGTGCATTTTGTCATACCAAGTGCATTTTGGAATTTTCATGGTGATTCCAACTGTGGTGAATGCCACAGTTGGACCATCATCTTCTAGGAGAACCACTTTCCCTCTTACGCCATTCCGCAGCTTTGTTGATAGGTTGTACACCAGCATAACCTCGGCTCCAACTTTAAGACATAATCTGGATTCTGCTGTTGTAACTTTGTCTAACAAATGCGCGTCCATACTATCAGTGGAATGGTAGACTTTTATTTCACCAGGCAGTTTCACAAGTTCTGACATATTAAAATAATTTGCGTTAAAATTATTACAGAAAATGTGTGGCACAAACTCCAATCCATGTTCTTCTGCATATAAGGGCTTCCCAGCCAATTCTTCGTTAATGAAGGTTGAAGTTTCCTTGGTGATTTCACCTGACGACAGCTGCTTAAGAACCTCGACAAACTATTCTTGGTTTTGGCGGTACACTGAGGTTAGTTCCACAGAATGAGGAAACATGGTTTTCCACAACGGGCTTTCAAAGCAGTACTTACCACTATCAATGTCGTTCGAAACAGGAGGAAGTTGTCGAAAATCACCGACAGCAATTACCTGGATACCTCCAAATGGTTTGGTGTCGATTCCTCGAATTTTTTGGGCAATAAAATTGACGTGTTCGAATGTTCTTCGATTCAATTGCGAGATTTCGTCGATAATCAAAACGTCGGTCGTTTGCCAACGTGACAATCATGCCTCTCTACCCATTATGGACTTGACAACAGCATCCACATTCATCCTCGTAGATTTTAATCCAGCAAACGAATACAGAGTGATGGCGTTCTCGTATAACCCACAAGCCATCCCTGTCGTACAGGTAACTGAAACATTCTTTGTTATCATCAGCAGTTCTACGAACGTCTTGACAGTAAAAGTTTTCCCGGTTCCCCAACCGCCGCCAAGGAAAACATTGTGTTCACATAAAGCAAGATCAAGGACTTGCCTTTGCTTTTCATTTAGATTGACTGATTGCATAGGAAGCGGAATAACAATTAGGATTTTACATAGTTACAAAAAGTCTTTTGAGTATAAAAGATTCGTATACTTACATTGCTAGAACTTCCAGCAAGATGTCTACCTGATAAAATGCCAGTGCACGAACATCTACGAAGGGCGCTCGGAAGACCGTCGGCGTTTCCGACGAGTAAACTGTCCAAGCTACTTATGGAACACGTTGAACATAAAAGTCAGTGAAAATCTTGTGAAATATTCACTTATTTCATGTCGGCTTTTCTATTACAAGGGTCACTGCTTGTTTATTTACAATATAGCAAGCGCTCTAAAGAAAACTGCTTTCAAAACAAGTCTGGAACGCGTAGTAATTTCGCATATAGACTATCAAAGATTCAGAGTTTCATCCCTTTCCTCTCTTCTCCTCTTCTCCGCGCGTGTTTTATCGCACAGCGGGGCACGCGTATTCACGTGGTACCCAGTGACAGCTGTTTCGAGTTTCAAATTACTGCGCGTGCAATTGTCGTCTCAGCTTTCAGTGATCGTCACGCGTATTCACGTGGAACCAGTGAGAGCTGTTTCGAGTTTCAAATTAGCGCCAAACCGCGCGCGGCGCTTATGTGAATAGTGCACGGCTGCACAGTATCATAAGCATCGCTTTCTTTCAATATTCAATATAAAACATCAGAATTTCCATAATATAGAATAAAATAAAGAAACAGAGAAACACATCACAGGAGTCAGCGTTGGGCTCCCTGTGTTTTTACCACGGCGCCTGCGTTGAATAAACGTTAGCGGAGTAAAGGACGATCATGCGCATCCAAAATCAGTTTCCCCATTGATCCGCTGAGGAGAGGTCAGATTGGTGTGCGTGATATATTGTCGTATTTGTGCGACTCTGATAATCATTGGCAGATTTTTCGGTTGGAGTCTCCCGCCAAAATGTAAGTTGGCTTAACTTTTCGCTTTTTTGCCAAGACCACAGAGGTAGTATATCGTATAACATTTCACTTTCTGATGAAGGGCTTTTGCGAGAAACTTAGAATTCCTATACACACTATTTCCGTTATTACATATAATTATATATATATTTTACTATATATATATATATATATATATATATATATATATATATATATATATATATATATATATATAGCAAAAAGGTGGTAAACTGCCAATAATTTAGTGACGAGATACTGACGTTTCGAGCGGAGCCCTTCAGCCTCTTACTCTGATGAAGGGCTCCGCTCGAAACGTCAGTATCTCGTCACTAAATTCTTGGCAGTTTACCACCTTTTCACTTTGCTATATATTCAAAACACTGTCTACGCAGCACTCTACTTTACTTATATATATACATATACATAGTATACGTTTAAATATAGAGAATATAAACTTTTATTGACAGCTGTATATTGTGTATCTTCTACAATACCGCGGCTTAGTGCTGCAATTGTTCTCAAGCAGACTTTCAACCGTGTCGTTATATGTTTAATATTGCACTCATGCTCTGCTGTTTGATCATTTCACTATTTACCAACCAAATCCCACCAGAACTCTATATTTTAAAACATAAGAGAAAAATATGTCAGAAAGAAAGAAAGAAAGGATATGAAAATATATCGGGAATCTCTACAGTCTCGTTAGGGACCTTAAGATCTTACTTATATATTCCATTTTGCCGTTGTCTGTTCAATTGATAATAATATTTATTCAGGAGAATCAACGTCACAACCAGTGTTTTTCAGAAGGTTCCTGAAAAACATAAAATATAAGATATAGGATAATGTATACATGTATTACAAAATTACGGATTACGAATATATGTGGAAATTATTAATATGATTACATTACAAATAAGGTTAAGTATGAGGTTAAACAGTAATCTTAATATGGACATGGTAACTTAAAGAGTTCGTTTCTAAAGGTAGCTAATAGTTCGAGTGATTTGATATTGGGGTGCAAAGCATGATAAACTGACAGTTTCTGTTTCCCCCAATTTGTCTTCGGTTTACTGAGTGTAGATTTTGCAGCTAATTAAGTATTTGCATCATAAAGTAGAAGCTACTTTCATAATCGGCCTCGGGTTCAGCTGAAATATCAGCCCAGTTTGTCGGTATGAAGTTTCAGCCCGGCCTCATCAATAAATTCCTTAAAAATTGACGTTGCGATATTACATGGCGAAAATTTCTGCCCGGACAGAAATTTCAGTCCGGTTGCCGCTCACCCGCGCTGGAAATTTCAACCGGCTGAAACTGGCTGAAATTTCCCATGTCGCTCAAAAATGTCAGCCTGGGTTAAATTTAGCTTGTGAAAATGTAAACGGAAAAACTGACATGGCTTCTGAACAATTTTCGAGTTTCAGCCCGAGCTGAAATTGCTTATGTAGTGAAATTGCTTTTCAGCGTAATTAAGTGTTTGATAGCTCATTGACACCAGGTGGTATGTTCATTAATCTCATGTCATATCAAATTTTGTCAGTGATTACATGTAATATTTAACTTGTTCTCGTAACTTTTGAAATGTGATGTTAAAGACAGTACGAATGTTTCGTGTCCTTGAAAGAGAAGATCTGGTTGTGTATTGACCGAAGGAAAGATATCATTGAAGCGTCTGTGAATAATTTACACGGAAATAGACATGTTAAGAGAATTAAAATTGCCTTGTTGTTGAGAAATTGCAGGGGTTTCCTCATTGGCCGACCTTCTCAAAAGTAACATGATTGTCTAAGGGAAGTCGTGAATCGAAAAACACGGCACACGGTACGCAAGAGTAAAAATTGAAACTCGACAAGCTCCAGGCACACGAGATCGACTCACACGCCAAGTTTGATTTGAAGATGATGGTTCAAATTTTTTCAGCCCTTCAAGAAATAGTTAACTACCCCCAACGGCTCGAAAATGCGATAGATGGCCCTCTGGCGCCACCTTCTGTTATATCGCTTTCTGTAGACAAAGTGTCGCCAACCCCACAAACTGTACAATATAAGCCTTCAGCTGCATCATCTTGCGTGAATTTAATTTCTTTCGCCCATATAATTTATTTACATTGCTAGCTATAATAATTTGTTAGAACTAGGGGCCTTTTAGATTTATTAATTTATTTAATTAATGTCAGTTCAAATTTTTGAATAGAAAGAAGAATAAGCTATAAAAAATTAAGATATGAAATATATTTTGTATAATATACCGTATGAAAGCCTATGTGGTTTGGATAACAGCTATATTTTGAACTACAGTGCAGTTTGGCGTGCACATAACAGTGTTTGGCACATAACAGTGTTTGAGACATAACAGTGTTTGGCACATAACAGTGTTTGGCACATAACAGTGTTTGGGATTCATAACGGATTCATAACGGGTTCCGAACTCGTTCGGAACTACAGTACTGCCTAGAAATAACCTAACACTGCGGTTGCGGTCATTTAGCGGTGAGGTTGCGGTGGATTAGCGGTTAGGTTGCGGTGGATAAGCGGTCAATTGGCGGTGAGGTTGCGGTGGATTAGAGGTGAGGTTACGTTCGACAAAACCAACCGCATGAGAAAAACTACGCCGACTAAACACTTCGGGTTCCGACCTTGTCCGACTATTCAGTAATGCGCGTGTGTCAATAACAGTATGACAGTATGCCGTTCAAAATCAAATATTACTCTCGGTTTAAAAAGTAGAGTGCTTTGCCGGTAAACAGCGGACTTTTGATTTGAAACCAACCAGTGAGTTTGTGATTATTATGAATGAATGGATAGTTTTCGCGTGGGCTGCAATCTCCTTGAAAGATTCACAGTTGTAGTTTGTGGCAAATGGCACCACCAAGGTCCAAAATCACGATCTGTCGGTTTCAGTTTACTTTCAGACGATTAGAAGTTCCGCATTGTGTCATTCTTTTCTCGGTGATCAGTTTTAGATTTGGAACTAAGCATATAAATGTCGAATGCCAACGAATTTGCGAACGCGCGTCTAAAACCCCGTGATGTTTGGAACGGAGATAACCGGTCGGTTTCGCTAAACCTAGAGTCAGTTCGCCACACACATAAAGTCAATTCGCTAGACACATTAAGTCAGTAATTCGCTACACACATAAACGGAAAGCGGAATATATATCAGCGAAAGCGCGTTGGCGATGCCGATGGACGGCATCTCTGTCACTGAGTCACACTTATTGTGTATTATTATTATATATTATTTATTATTACTTATTGTTGTATAGCAGCTATTTCAACAAAACCGCGTTAAAATTAGCTTGACAAAGACTAGTATTTGAATAGGTATTCTTCGAGAGCATTAATGGCAGCGCGCATTGGCGATGGACGGCATCTCTGTGAGTCATCGCTTAGATTCCATCTAAGATTTATAACGCTCTTGCACTGTCATTGAGGTGATCTGTTTAGTAAATACGTATTAAACAAATCAAGTTGATTGTTTTTTAATAAATGATGAGTTGTAGCGAACTGACTTAATGTCATGTGTGTAGAGAACTGACGGCTTTATGTGTGGCGAACTGACTAATTTATGTGTGTGCGGAGTCCTTCAGTAATTATTTTGATCTAGGGCTCCGCTCGCAGAAATATCAGTATTTCGTTGCCATTTGGCAGTTCATCACCTTTTCACTGTACTGTCGGTTCAGTTTTCTTTTAAACGCGTGCTTCGGATGTTCCGGTGTAACTTCACACAGCAAAAAATCTGAAACTATTGGTATTAAAATCGACTTTGGCGGTTTGGCCCCATTTGCCACAACCTATTAAACTATCACAAACAACCAAACGCTTTTAGGACATTTTAGCCCACGCGAAAATTGCTTCATTGTTAAACATGATAATCACAACTCCCCAGTTTGTCAACGCACTATACTATATGCACACCATTCGCGTTTTTTCATTCGAAATACTGAAAAGTGCACGTTTAATAGTGCCAGTGTCCACCGGAATTTGATTATTATTCTGTGCCAGCGAGGTGTCACACCGTTCTTATTCGTAGCACTACATGTATAATATTATATAAAACTATGCTAAGGTTTCCGTAAAGAAGGTACCCAAGGAAAACGAAAGGGACGTCCAAAGCATCCCCTGAAGGTATTAAAGTTTTAATAATTATTGTAGAATTTTAAATCGCTTAGTAGCGTGTATATAAATCCTCCTGTTGATATGCTTATAAATTCAGATGGCCGGCTGTCTGTAAAATACGAACCAAATACGAATGTAAACAAAAAGCCTCTTTAACGAGAATAATATATTGACCTGCGCGCTGCGTTTAGGTGATTTATTCGTTACAAGAATATTTGTTATGCCTTGCGATAATATTTTGATATTAATATTAATCAGCATGGTTGAACCTAATGTTCGGCACATGAGAAATTCGACGTTTGAAACGGGTAATTGTTCAGTTTGCTAGTTACATTGCCAGTGATATGCACGTGTATATTATTCGATTTGGACACCAGTCTCGTCCGTAAAAATGACGTCCTCGAACGCGTCTTTTACCGCTAAGGCATTCAAACAGAACAAGAGCCTCTTTATTTTGTTTGGCTCTCGAACAAGCTGGCAATAACGCGAATTTTCATGCCTCCAACCAAGCTGCTCGCGTCTGACTCGACGAATTATTGATTGTGAGACATTCATCCACCAGTTTGATATTTATTTTCAGCAGATGTTAATTCATCATTCGCTTTCATTGTTTCCTCGATGCCAACTTCAAGTGTTTCTTTTTCAAAAGCGGTTTTCTTCAACTACGTGGCGCATCTCGTAGATTCCCACCATTTCGTCGATACCGAGAAAGAAATAAAATTTAAAGCCGATCTCGATGTTCGCGATTTTTGTTATCGGAACTGATGAAGACCAAAGCGAAACAATTCGTTTCCTGGCGTATTGCGATAATTTCTCCATTATTTACGAAAAGACGGAGCGAACCTTATGGTACTGTATGTCGCGGTTTTTTCAAATGGCCAAAGGACGCCAAACTTCGGAAAAAGCTACTCGTTCCGGAACGTGTCGTATAATTTTCGACGTACGAACCGCGCTTGCTTGCGGAAGGTTAAACCTAGGATCAACCGAGGTGAGACTTAGGTTGACCCTAGGTTGCAACCGAGGTTCAACCTAGGTTCGACCTAGGTTTTCGTTAGGTTACTTCTAGGCAGTACTGTAGAGTTCTGTCGGAACACAATTGAACACGTTCGAATCTCGAAGCTGTTGTTATCGTGATCAGATCGGCCACCCATCGGAATTATTCGTTGCTCCCCATTGTTTAGCATCACTTTATCATTTGGAGAGCTTTCCACATATTCAAGTCATAGAATAAATTCTTTAAAGTTAAATATTTCTTGAAGAAGAGGGTTTAAAACACCAAGATTTATTTATTTATTTATTTAATGTTATTTATACACGGTAGGCTTATCAGCTATATTATAATAAAATACTTAAAAATTAAAAAGCTGTTTTTCAAAGGGCCGTGTATCTAATTAAGTATGGTTGGCCATATGTTGCAAAATTCAACAACCGATATATTTATCACATTCAACAAAAAATATCACACTCAACAAATAAATATCACATTCAACAAAAATATCACATTCAACAAAAAATATCGCGTTCAACAATCAACAAAAAAATATCACATTCAACAAAAAATATCACATTCAACAAACAATATCGCATTCAACAATCAACAAAAAAATATCACATTCAACAAAAAAATATCACATTCAACAAAAAATATCGCGTTCAACAATCAACATAAAATATCGCGTTCAACAAAAAATATCGCGTTCAACAATCAACAAAAATTCTCTCAACATATCCCAGAAAACACTGCGGTCTCTAAATACAGGTTTTCGCGGGAACACGCGCGAGCGATACAATTATGGAGGAAGCAAGTATGGAGGAACTCGTTAGAAGATGGGTCAGGGAAGAATTAGAAAGAAGTGGAAGGAATAATAATAATTCAACGCGAACATTGGTTGAAAGAACGCGGAATTTAATTGAAGCGTCTGCATCTTCGGCCGCAATGGATATTGGCACAAGGGCAGATAACCAAGTTAACATACCGACTGCACTGCAACCTCGAGCACAGACTCAGCCGTCCACGGCGAGGTCCGCGGCGTTAAGTTCGTCAACGAAAAGGCCTGCTCCGGGACGCACACTTCGCTTTAAAAAACGAAGTAAGGCCTCAGAAGTAAAAATAAACGTTATACCAAAAAGTGTGTACCTCTTGGATCGCCCTGAGGAATGTGGAGACGATCAATATTCCCTGACTGACAACATGGTGCTAATAAAAGGTGAATGCGACTTACAGTCAGATTACACTGAGGACAAAATTCGCACAGAACTGGCAAGTCTTTTTAAGACTAAACTACCTTTGATACAGAAAAACGATTTTGATTTTGTTAAACGAGATCGAAATACCATTATAAAACCTCTAGTCAAATCCAATCATGTATGGGACTTCAAGCATGTAAAACATTTGGCTGGGTCGGGAAGACTTTATGTAAGGCTCAATATTTTGCAAGACGTATTGGAACATGAGGAGAATGAAAGTAGCGTGGAAGAGCGTACATTAGAAAGCAACACAAGAACTGAAAATTGCTCAAGCCTTTTACCTACACCAGCTTCTTGTGGCAGAGTATCAAATTCGGTATCAAGTCATTTTGACAGAGCATCAACGTCTGGTGGCACAGCATCATCTCCTAGTGGCAGACCATCAACTCCCAGTGGCAGATCATCATCTTAAATTGTGCCACAGCATCAACTCCCAGTGACACAGCGTCTACTTCCAGGGACACAGCATCTACTTCTTGTGGCAGCTCATACATAGATTCAGCAGTTTGTACCCTATCAACATTATATCCAGATGCTGACTGTCAATTGGTGAGGGAAGTTGTTATTTTACATGACAATATTGATCTTGCTGCTAATGCTTTGAGTGAGGCAATCAAACCATGGCCAGAAGTTACTGGCATTGCAGCTGTGGTGGATGAAGATGTTAGTGACATTTTGAATAGACTTAGAAAGAAAATGAAGCCATTATCTTCTGCAGAGAAGCTAAAAGTAGATGAAGATGACTTAATTATGGATTTCTTGCATCACTACAAAAATCCAGAGTTTGATCCATCAATCCCAATCAAAGTCCAGATTAGAAAGCAGCCTGCTATTGATGCCGGGGGAGTAATGCGTCAAGCATTCAGCACTTTGTTCTTATGGTCTGCAATGAAGGTGGTCTACAGTTGTTTGCAGGACCTTCTGATAGGGTCACTCCCATTTACAGCTGTGAGAACATTCTTACAGGTATATTTGAGGTGCTTGGTAAGATGATTTCTCATAGTTTAATTCAAGGAGGTCCTGGTTTTTCTTTCCTTGCACCTGCAATTTATTGGTACCTGCAATTTATTGGTATCTTGCTACTGGTGAACTGAGAGAAGCTGTTACAAGAGTATCATGCATAGATGTTGTTGATTCTGAAGTTGCAGGATTTATAGAGAAGGTAATCAACGGAATTTGCTGGGAAATGTGTTAATTACTTACTAACACACAGCTATGTTATTGAAACACAGCTATTGCTTTGTATAATTGTAGTGTAAGCAACAGTGTTCTTAATTGTGTTTTATGCAGCACAGCAGAATATTAATATACTGTAAATTCAAAATTTTGGTTTATGATTATTTATTGTCAGATGAAGTCTGCTGACTGCAAAGATATTATGGAAGTGGCAAATGATGTGGTTTATTATTAGCTTATTGGAGCAATGTGGGGAAAAAAGGATTTTAACTGTAAGTAAAAAATAAATGAACAGAATATACTATAAAACAATCATAACCTGATTATATATTATATAGATATAATTATGATTTGATTCATTTTTTGAATTATGACCAGGTTCTCAACAAATGTCAATAATGTCAATTTATTTTACTTGTAATTAAATAATTTATTAATATTGTCATAGCTAAAGATGATCGAGGCAGAAATCATAGTTTTAGAATGATTATCTATCTATTCCCAAGGTCCCAGGCAAGCTCGTACCCAGGGTCTTACCTCCGCTACCCAATCTCCGCTACCCAATCTCCCCCCCCCCCCCCCCCCCCCCCGCGACCCTGGGTACGAGGTTGGGACCCAGGCTCCAGTATTGAAATGTTTTTAAATAATACTATTATTATTGCTTAACTTTTTGCAACTACCATGACTTGAATTACTGTATAGTACAATTTATGTTTTAGGTCCAAAACAAGCATGCAATTGTGCAATCCCTTATTTTGCATAATACAATTGTAAAGCATAAGGCTGCACTTGATCAACTAAGAAAAGGATTATCAACCCTTGGTCTTCTGAAGGAAATTGAGAAGATGCCACTGAAGTTTGAGTGTTTCTTTGTTCACCATGAAGGTGAAGTTAATTCAGCTTTTATTAAGAAGTTGCTTAAGTTTAAGGAGTCAGATAATCCACATTTTCAGGAAATATTTCAGATGCTCCTTTCATTCATTGAAAAATCCACTGAAGAAGAATTGGTATCTTTCCTGTTTTTTGTCACTGGCTGTAAATCAAACACTGCTGTTTTCAAACCTGGTGCTGTAAGTGTAACTGTTGAAGATACTCAATGTATTTATGCATCAACCTGTCTGTTAGAGCTCAAACTTCCATCAACTTTTTATACAAATTAAGAATTTGAGAGTAGTATTAAAGCAGCCATAAGTGGCACACAGTTTAATACATTATAATGAATACCTGGATATGCAAAAACTATTTACATTAACTGCTGTTGATTTACTGTTGCCAGTCTTACTTTGTTTTAGTAATGCATGTTTCATATTTTTATTATCCTTTTCTGTTAATATGTAACACAATTTGTGGTGGCCATCAATTAAAGGGCTTTTTACACACACAAATTAGTGTAATCTGAGAATAAAATAATAATCATTTTGGTATTATAAAACTGACAGAAAAGAGGTTTCTGAAGCTAATTAGTGATGAGTAAAAAGTCTTTAAATTGGTGACCATAATGAATCAGGTCTATAAATGTGTTCATTTTCAAACAAAACCATTATTAAAGTTCATATTACTGTAGTTCAACACAAATAGTAAATATTGTTGTTTTAAACATGGGTCGTTACCAAAATAGAAACTCAACTATTTACTGTCAGACTATTTTAATTGTTTTAAATTGACTCCAAAGTAATATAAATTGCTTTTACTGGTACTATTTAAAGATTATAACTAAACCAAAAAAAAAGTTATTAGTAACAATGCTCTATAAATAATTTGTCTGAAAGCATTTGCAACTATTGTAAGTAAGCCTATAGAAGCCTATATTATAATATCCCAACAAGAATAATGCTCAGTCACACTTAAGGTGACTATGTACAGTTTCTTGGAAAGTGGAAAATACAAAGTTGAGAACCAATTAAAAAAAATTGATTTAATTAAATAATTGTTTTTAACATGCTTATTGATTGACCATTCCTAAAGGAATTCACTCAGATTTGTTTGAATGGTAAATAGCAGTCAGTTTTGGAAGGTTACTGTTGCCATAGCAATCAATGTGATTCTGTTTACAGTATACAGTTTTTGATGCTCAGAAAGTTTGTCATTGTATTGCATTTAGTTTTATACTGTACTATATAACAAAATAACTATACAAATTTCTAGTTCTCAAACTTGTATATTCTTCTTCATGAATATGTGTAAGGCCATCTTGAAATTTTTGGCTACATTTCATGAAAGAGTTATCAAATATACCAAAAGCTCACGATTATATATCTTGCTTTTTCAAGTTTTTTTTTAAAATAAATTAAGTTAGAAAGTGTATAGCACAGTTTAAAGCATTTTGAAAAATATCAATCCCATAATGTGATGATTCCTGTATTGGATCAATTTCTAGCTTTAGATGATCTATTAAACCCTGTTCTATCTGTACATCATTTACTTCAAGATGATAGGTCATCATCACCAGGTGAACGGGCATTTGGATCATACCCATACCATTCCAAGTATTCAACCACTTCATGGTGCATTGATCCTACTACATCAGCAGCACCTAATGTGGTATGAATACCAATATCAAGCATTCCATTGGTCCATATTCTTATCGGTGACCAGTTCTGTTCAGTTCTTAATGGGTGATCATTCCATGCACTGGCAAAACTCTTCAGGGCCTTGTTAATCCGTGATTGGAAGACATAATGTAACACAAACTTATGTAGTGGATCTTCAGAGACAAACACTCCAGACTCTTCCATAGTCTGGAATGTATAATAAAAGATATGGGTAACTGCCTGAAAAACATCTCGGCAAAGACGTTCTATTCGTTGATTTCTTGTTGAAGATCCTACCAGATAACTTCCTCGATTTTGGCCTTGTATTTCCTCCATGACTTGCCAAACACCAACATTTTCGCCACCATAGTCTGTTCGGACTCTTGAAGGCCAACCATATCTTGTTGTTGCAGTAAGGAATAGGGATGTAACAGTTTCACTGCAGTTATTTGTTGAACACTTAAGAAAAGCAATTAGGCGAGAATATCCATCGATTCCACCATGAATGACAAACCCCCAAGATACTAAACTGTGGTGCCCATCAATGTGCCACAGACTGTTAGGTCCACGAACCGAGTATGACCGTCTTGAAACAACGATTGCCCACCTAATTCCTCTATTTTCAGGGTCTACTCTACCAAGAGAGTCGCGGATTCTTTTTCGTTGTACTCGCAAATTAAGTGATTTTAAATGTCCTGACACCAATGAATAACCCACAAGAGTGCCATGTTGGTGCATGAATTCTCTCACTATTTCATCCAATTCCTCATTTGTTAACGTCGAGAATCCTGTAATATCTTGCAAACCATACTCTAGTATTTTACGGTAAATTGTCCAGCGTGACACCAAAAGCATGTCTGCGATATTTTGCCAGGTAAAACCCCATGATCGAAATTGAACTAAAACTTCCTCGCCGATTTCAAATTTTGGTCGACCAGGATTTCCACTTCTTACAACAGTAGGAGTGTCAACAGTATAAACAGCTAGACTGGTGCATCTCGTCTGGCCGCTTCTATTTAATTGCAAATATATTAACCTGAAATTTCGTAAAATATTCTGGACAAAAGTTTCAGTGGTTTCAGTCAGATCACCTGAGCCACATTGAACATGCTGCAAAGCACGAATTGCCAAGTCAAGCCTGATAATAATTTGCTCCTCGATGCCCATATTTGACTGATCATCTAGCAGACATTCAATGCTATCCAACAGGTCCAACAAAGATCGAAAGAACGAGTTCCAGTTCAAAAATTCATCCCCCAAATTCGTCGCCATCATCGAGGATGAGATTGAAATCTTGTTGGTCAGCAGTCACATTTGCTGGGCTTATAAGGCGGGGGTTAGGGTTAGAAAACTCATTAGGGGTTAGCGGTTATTTCATGGTTAAGTGACAAAATATTCCTCGATTCCCTTGATGTTATCCAATTAATGTAACTGCTGACCAACAAGATTTCATGCTCATCCTCGATCATCAGCAAGAATTAGTTCCCAGTTTCTTTCTCGTTGCCGCAGGCGCAGCAGTACTTTAAATGTGATATTTTTTGTTGATTGTTGAACGCGATATTTTTTGTTGAATGTGATATTTTTTCTTGATTGTTACGCGATATTTTTTGTTGAATGTGATATTTTTTGTTGATTGTTGAATGCGATATTTTTTGTTGAATGTGATATTTTCTGTTGAATGTGATATTTTTTGTTGAATGTGATATTTTTTGTTGAATGTGATAATATATCGGTTGTTGAATTTTGCAACATATGGCCAACCATAATTAACTAACAGTTACTAACTAATTAACTTCACCAACTAACTAACTAACTAACTAACTAACTAACTAACTAACTAACTAACTAACTATATTACTTACAATTCAATAGGTTAAAATAATAAAACCATGCTACAATACAAATATAGAACTATTACTAAAAAAAACTAACTATATGCAAGTTAAGATAATATTAATGAAAATAAATTTAATTTACTGAATTCCAGATCATGGCACCTCGATAACTAAAACGTTTTTTCCATAGCATTAGTATTCGGTTTGGGTAAGGACAGCTTCTTATTATTACTTCTCAAATCATAACAGTCCCGGTTTACCAACTCAAATAAATTACTTAAATTTGATTTTCCACTGATGCATTTATCAACTATAGGGACAATAATTGCTCATCCCTGCGACACTGCAATGTTTTCCATCCTAATTTGGACAAAGTAACAGTGGCTGTATAGCTGTCACCAGTAATAATGCGAGCTTCTCTGTTCTGTAACTTTTGTAATTTATCTTTTAATTCACCTGAGCAGTTGTCCCAAACAAGGGAACAGTAATCAAAGTGAGGTAGGACTAGAGCTTGATATAATTTCTTTAGACTATCCTTACTGACTACATCTTTAGCTCTTCGTAGGATTCCTATTCCTTTTGATATTTTTTTGGATACATGATCAACATGGGTTCTCCATGTTATTTTTTCATCAATAAAAACACCCAGAGTTTTTGTGCTAGTCACACGATTAATATTTTGATCGTCAATTAAAACATTAGGGTCTATTTCAATTCGTGATAATCTCTGTCGAAACCCGATGATCATGTATTCCGTTTTGCTGATATTTAGAGATAATTTATTCGCTAGTAGTCAGTGATGTAAGCTATTTAGTTCTATGTTTAGATTTCTCTCAATATCTTCACCCGAAACACCGGTTACAGTTATATTAGTATCATCAGCAAATATCGCAGGAATGGAATCGTTTAAACAGTTAGGAAGATCATTTATGTAAATCAAAAATAATAGTGGACCCAGATTCGATCCCTGCGGTACTCCAGTTTTTATATAATTCATGGATGATAACGCTTAAATAAGAAATGAACCATCGCAACATAATTCCCTTGACACGATATAATTCTAATTTTTGTATTAGTATGTTATGATCAACGGTATCGAATGCTTTTTTGAGGTCTAGAAACATAACCCCGTTAATAAAACCTCGATCAATGTTAATAAGCCAAGTATCGGTGATACTCAATAAAGACGTGGTAGTAGAGTGGCCTCTACGAAATCCTGATTGATAATGTGTAAAAACCTTATTTATAATTAAATATGTATTCAATTGCTCAAAAACTAGTTTTTCAAATAACTTAGAAATAACTGATAACACAGAGATTGGTCGATAGTTGCTGCAATCTTCTTTGTCTCCGGATTTGAATATCGGAGAGACACAGGCTTGTTTCCAGTCGTTAGGAAAAATACCCTGAGTTAATGATAAATTACAAAGTTCAGTTAAAAAAGGCACAATGACATCCGAAGAATCTTTTAATAACCTTGCGGAGATCTTATCAAGGCCAGAAGCCTTACTCGGTTTCATTTAATTTATAGCCTTAGCAACAAAAAGGTTTGTTATTGTCGAAAATTTAAATTCATTCGAATTCAGAAAATGCCCGATCTGTTTCGTTTAGGTTAGAAGACAGTTTTTCTCCTATTTCGCTAAAATATACATTTAACGTTTCTGCGATTTCGTTTTCTTTTCTAATAGTGGTATTATCCACTTTAATTGAAGATATCGATGTCGTTTTCGAGCAGCGACCACGACGACCAACAACCATGTCGATGTTTCTCCACATTTCCTTTGGATTGTGTTTATTACCATCTATAGTTTGTAAGCAAAATGTTCTCTTTGCATTTCTAATTAAGCTATTGACACGATTCCGTTGTGTGTCTTACATGTATATGCAATATGAAGGTTATTGCACTTTGATGCAACGGCTCTTTTATAAGTAGTCACGATGGTTCATTTCCCTAATTATAGTTGGGGTTATCCATGGTACGTATTCACTCCTCACTTTACGAGATCTAAGGGGAGCGGTAACCGGTCGTTCCGCCAACGAGTCGTTTCGCCAACTATCAGTTCGCCAACGTCTCGGGTCGATTCGCCAACGTTCTTATGTCAGTTCGCCAATGTTCTTATGTCAGTTCGGCAACGTTCCGGGTCGATTCGCCAACGTTCGCCGACGTTCTTATGTCAGTTCGCCAACATCACGTGGCATCATTAAAGGGGTAGTAAGACCGAAAATCGTCTATCCAATTTTTATTTTATCTATTAGTACTAAAAAAATGAGGAAGAATAGCGTTCTTACTTAGTCAATATCTTATGTTGTTCCAGAGATATTGACGTTTTTGAAAGATGCAAATGAACTTATGACGTCATCTACTCCAAAATTTAAACTAAAGAAAAAACTAAATTTAATCTCTAAAATGAAAAATGTATAAAGCATTAACTATACACAGTGCAGTGTACCATTTTTAGTAGCATACATCTGGAACGTTTCAGCACAATCTAGCAGTAGCCGCTATCTCCAAAGATATTCCTCATTTTTAGAATTTGAGTGGAGTAGATGACGTCATCAGGTATCTCATTTAAAAACTGAAATATCTCTGCAACAAGATAAGACATTGACAAAGTAAGAACGCTATTCTTGCTTATTTCGAATGCACTTCTACATAAAGCCCAAATTGGGATAAATGATTTTTGCGTCTTACTGCCCCTTTAAGCTACCAATGTTTGTAGAAAATTACCACAGTAGTGCAAAAAGAAAAAAATATCTTGTGATATTGATTTTGAGGAAGTTCTATACGAGTCATCGCTTGTTTACTAGTGAAAGAAGGAGTCACATACTTTATAAAACGGGTCACACACTTTGCGGGTCACACACTTTATAAAACATATGTAAATCCCAGTGGTATTACTAACAAAGTTCTAGAAATATATGATTGATATGAATGCGTAATGGAACGCAGCTTCCATCTTTATCAATCATTTATACAGTATACTTGTTGTGTATGCAAGCCTTCATGAAAAGACATTTCCAATCAGCAATACTAAATCGTATGAAATGCGTCAATTATGAATTCCTAACGGGCGATGTATGTTTTGTCAATACAATAGCTTTCGCTAGCGAGAAAATTAGAAAAGCAAACGATATTACGAATATATATTACGAATGAACACCCGAACGATGAGTCATAAACCTTTCTATAACCATGTTTGGTACGTTTTCTCCAATGAGTCACAGATTTATAATGCAATGCATGTTAAATGTCAAATATTTCGGAGTTAGGTTCCCTTCACACGCGATATTCAGATATCTTTTTACTGCAGTATTTAGATTGATTCTTATAGCATGTTTACAGTATATATGTAGCCAAATCAGTGTATTTTCCTGTTTATATAATATAATGGCTATTTTTTTAAGTGATTGCGGTGGTGCATAAGTTTATTTAATTCTGGTGTTAACTGCACGGTGTAAATGAATTTCGAATTACGCAATAATTTGTAGAAATGCAATATCGAATACTATAAAGCACAACGGCGGTAAACGCTATATTTTCGTTGAGCGATGACGCGCACAAAAGCCTAACATCCACCATCCTAACATTTTCCATAGTCTTAACAAAAACACTATTATTCATTGTTTGAAAAAGTCTTTCTCAAACGCGTTCTTAGCGACAGTTCTCTTCTGTGTGTTGTAGTCTATATATTGCTTCAACCAAGAGGATATGGTCAAACTCTAATACTCTATGTATTTTATTTATCTTTAACCCCAAATCCAAATACAACTTCAAATTCCAATAGTGAACCAGATAGTTTTCGTTATCCATCAGATTATGGATAAACTTACTTACACAACGTACCTGTGGATATATTAAATTTGTGTTTTATTTGTTTGCAGTAATCAGAAAGCATATTATCTTTCACCATCAATTTTTCTGGTGCTCGTGGGCAATCATTATGTATATAAGTCGTGCAGTTCATTTGGATACTGTTATGACGCCATATTGAATACATATGAAGAACAACACTTTAATAATATTCTATATAGCTATATATATATATATATATATATATATATATATATATATATATTATATATATATATATATATATATATATATATATATATATATATATATATATATATATATATATATATATATATATATATATATATATATATATATATATATATATATATATATATATATATGCATATATCAGACCGAGTCTGCATGGTCTAGTAACATCTCCCTTCTTTTTTTTGTTCTTTTTCGTAAAAAATACAACGATATCTGAAGTAATATTCTCAATATAATAATATAATAATCTCAAGTAAAATTCCAAGGTTAATAAGTTCTAATAAAGTATTATTACTATAACATAAGTTCTTCGATCTAGCGTCATTACATGTAAATAAATTAAGAAAATATCTATTTCATAACAAAGACTTGATAACGTTCAGCTTGTCGAATTTGTCGTGTTTTGGTCTGTCGTCCAAGGGGAGATGGAACATACTTCTGGAGGTTGTTATTTTACTTGGATGTTGTTTCGGTTGGTTAACACGGTTCGACTGCTGAAGCATTCCCTTGAATTGTCGCTGACTTCCCAGAACTAAGTTGTCGAGCTTGGATAGTTGTCAACTTGGTTGCACTCGTGGACTCTGGATAACTGTTTGAGCTGTTTTCAATTTCATTCTGTTCAGTTTTGATCTTCTTCTAGGTAGTTCTCAGAAACTTTCTATTTCTCCTGTAGAGGTTCCCGACCGAGGATTATCAGCTTTCTGGATGCATGTACAAAGCTGCCATTTCTTATATCCCTTGGCCACTGATGGTTGAAATCGAACTTTTCTCCAATCTGTTCCTTTGGTAATTCTGCTGAACCTCTATCGTAATACTTCTTGGCTTTTTGTCGTTTCTGCACAATTTTCTCTCGAACTCCCTCTTCTTTTGGCCTTTTTATCAGATTCTTTGCAATCTTTACCGCAGATTCCTGCACCTTACCATTAGACTGACTGTGATAAGGCAGGCGATGACGTTACATGTTCAAATTCCCAGACTCTAGAAAAACCAGTAAACTCTCGACTGTCGAACTGTCTTCCGTTGTCTGTCATCACTAAATATGTCATCACTAAATATGTCATCACTAAATATGTCATAACTATAAATATGTCTACTAAAGTGAATCTTGCAGAGTTCGATGACCAAACGATCGATTTCCCAAAAATCTGAATAAAAATTCACAGTAATAAGGTAATCCTCACCACAAAGAGTGAAAATATCAATTGCTACACGACTCCACGGACGTTCCGGAATTGGATGTGTCATCATTAGTTCCTTTTGCTGTCTGTTGATACTCATTGCATGAAGTACACTGTTCGATTTTCTCTTTGATTTCCGAGCTCAGGTTGGGCCAGTATAGTACATCTCGAGCCTTGCAGATGTTACATCCCCAAACAGATTTCAAGACTCGTATATAAATATAATATAATTATGACTCACTATTTTACATGTCTCTCGCATACTTTGTACTCACTATTTTACATGTCTCTCGCGTGATCTTACAGGGGGGAGAAACAACGCGTAATGCATTGCTGACACACTCCCCATCAATTGAGAAGTCTACCACGACAGTAACAAATAATGATCAAGATACCTGTTCCATTTCACAAATGTCTTACTAGGCATCAATATCGAGTGTTCAACTCCGTTTATAGTAACTTATACTAACCATCATGCAGCCAAGTTAGCAAAACAAAAAAAAAAAAAAGTTTATTAATAACAAAAGATTGGCCATTGTGGTATGCCCAATCTGTTTGGTGAAACGTCTGAAACGTCTGTGGTGGACGGCGATCTCGCTGTGGACGTCCTCGATCAATCTCAGTTTCCGAATTAGAGACATTCTCAGTGTCGTGTATCTCCTGTTCTACTTGTTTTTCACTTTCGACGCTTCGAGGCCTGATACCTCTCTCTTCCTGCGGTTCCAACTGAGCTAATTCTGTCGTAGGGTCTTCCGTTTGTTCGCCTTCTAATTCCGTTTCGTCTTCAATTGGTCCAATGGGCTCTGTAGCAGTCGGTTCTTCGATATCTAGTTGTCGATTGTCTCCATGCAGTTTCATTCCCTGAGGGTTGTACAACTTCCCATTCTACATGAAAATCATCATCTTCTTCACTTTGGTTGGTGTTGTTCTCTCTTTGTGTTCCACATTGTCTTGTCTTTCCAAGTTGTTTATGCTGACTAGTTGGATCTTTTGCGTGCAGTTCGGGAGCTGGTACATGCAGGAAAGTACACGGTAAGAGTTGATTTCTATGCATGGCTCGATGTTTACCATGTCGTTGACCTTCTGGTTTGATCTCGTAAACATGGCTTGTCCCTTTGCGATTTACAACAACGTAGACTTGGTCTTCCCAGTACGATCGTAGTTTCCCTGGTTCTCCTCTTTCACTAAGATTTCTGACTAAAACTCTGTCTCCAGGCTGTAATTCAATAGCTAGCGCTTGGGTAGTACGACACGCTTTACTCCGTGCTTTGGCATTGGCAGAGTGTTGTTCGGCGAGTGAATGGGCTTCCTGCATTATTGATGTCCATCTTTTGACGTAGTCACGGTGTTTGTCGGCGTAGACACTGGGTACGTGTCAAATATATTATCCACGGGTAATCTTGGAGCTCTCTCAAACAAAAGGAAGAACGGAGAGTAACCGGTTGCGTCGTTCTTTGTGCAATTATATGCATGGACTACTTTATTAACGCATTGAGCGATCTGGTCTTCTGGGTTTCTGGAAGTGTCCTCAGCATTGCCAGAAGGGTCTGGTTGAATCTTTCTGCTTGACCATTTCCCTATGGGTGGTATGGGGTAGTTCTTGATCTTGTCATTCCGCACAATCTTTCTAGTTCATGGAAAAGTTTGTTTTCGAACAATTTACCTTGATTATGGTGTATTCGAGAAGGAATTCCAAAACGAAGTATAAAATCATCAAAGATCTTTGAGGCAGCAGTTTTTGCAGCCTAGTTCCGAGTGGGATAAACTTGGGAAAATCTGGTGAAGTGATCCACTATGACCAACATATATTCATAATCACCAGTGCTTCTCTCCAGATGCACAAAATCTATAGAGATGAGTTCAAATGGAGAAGATGTTACAATGGTCGAAATAGGTGCTCGTGTAGTAATGTTAGGGAGGAGATTCTTAAGGCAGCTACACACTTTTGTCACGAAGTGTGTAATATCACGTTGCATGTGCGGCCAAAAGAAGTGTTCTCGAGCTAGTTATAGTACTCTTTCTGCTCCTAGGTGTCCCATCTCTTGATGAAGTTCACGATAGACTATGTGATGAAACTTCTTTGGTAAAATTAACTGAAGGTTTGACTCCTTTCGTCTTCTAAGCAGTCTTTCGTCTTCTAAGCAGTCCATCCTCTCCCACTTCAAACTTCTGCCATTCTCTTAGTAATGCACGTATCTCCTGTGTTTCTGTTCGCTGCTGTTTTATCGAGGGCTTCTCTCCTTCAGCCATGAAAGCCAGAACCTTTCCGATGATGGGATCGTTCTGTTGTGCTTCGTGTAGATTTTCCACCGTAACTTTATCTCGCCGAGATCCCCCAGACATTTCGTAGTCGAAATTAAGTAGATCCACATTATCCGTCAATGCTGTACTCCAAACTGTATCTGCTCTATCCTGACTAGTTATACTCGACGTAGTCACATTTACCTCCTCGTGTGACGTTTCCTCTGTGCAGGCTTCAACGTAGTCCTCTATGTCGAAAGGCATTCGAGACAACGTATCTGCCACTTTGTTAAGTTTACCAGGATGATATTTAATATCAAAGTTAAAATCCGCTAGTTCAGCAACCCATCGGTGACCTGTAGCATTGAGCTTTGCTGTAGACTGTACATATGTCAAGGGATTGTTGTCAGTATACACTGTAAAGTGTGGTGCAAAATATAAGTAGTCCCGAAAGTGTTCGCAAACCGCCCATTTTAAAGCAAGAAACTCCAATTTTCCCGAGTGAAGGTGATAATTTCGTTCTGCTGGTGTCAAAGTTCGTGAGCCAAATCCAATTGGTTGCAAGTGACCATCGTTCTCTTGGTAAAGAGCGGCACCAATATTATATAAGTTATCCACATTCCACATTCCTGCCAGCTCCACATCGCAGCTGTCTAAACTCTAATGTGGGTAGAATTATGAACTTACTTTATATAATCATCCACATGCACCAACAATCATGGTAGAATCCCTAATACATGTTAAATCCAATTTGAATAGACCCGTACACATTTGAACAAATTTCATTTTTTTAAAAGCGAACCCATTGTATGATAAGGATGCACTTTCTTCCTTCAACAGCCTTTGGTGTCTGTTTATAGTAACTACTGAGTTGATTATTTCATGTGGAATTGTCAATAGTGTGAAACAAGTAATTTTTTCCTTAGTGATTGAGGGTAGAAACAGCAGTAGACTTCCCCACTATTCTGTTACTGCACCCAAAAATTGAAAAGTTTGGGCTATATAGTTATTTAGTTTGATGTTCTATGAAATAATTAAATTCAGACAAAACAAAGCTCTCAGAGATATTGACAAATTGTCCAAGTTTGGCAAATGAAAGGGCTATTATATAACGTAGCGTCTGGCTGCTATTAATAGCTCAAAATGCAGACAATCAAACCAAATTTAACTCACTAATGATTGCAAATGAGCGGCTGTACAAAATGCAGGTTGCATGTTGGGAATTTGCAGGTTGGGAATTTGCATGTTGGGAACTTGCATGTTGAGAATTTGCAGGCTGGAATACAAGTTGTTTTCTAGACAATCTTTTTTTAGTTCAGCACGGTCTCTTCCTTAAATTAACCATTATCCTTAAGTTACAAATCGCTCTGAATTAAGGACAATGGTTAATCTAATGGTATTTGTAGGGTTAGAACCCAACCCCATCACAACATCAATCCCAATCCCAACCCTAACCCTAAACCCCCGCCTTTGCGAGTTTTCTAACCTTAGCCTAGCGAGTTTTCTAAGCCTAACCCCTGTCTAGCAAGTTTTACGACACAACCATACCTACCTCTCCCATACTTGGTGTCTGTAGACTAATCGGAGAGACTTAGTAATTGACTGTTAAACGCATGCGTGATTCTTATGATCCATTAGATTAACCATTATCCTTAATTCACAGCAATTTGCAACTTAAGGATAATAGGTTAATTTAAGGGAGAGACCATTTAGTTAGGGTTAGGGTTGGGGTTAGGATTTGGGTTAGCATTAGGATTGTGGTTATTTAATCCTAATACTAACCCTAATACTAACCCCAATCTTTCCCTAACTAAAAATATCGTCCAGAAAACGACTATATATTCTTAACCTGCAACCTGCGTTTTATATCAGCCCTGCAAACGAGCTATTTTCTTTTGTTATGGACGGGGTAAAAGCGGACAAACGTGGATACTGGCGTAATTTTTTGGCTGCTATTCAAGTAAAAGAACGAAAATAAGTACAGTAAGCAACTGCGCTATAAATTTAAACGTTTCAAACAGTAAGCGGACGAGGGGTTGTTGCGTATACGTATTTCTAGTTATACATTTTAAGACCAAACTGGGATCAGTTGCGAAAAATGCAACTTAGAAGCCTTCCGGCGGGAATTGAACCCGCGACCCTGTGATGTGCAGTGCTCTGAGCACTGAGCTACGGAAGCCGTTGCTGAGAGCCTAGTCACGAGTTCTGTATATATATAGCAAAGTGAAAAGGTGGTAAACGTACTGCCAAGAATTTTAGTGACGAAATGCTGACGTTTCGAGCGGAGTCCTTCATCAGAGTAAGACGAGATGACATAGTTGTCAACGCCGCGGGTTTAACATGATGGGGTTTTCTGGAGAACGAGGCAACACACACATGTACAAATATATATATCGGACAAACATTTGTGGAAAATTCTAGAGATTGTATGCATCGGTTCCACCGCAGAAACGTGGAAACTTGGATATCGCGGTTTAACATTAACTATGCCATCGGACAAATATTTGTCCGACGGAAAACCGACTTGTCCGATAGATCCATCGGATCCATCGGCAAGCTGATATTTGTTCAGGTCACTGGCGCGCCCTTGCGCGTCCATCGAACAGGCTGATAGTTTTTGTCATCACTTTGAAAGCACGTTGTCCATCGGTGTCCAACGGAGTCCATCGGTCCCATCGGACAACGCTTTGTCCATTGGTGTCCGACGGAGTCGATCGGACAACACTTTGTCCATCGGTGTCCGATGGTCGGTGTTGGACATGTGTGGATTTCCTGGTAGCGTTAACAAATTCTCGTGACAGTTAATAACGCAGCCATGTAAAGCTAGAAAATTCATTCCAGTATACATTTTGTCCCAATGTCTTTTGTTATGAGGAATTTATGTTTCGTTTCAAACTCGCCCAGTCTCACGTCTAACTCAGCAGCTATTGCATGCATTTTTAGTAACTGTCCATTAACCGACTGGACCGCCGTTTCTACTGTTGTAGGTCTTGTATCCCTTGTTCTCGAACCACTTGTTTCCTCGCACGCTCTTGCAACAACGAAACAGTAACGCCAGTGTCTACTAGTATTTCGGTCCCACGCCCACTATTTAACGCGCGTCAAAGCGTAAAGTGAATGTCGCAACCTATTTACATCTTCGCCTTCACTTCCGTTCTCATTGTTATTGCTCAGGGTCTGTTGACCGGTCATTGTGACCGGTATAAATTGAAATTTACCAGTCACGGAGGATTTTTTACCGGTCATATTTTTTACCGCTGCCACCATTGTATCATCCGCGCCGTCGAACTCACAATTATACACAAGTTTCTACATTATATCGATATATTTAAACACACAGAGTATCCCGAGGTACAAGCAAGCCCTCGAATTAATAATGTTTTCTCTCACGCGGACCCACCAAGGTCCAGACAAACAGTTCTCAATTGACAGGTACTCGCGTTATATATATATATATATATATATATATATATATATATTATATATATATATATATATATATATATATATATATATATAATATATATATTTATATATATATATATATATATATATATATATATATATATATATATATATATATATATATATATATATATATATATATATATATATATATATATATATATATATATATATATATATATATATATATATATATATATATATATATATATATATATATATATATATATATATATATATATATATATATATATATATATATATATATATATATATATATATATATTATATATATATATATAATATATATATATATATATATATATATATATATATATATATATATATATAATATATATATATATATATATATATATATATATATATATATATATATATATATATATATATATATATATATATATATATATATATATATATATATATATATATATATATATATATATATATATATATATATATATATATATATATATATATATATATATATATATATATATATATATATATATATATATATATATATATATATATATATATATATATATATATATATATATATATATATATATATATATATATATATATATATATATATATATATATATATATATATATATATATATATATATATATATATATATATATATATATATATAATATATATATATATATATATATATATATATATATATATATATATATATATATATATATATATATATATATATATATATATATATATATATATATATATATATATATATATATATATATATATATATATATATATATATATATATATATATATATATATATATATATATATATATATATAGTACAATCTACAGACACGTGTTTCGCTGTACCATAGCTCATCAGTGTAGCTTGGTTACAATTTAGATATGGGCATGATAACTAATTATACCCAAGCGATTGCCGGTGACAACCGCTTGTGGGACAAATAGCGGTCATGCGCACATCTAGAGAGCGTGGATCGGTGTAGGGCCATAGTGCTCAAACTACCACAAGGATAGCGGGCGTTGCATTATCGCTAAAGGACACCTACACCAACTTCACAGAGTACTCAACAACACCGAAGTGAAGGAGCGTAATAGTACAATCTACAAATAATGTTACAAATAATGTTACAAATAATGAGTTTCACCCACGATCTTTGAGATATTATAGTCCAAAGACCTACCAATGAGCTACACGGTTAAGTCCGAGATTTATGATTAAACTAAAACTACTATCTGAAAGGTCTCGGGTTCGAAACCCAACCACCGCAAGCATATTTTTCTGCTTACGCGATTTGGACTCATTCACACGAGAACATCTCATCATATTATTTTGCGCGGACCCCCGGTCGAGATTAAGTTGACTTGTTAACATGCATCCATGGACAAGTTAACTGAAATTAGGCATATATGGTTTCATAATATTCTTTTATCAGACATTAAGGACATGTTTAACATAAACGAATGCTATCGTTCTCTTCCGTTTCATAAGTAAATACGTATTTTTAACCAATGTCTAACAATATTCCACTTCTTACGATTTTCCTGTCCCCATGAAACTTGTTTACGTTTCTCTCTCCAGCCAATGAAAACCAAATTCCGTTCATAACGTATTTCAGGTCAACATACGACTAAGTGATCTATAGTTGTACCATACCTCTTTATACATTGCAACCAAAATAAATTATTTATTAAATATCTCGTGTTATTCACTTTGACCGAACCTGCCCCATTGTTACGTTTCAATAGAAATGTGATGTATTGACACTGCGTCTACATCCCGTTTTACTAATACAAACTAAGGTTGGTATTGCTGCGTCTTAAATCGTAAGTACTAGAATCGTTAACATGGTGAAAAGCTGATTTAGATAATTAGGAGCTTCATTGTGTTGACTTTTATGGAGAGAGATCGAGAGAGAGAGAGAGAGCAAAGTAAAAATGATGCGAACTTCAGGCAGATCATTTTTGATTCACAGACGTTTTGCCAGTTCAGGCTTCAGTGTAAAAACGTTAAAAATACTTTGCTTCAATAGCAATACTATTTAAATAAACAAGGCGTGAATAAATTAGTTTACATGAAGTGGTAGTCCTGTGGAGATATTAAAATACCATTCAGATAGCCCGTATAATTATTATTTTTTTAATTTGTAGTTTGGTGAGGTTGAAAAGTCTGTTCAAGCAGTAAAATTAAAGCTGCGGGACGAAAATCACTGACGACAAGAAATGAAATGGTTGTCTGTTCGTTCGTGTCTTTATTTTGCTTTCGTCACACTTGCTCTTGTTGCTTTCTTCTTTGCCGATGTTTACAAAACCTATTTTTCCGCGCAAAGACTGGAATACTTGAGAGATTTCGAAAATTTCTTGAAAGACTGGTGCCGCTTCCGACAGCTACGAACAAACCTCGACGCTGTGATAGGTCCTTGCAAGGACCAAATCAGATGGGATTCCCGGAAACCAGGTGTCCCAACGAATGCCGACAAGAGTTTCATTGCTTCTTGGGACCTGAAGTCTGCAGGAGAATTCAGCCGCTTTTTTATCCAAGCGGTTTCTAGTAATGGGCAACTGAAGACAACTGGTGGGGACTGGTGGAGAGTTATGATTCGTGGTAGCGCGAGCACAAAGCCAGCGGTATTTGACCTCGGCAATGGCACATACGAGGTCCTGTTTTTGCTCGTGGAGCCTGGTGAATATGGCGTCGAAATAGTGCTTGATTATACTTTGTGCAACGGTTTCCGAGATCCGCCCGACAATTGGTTTATACTTGGTAAGGTTTTGAAGTTGAATGCTGCGCGGGTTACACACGAGAGGGTTACACCTGGAGAGATGTAGTCCCCTCAACTGGCCTATTAAATCATTGAACAGGATATGACACAACTGAGTTAGCATGTTTTGGACACACTGTATCTGTAAAGTCATATTATTCACCGTCTATGTGAATAGACCTTATTCAAAAATGGCCGCGGAATTAATATTCTTTTATATGCATATAAATTGGCCCTTATCAACTCGTTTTCATGCACGAAATTGAAAAGGATTCTTACTTAAAAACAAGTTCATCAGGGCCAATTTATATGCATATAAATTAATTTTATATTGTCTGCCGTTTAGTAAGAGATAAAGCCCAAGAAGGAGGGCTTTATGCTATATAGAAGTTGATGAAAATTAGGGGGAATAGCGGAGCGCACAGATGACGTAAGTTGTTGATGTTTGTCTGCATTTACCATGAAATCAAAGTCCTAAACAATAGGAAATGAGTCATTTGGGAATTATTCAGATTCAATTTTAGTGTCCGCATTTTTTTTATTTAAAAATAGAATCTGCATGTGCGCTACGCTATTTGATTTAGTGAAAGCTAAGTTCTCGAATTTACCCGAGTGTGACGTTCCATCCAATGTTTACCATCTACGGAGTGTGGTTAATATTTGAAAGTGGAATTTGCGCGGAAATGAGAGTGAAATACTACCAGAATCTATTACTTGCAGCAAGTGGCTCAACGATATAATAATTGGCATGAGTGCACATGAGTTTATTCGAAGCTCCGCAATTTTCATCTGTTTTACGACTTTTATCAGTTGTAAACTACAGCCGGGGTCTTCCGTTATTAATCTAACAATGTTTTTGCATCTATGGAGTGTGGTTTTGGAAGAGGAATTTGCGGAAATAAAAGTGAAATACTATGGGAAACTATTGCATCAGTGTTACTTTGGTTCACAGAAGCCGACTGTTCAATGTAGAACGTACTTCCAATTTACATGCGATATATCATGAAAAGACGACGCATATTTGCATATTGCTCCAATATAAACATCGCAGTTTGAACTGGAGGTCTCAGGTCGCCTCATTTTCGCACTGAATTGGCAACAACGTTCGTCTCCTGGAGTACAGTATAAACATTTTGATACACTGTTTCACGGTGCTTATCACTAAAGAAATACTTCATGGTTTTCCGTTTAAAGAAACGTTCTATACTAAATTAGATTATCTTATAATCGTATATTCGTAGTCGGACGGTACTGTATTCCTTAAGTTTTCTAAACCATACGCGATCGTCCTGTCGCTGTTTTCTAAAGTCTTGCAATATCAACATTTTGCTGCTCTGCGTGACATAATGATTGCCTCCATCGTGCAATGTACAGGCCATGTGTGGAATCGAATAAATTCATTTGATCGACTTAATATCTTCTTGCCGTTCAAGCTTTTATAATAGCATCTGGTCGTTTTGATTAATAATTTTAAATCAGTTGTAAATATCACTGCAGCTTTTTTCATTTATTTTTTCTTTTCTTTCGTGTTTGTATTGTATGAGGGTAGTTATAATTACTTGTTTTTTGTTGTTGGTTTTTTGTTTCTTTGCTTCTAATTCGTGGTTTTAATAATTTGTTATTGTAAGTTTACGTAAGCCCTCTCGATGAGCTTGTAGCTCTTATGGTAAATGTAAAGAACAAATATTGTTTAAATCAAAAAATATATTCCGCGTGTTTGGTTGTAGTATCCTGCAGAGCGGAAAACCATTTGGAATTCCTTTAGGACAGCCCACCTGCGTTAGATCGACGTAACATGTGTCAATAGAGTTGTCAGTTATGTGAAACCCAGGAAAATAAATTACTTATTTCTCTGGCTTATTTGAGTAACTTATTTGACGTTAAATCCGCCCCTGGCATTTTTGGTACATGTACATAAGTTAAACATTTCTCGCATTTTGGGCCATTGCTTTAAAAAGTTGATGCGAAAATTTTGCATTGCAATGTTTTTTAACGTTTTCGATTATTACTCAAGCTTCTGCCAATAACAGTCAGTTAAAAGTAATAAATATAAAAGGAATACGGATTTAATAATTACAACCCAAAAAATTCAGACGTTTTAAGATACCATGGCAGGTATTTTTTCGCATTGATCAATATTTTATATTTTCATCTGATTTTTCATCATCGTTCTAAATTGGCTAAAGAATACACATATAAAAATGTAAGCCAATTTGGTTAAATATTTTCAACTTTTCTAAACACGGTGATTTTGGTTCACTGGCTGGCACATGTGGCATAGTGCCATAGAAAATAGAGAGTTTGTGGGGAATAGAAGGCATGTGCAACAGGTATATTAGTTGCAGTTCCAGTACGAGAGGATTGGTGCGGGTGGGACTCTAGCTATTACCTCTAACTCCATTGAAGGGCGTAGAGGTGCTGTGATGGGAGATATTTTTGATCACTGATCATTTTTACTTAGTTAAACTACTTTTCCATTTTACAGCATGTAGATATAGATGAAGAGGAAATTTTATATAATAATTTATTTATTTTTGTATCGTGAGCGGGTGGAATCCTAGCCTTTCCTGCAACCTGATTGGCTGCTGCAGCGGGCGGAATTTTACGATATTTTGACCACGGTCACGGAATCCTAAATGCTAAAAATTTTTATCATGATTTTTGCTTCATTATTAACTGCAAAATGGGAAAATACAGAATTTGATTCAACTAAGCTGGAAATAACTATATTATACAGAAACTAAAGTATTTTGGTTTGCTTTTCGTTCCTTATCCAAACCGAACAAAAGTAACTCAAGTCTTTTACCTTGTATAATAAAAAAATTAATATGTTATTTACCGTTTTTGGTCGGTTCGGATAGAGAAATATTTGCCCTCTGTCTCAAAAGCGTCCCTCGGCCGGGTCGTTTTTGAGACCTCGGGCAAATATTTCTCTATCCGGACCTCCCTTATGGGAAAAACATATATATCTTGTTTGTTAATTTCTGTAACAATAGGAGATTCACAAGGTAGGAATCAACAACATGGAGTGTTGAAGGGACGCGCCAAGGAAGATTATCTACTCGAGCGTTTTCAGAGAGGAAGCTAATGATAAATATACGTTTGGAAACAGGAAAAGGTAATTACTGTTGTGAAACTCTGTTGAGTTTGGCAAAGATGGGAATGGAAGAGAGAGGGGAGGGGATAGAGCATGGGATAGGGAAGTAAAGAGAGAAATCGAGAGGGAAATTAAGTGAGAACGAAAGCGGAAGTGAAAGGAACAGGGAAGGGAAGAGAGAGGGGACGGATGCGGAAAGGAATAGTGGAATGGAGAGGGGATGGGAAGAGGAGGGAAGAGAGAAGAGAAGGGAGAGGCGAAGGGAGCAGTGGAGGGTAGATGGAAAGATTTGAGAGAGGGAAGGATGTCGGGAAAGGGGAAATGAGATGAAGGTCAAGGGGAGTGGAAGACGAGGAGTGCGAGGAATAGAGAGAGAATAAGTAAAGTGGGAGGGGATAACAGAGAGAGAGAGAGGTGTGGCGGAAAGGAGTGGAATAACTTAACGTATATTAATCGAAAGTAATTTCCAGAAAAACCATGACCAAAATCAATCTGTTCTGTTACTAGGTTTGTACATGTATCACACTTTGACCAATAAATCTCTTCTTGCTATTGACTTAAGCTGCGGTATGAAGTGTAATATGATATGGGATGGATATGGAAGATGGAATGATGGAATTTGGAAATCCTATTTAAAAGGTCTGTGTTGTTTTCTGTAATATTATTCCGATAGAAACGAAAAGAAAATTATTTATTGTGAGGGAATCCAGAAGATGGAAAGGCGGGCAAGGAGGGGAATGGGAGGGAGAGAGAATGAAGACGAGCGGTATTGCGTGAAATGGAGTGGAGTGAAAAAGGAAGAGTGGGTGGATGGAAAGGCGAATGTACGAACGTATGGATCGTTGAAAGATGAATGTATGGAAATTCCTTTAAATATTCTTTGATTATTACAGATAAACGTCGTGAAACCAACAATCAGAGATCAGCTGTTAACAAATATGACACCCTTTGGATTTATGGCGACTCTCATGGCCGCCGGATGTTTAACGAGGTCAGTAAAACAACATTATGTCAATCGATTTTTAAATCATGCAAATACAGCATAAATTGGGTGTACAGCACATCAGCCAAAAAAATTAACGATGAGTTGGACTTAGACTACAGAAAGATAACAAATGACATTGAGAGTGTCCTGAAGGAACTAGAAATATCTGAAAATAGCGTGATGGTACTAAATCTTGGCCTGCACTACTTGCTGACTACCAACTTCTCAAACTATCAAAAACTGCTTCGTGGTGTCGTTGGCTTGTTCAAAGGAAATGCAGTGAACAGGAGGCTCCACGTTAGAATGATATGGAAAACTACTGCACCGGTCAGCAGAGAGAACAGTATCAAGAAAAATCTCATCTTAGATACATGGAGATTTATCACCAACCCGGTAAACGTTCTTATACTTTTTAACATGACTATACGAGATTGCCTAATGGAAGGTGCTTTTAATGACAAATGAATTATTAAAATTTCATGCCAGTGTCCAGTTATTCAGTTATTAGCACTAATGCCGGTTTAAAATTTATTATAATTTTTATTTTGAGACGTTTTGTTTGACTTTAAACTTTATAGAACAAAGCCTCTCTATATATGTATATAAGGTCTGGAATGAAAAGTTGATAACCTTCATAGATGAGGAAATAGTGGGGACCACAGATACATATAGATAGATACATGTAGATAGATAGATATTATAATAGTTAACTCCCCGAAAGTTTGTCGTAGAAACCTCTAACTGGCTCTATTCTTTCTTTATTTCGGTATTTTATTCTTCAATAATCGATGGAACTCTCGCAAGTTCACTAAATATTCTTTTCTCCACCTATTCCAATATCGTACCAAGATACCTGAACCGTTCACTACAGCTCTTCCCACCAGTCACATCGCCTCGCTCTGTGATCTCCTCAGGCATATATTTAATTCGCCTGCCGTAAATCAAATGAGAAGATTTAACACATCCTCTTCTACCTCATTATATATTCCTACGTCAATGGTATACAGTTTAATGTTGCATCTACTTCTTCAAGAACAGTTTGCAACTCGTCAAACGTCAATCTGGCATTATCTTACGTTCCTTGATGTCTTTCACTTTGTCGCATGCTGCATGTAGATGGTTTCCTCTGCAGAATACGCAGCCATCTTTTTCACCTCTCACGAACAAGGCGCTGTTTGTACTCGGGTCTCGTTCTTTCCTCGAATGACGGCTCTGGCGGAATTCGGATGCTGTGTTCAAGCTGAGGTTTTCTTCCTATCTGAGCTCCACTTCTTTCAAAAGAGCGTCTAACAATTCTTTCAGAGAGCAATCAATAAAGTTCAACTTTGACATGGATTGTAGTTGCTGTGGGTCGTTTTCCGCGACTTCTGCAACGGTTGTTTTCTTCAGAACCTCTTCAACGCGATGGACCACTTTCTGAATTTCTAAACGGTAATCGGTTGCTTCGTTGATCTCTTTTCCAAAGTCGTCTACTTCCATATCATCATCATCTGCCATAAGCTCTAGTATGGCGTCGTAGAGATTCTTTAATATTTATAGCTTTTCTACAATTGAAGCCTTTAACTGATCAAGTTCAAAAACTGGTCGACTGCTATCTGTCATTTTCTATTTGACTTGGGAGATCAACTTTTCCTGTTCATTCGATGACCACCTCGGATTTTTTGTTTCTTTCCTAAATCGGACATTTTCTAGCCGAGCTCTTTCCGTCTGACGTTGTCTCGAAGGTTTGCGCTATCAGAAACTATCCGGCTCGTAGGACCACTTTTCCAACATTTGCGTATTTGTTTTTATCAGTTGGTTTTTATCTATCATCGCCCCATCGGTATGACTAATCCTATTTGTTTCTGTAATTAACATGATTCAATTTACGTATCATATTTGTCGACATAAATGTGGTTAAAGTGCCACTAAACTGAAAAAGATGTTATTGTTTGATGAAGATTTTCGTTTCTTCGCTTTCTTTTTGAGATATATCTGTTTGTTTGATATGAAAAATATTCAGAATGTACGTCACACATGCATAACGAATTATTAGAGAATGTTATATATCTTTGCGTTCATCAAATAAAAACACAAAGTGTGAATAACACGTGTGCATGTTCCTCCCACAACACAAAACCTCTCGATTTTAAAGGATTTCGTTCGAGAATGAAGAGGTACACACATCTCTCCAATAAGTCATTATTCATGTGTGACGTATATTCCGGGCATTTTTCCTGTCAAACAAACTGATATATCTCAAAAAGAAAGAGAAGAAACGAAAATCTTAAAAAGAAGTTACTTTATCATTTTAAAAGTACTTCCAAATCAGACAATAAAACAATTTGAGTTTAGTGGAACTTTAACTATTTCGTTCGCTTCTATGTTGACATATTTTATCCGACAGGGTTTTGAAAAACCATTTCAATCGTTTAAAATTATTTACAAGTTATAAGTAAAATCTATGCTAATTAAATATTAAATGTATTTCTAAAGTTACTGAAAACCACAAAGTCCAAAATAAATCCTAAAAGTTGAAGCATATATTAGGTACTTTTCAGAGCGAGCAAATGTTCCTTAAGTGATACCTTAAAGGTTTTGAGCGAAAGGCTCTTTCAAATTCCTATCTTAGAATTTGAACAATTTTATCCGTATAGAGTCACGTTTGCGAGTTGAACGTGGTTATATGTATTGATGACCATTTACGAAATTTATCACAAAGATAGCCAGGAGCAATATTATTCACACATCAGTTTATAGAGAGTGTCTCTATATATGTGTCTCGGTATAGTAGTTTTCAACTGGCAGCCAGTTAAGCTGGCGTAGAAGCGAACTTATGGATATCATGTTTCGAAACATTTTACATGCAAAATTCTGTACTAGCTAAAGTATTTTATGTTTGAAGTGGACGTATTTGAACACACCACAGAGAAATAAAGAATCTTACTGAAAACTAAGGATGTAATAATTAATGAAAGAGCTTTTGTATCAAATTTATCTTTAACACGGTTAATATGACATAAATTGTATATACAGGAGGAAACAAGTTTCGAGATGTGAGTAGTAATATATGTATATATATATATATTAACAATGCGAAAGAGATTGGCACTAGCTCTTAACCAATTAGATTGCAGTATTGATTTGAATTGACCAATCAGAGAAAAGGGTATCGCATTAATTCCAGGGTGGTGTTCCAAAATGAGTCAAGCTGTGAGATAACTAATAGTTCAGGAGGGGAAGTCAATTCAAATCAATACTTATTGCAATTTGATCATTGGTTAAGAGCCAAGTGCCAATCCCTTTCGCATTGTTAAGAGTGATGGTAGTTGTTGTTGTTTTACTTGTCCTTTGTTCGTCGGGAAGGAAACATGGCCGCCACGCGCACAAAGTGAAAAATAATAAAAAAATGTCTTTTGGAAAAAAAAGTTGTTAATGGTTGGAAAATATATATTTGAAAAAAAAAATAATAAGATATATGTGAATTAGTAGTAATAGTATTTTTAAAAAAATATATATATATATATATATAAAAAAAATATATATATATAAAAATGGTTGAAATATTTTTATAAATAGAACGTTGAAATGTATTTTATAAAAAAAAAGGAATTGTAACAAAGTATTTAAAAAAACAAATAAGAAAAAATGAGTGCGCGCGCGACGGAGATGTTACCTCAACGACGACCAGAGCTTGAATGAGGTGTAAGATGATATACCGGAAGTAAATAGGGTATTATTTTTTTGAAAAAGGTTTTTTGGGGAAAGGCGTGTCCGGAAGTAGAGATACGTTTATACAGTTAGTATATATAGCGCATTGAATTATGAGTTGAATAAGTGCTGTCGCAGATGCTAGATGGGGTTAGAGAGCAGTGATGGAACAGGAACAGAAAATTTAGTCGCAGAATTTTCGTGTTTCATCTAATTGATGATCAGACAAATACTGGTCATCAATTATATGAAACACTAAACATCTGTTACTAAATATTCTGTTCTTGTTCTATCACAGCTCTTTAACTCCATCTAGCAAAAGACGTCAGTACTTGCAAAGTATTATTTATGAAATCAGAGCATTAAAAAAGGATCAACTGAGTGTGTGAAATCATTTTGGACTGTGTGCTACTTCAGGAATGTACAAGCCCCGACGAAAGACTTGGTCATTTCTTTATCGTAGTGAAGAAAGGGCTAATAAATTGTTTGAGGAAGCGAATTATTTTACTCCTTGTAAATTTAAATTGGATAAAATTTCGTTTTTTGAATGCAATCGTGAAACTGGAGGTGAAAGTAAAGGTAATGGATATATTCAAGGTGTGGTTATACTTAAAGAAGCAGAAGGTGATCTTTGGGGTATAATACCCTACTGTGGGGAGATTGCACGATCCTATGTTGAAGATTTCTACTATCGTAAGGGTAGAACCTACGAACCCTCTACAGTTATTCGATATGGAAAACGTTGGGGAAACTATGGAGTTACGAAAGATCTTTGAAATTGGCAAAATATAAAAGAGAATGGAGACAAAAAAACAAACTTAAAAAAACCGTTTTGGGATTTGTGAAAGAAGAAGTAACAAAAATTTGACTTTAATTCCCATTACTCAAGATTACTTACTACTAAATTGATGTATAGTTGTAAATGTAGCGATAGAATAAAAAGATGGAAACAAAGATATAATATTGAATAAAAAATTAATACTTAAAACAAGATGTTTTGTTCGTACTGTAGTATGCATGTTCAATACTGGGAACATTTTGTAATGCATTTACTTTTTATACTATATAGACTTAACTTTTTATTTTAAATGTCAACACAACTTGATTGACCTTGATATCGTCAACTATACCTCTGTCCTGAATAGTCGTACAAGACAGGGTTGTTCCCAGTCTTTTCTCCGAACTCCCTTTTGTAGAACTTCGACGTTTAAGGCCTCGTATTTTAACAGAGTTGTGAAGATATGGAATACTGTTATAAAACTTCTTCCTGATCTTCCTGAGCATCCACTTTCCAAATTTAAGTCTGAAATTCGTCAGGTTTATCGCCAATTGTTACATGAAACGTTTTCTCCTGACTTCCCATGTACATTCTCACTGTGTCGATCATGCTCTTGTCACCTGTAACTTTATATTTAACTTATGTTTTATTTTTGTGTAACTTTTTTTCTTTTTTTTTATCTTTTCTATTTTTCTTTTTATATAATTATGTCATGTAATGGTGGGCACCTTGCATGGGACCTAGTCCCGTTCGTGTCCTGCCTTTTTGGTCACATTCAATGTATATGTTTGTACTTTAATTTACCTGTATCTACTGCTTTTGTTCTGTTACTATGTATTGTATGAAATGTTGCCCAAATAAAGTTGTTAAACTAAACTAAACTAAACATGTAGAAAATGCAATGTCAACAAACATTATTGTGAATTTTGTAAAATAATTTACTCGAGAAGAATTACTACTAAATTGATGTATAACTGTAAAATGTAGCGATAGAATAAAAAGATGGAAACAAAGATATAATATTGAATAAATAATTTTTATTACAACAAAAATTCGATTGTTTTTCCTAAAAAAAGAAAATAAAAAATATTTTTTTTAAAAAAAAATCATTTTTCCTATATAAACATTGTTAGAGAATCAAAAAATTGAAAACCGACAGTTTGTTGTGTAGGAATTATTTTTTTAAGGAACAACTATTTTCACCTATAAAAAATTATAATGGGTAGACAAAAAGGTGGATTGTATTTACCCACTAGGAATAGGATTCAAATAGGGTCTGGACGTAGAAAAAAAAACAAATACGAAGGAGGGGTAGGAAAATAAAAACAAAACAAAAAGGAGGATTCTTTAATTGGATCTTAAAACCGGGGATAGCAATGGGAAAAGCACTGGTTGGTGGGGGAGTAAAAAGAAAACAAAAAGGAGGTTTTTTTTATTCGCGCAGAATGATGGATGGTATGACAAAAGCGCTATTCAATAAGGATGTTTATAAATAGAAGCTGTTTTTATTTTTTGAATCAGTACTACTTCTGGTTGTCTACAGTAAAGAATGTCTTCTAATTCACCCTTGCTCTGTCCGCCTCATCATCTTGTAAAAAAAATGAAAAATGTTAAAGTGGTTTTACTAGAGTGTACAAAAGTTCCACTTCTACATCCTGAGGAGGGTAAAGCTGACTTTTATAAAATATTATTAAAAGCTGATATGAAGGATGGTGAAAAGTATATATATTCTTATTTGCAAGACGATCATTCAGATAAAATTGGAGAGCTCATTGATTTTACGTGCGAAGTTTTTAAGATAAATGAATAAACAAGACAATCACATGTTGTTCTGTAGCCCCAAAGATGTAGTAAAAAGTTTGGGAAATGCAAGGTTAATAAGATGCGATAAAGTTACGATATTCCAACCTGAGGTGGATAGTGTTCAATTGTATAAAGTAGTACTTCATTGTGAGAGTGAAAAGGAGTATGAAAAGTTACTATATGTCTATACACGTTTTGATCAAACGTTGAATATTGGAAAGTTGGTGAAATTTAAAGAGAACAACATAAATACTGCGACATTTGTATAAAAAAAGACAATGGAGAATCCCTCATTCATACGCCCCCAAGATTTTATACAAGTTCTGGCTGGTAATGGAGATGGAGGTTTAATTTTATTAAAATCTGAAAAAATAAATACCATAGGGGTATTTGATGAGTATTTTCTATACAAAATAATATTACAAAATAATAAAATCGACGGGGTTCCAAAATATATATATACCTATTCATCAAATGATCAGACAAACCTGATTGGAACAGCAGTTAGATTTTAAAACGACAAGTCAAGAATTAAAGAGAAAATGAATCAGTACCAAGAAATGGATATAATACAATTTAAAAAAGAAGTATGTACACCGCAAGCAAAATTACGTTTATTAGATTCTATACCGCTTCCAAAAACAGACCCCAATCGCATAATTACTGAATTGCAATTGTATCGTTTATATTTTAAAGATGAAAGTAATGGATGTTATTATACGACAAGATTTGATTTACCTATGGTGCGTTTATTGGGTAAAAATGTACGTCTTACTGAACAATATTTATTTGTTACCATTTAATTTCTTATCTATAACCCTGTAAATATTAAGAAAAATAAAAAAACTGTTTGTTTGCTATAAAATAGAGTGTGTGTTTTGATTTTTTGAAAAATGAATGATAGGGAATTTAAAAAAAAGGAATGGATGATCCGAATTATGTTCCCCCAGAACATCTTGCAGAGATTTATAAAATATCTAATATGATGTTATTACCATGTGTAAAAGAAGATTATTTTAAAGATATTTTTAAACCGTGTTATAAGTTATTAGTATACTTATGTGAAATGGGTAGCGATGATCAGTATATATATATACCCATGTAACAAATGACTGTACACAATTGAAAGGACGGTTTATACAATTTAAAGAAATAGAATAATGGAAAAAAAGATTGAAAAGAATGATTGTTGGGTTTTTAATGGAAAATTTTCACCACTCAAATATATTGGAATTAAAAAAAAAGAATTTGTTGCTAACGCTTGGGTTATTACTGGAACTTCACCATCACTTCTATATAAAGGAGTAAAAATAAAGGAAACTATTCATGCGATGATACCCAGTGAAAAGAGTTGGTGAAAAAAAATATGTCTGAATTTGAGGAGGATGATTGTTTTTATTTACCCTTGAAACTCTTGGTAGATGATTATCAAGATTCCAATTTAAAGTTTATGCACTGGACTGAACAAACACATTATAAATATGGATGTCTTTATACTGGTTATGATTGCTTTTTTAAAGATGATAATATAGAATCCCGACTTAACCATTTGGTAAAAACAGCTACAAGATTTAGAGTACCTCAAGAAAAAGATATATGTTTTTTTAAAAACAACGATAGTGCATGAATACAACCCTTACCACCAAACCTCACCACCCATTCAAAAGGACGATGATCTTATCGGGGAATATGTAGTGTTTATAAAAAATTTTTATGAACATCAAGAAATGTATAAGTTGGTGAAAAAAAATAAATGATCTTTTCACACAAACTCTTAGAAGATGAACTTGTTTTAAACTTCATCATAAAACATTTTAAATTTTTATCTATCCTATGTAAATTAGTGTTGAAAAGCCTTATTAAGGAACACAATAAAGTATTAAGCTAAATAAACATTAATCTAAATAAAATAAAAAACATTTTGTTTTCTGAATCATATTCTTCCGTTGCAAGCAATATGTCAAAACCCAAACACTATGATCTTCACTATCTTAAAGAAAATTGTCGAAATCAAAAATTTATTGTACGTAAATGCGAACAAATACTGAATCCATGCTTTCCTATGAATCAATTATATATAAACTTGGAAGTTATGGAGTATGCAGAAAATAAAAAGCTTAATTATAAACAATATATAACAAAACATGTTGCATGGTCTTGTGGTATACATAATTTTATAAATCAAGAAGTGTATATAAATTCTTTTTTTTAAATAAAAAAAATTAAAAAATGCTATAAAACAGCGTGTGTGTTGTGATTTTTTCATTAGTTTTTGAAAATGACTGCTCGTGAATTAATAACGACTCTATCTAATCATTTTAACGGTGATGATATATATAAATTTATGAGCTATAATCAAATAATACGTCTTATAGGTGAACCAGAATATACCGGGAAAATACAATTATCAGCGTGTAAGAAAATTGAATCATCAATACCTGTTTGTCAATCATTTCAAATGTTTGAAATATATTTATTCTTGGAAAGAAAAAATGGATCTAAAGAATATGTGAAAAGTTTTTCAACCACGGATTTATCACTCTTCAAATATAAAGAAGCTCAAATTAACAATTCAACATATAAAATTGAAATGTGGAGTGAAAAATGAGCAGACATGATGAACATGGTGCTATTTGGTTTCGACGTGCAAAGAATGAGCGAAAAGACACGAAATATTTGGAAGATCAGGAACATCTTTCACCATTATCTATAAATGGTTCAAGACCTATATATCAATTTAAATTACTTGAATGTAATAAAAATAAACATCGAATAATGAGGGATTATTCTAAATATAATGTAAAAGTTGAGGTTATGAATTATGACGAAACAATATTTGGTGGAAAAACTATAATAACCGATATTGATAACGATGCAAGCTCATTAGTTGGGAAAGCTGTTCAAATAATAGAGAAGGACAAGGGTTTTATTGTAGTTAAACAAAATATAAAAAAGAAAAATTTGAAAAAAAACTTTAAACATCGTTATTAAACAAAAAAAAAAGGTTTTTACATTCCAAAAAATTTGTATATTATTTGTTTTTTGTTTGTTGGCTTCATTTACAAGAATTTATGAAGATTCAATTAATATCAAAAGTTGTAACGTAGAATGCTTGATGCGATATACGTTGGAATTGCTGAATTATACATATATCAACAGCACTTAATGTTATATGATTTTAGTTTTATGAACAATAAAACAACAGTTAAAATAATCGTGTTCAATTTATTTACAGAATAAAACAATGGAATTAAGTGAATTTATAAAATTTAAAATTTTTGCTTATGATGTTATACGAATGGAAGAAGACGAAAATGAAAAATATTTTTATATGAAATGTGCGAGATTTTGTTTTATCTTTCGGAAAATGTGTATGGAACAAACAGTTAAATCCTTAACAATAAGTCAATTTTGTAAAAATATTCATGAAAAATGTATGTATCATTTAATGGATGCTGGCAATTTCAGTAAAAAAAACCGATATGTCGGTACACATGAAGGAGTTGATCCTCTTTATATTGATTTATATATGAAACATTTAAATGATTTTTACATAGAAAATTATTTACAAAAAAATATTTCTGTATTAATCTATTTTATTTTTGAAAGCATTCATCCTTTTTCTGATGGTAATGGACGAATAGGGAAAGCTTTACATGCTTTTTTAGAAAGAAAAATAGATTGTAAAGTAAAAACCAAAAAAAAACATAAAAAGTTGTGTAAAGTTTTGGGTATTATGCAAAAAAAACAGTTAGTTTATTTGATGTAAAGCGTGATACGTTGTTATTAGACGAATTATTATAATAAAAATATATATTTTTAAAAAAATGTGTTTGTTTGTTTTTCAAAAAAAAAGTATAAATACAACATCCTTTTAGCTTTTTACCATCACATTCGAAAAGAGACTACCATGGCTGCAACAACTTCAATGAAAATTTATTCACAGGAATATATACATCATACGTTTGTGTTACAAACGTATAATGATCTTTCACGAAAAATTATAACAAATGTAAAAAAAAATGGAAACGCATATCTTGTGAAAGTATGGCCCACGAGTCAGGAGTGTTTGAATTTTCTAATGAATAGTAAATTAGAAATAAAAAAAGAAGATGTAAGTAAATTGACAACTCAATTGGGTAAAATTTCATTGAAAGTTGGTGACCAAGTATTTCTTGAAGTTGCAAAAAGTAAAAATTGGAAACAAGGAGAAGAACGTCTAGTTATTCGTTCTAACGCTTGGGATGGATTGGAGATTCTCTACCAATTAAAAGAAAATCTTTTAAGGATGAAAACCAACCTATGTTTGGTGATGAAAACCAACCTATGAACGTGGAAATGCGGATTGAAAACAATGACAATTGGGTCGATAAATTTGGATCATTTCATATTAAAAAAAATGACGACATGACACTTATTGTTGAAGGATTGCGCAAATATAATCATGCTGTAAACGGGGGTGTAGTTGAAAAAAAGAAAACGTTTAAGAAAAAGAAAAATAATGATTTTGATTTACCCCGTGAAAAAATAATGAAAAAAATGGACAATGATAAAATCATTGATGATGATGATGATGATGATGAAGAGGTTTGTTTTCATTTTTCTAAACCCACTGAAAAAGCTGTTTGTAAACTTTTTTATTACCGATTTATACACCAATTACCAATGCGTGATACAATATGTATGTATAACGAGGTTATAAATGAAGAATTAGATATTGCAGATCAGTATGATTTTGTTCAAAATTGTGATAGTTTACTTTGTGAACTTGAGGAAATATACACGACAATAGAAAAAAAAGAATAATATTTTTTTTTTGGGTATAGAAATGAAAAAAACAAGAAAAGAAAAGTTCTCTAAAGAATTTATAGAAAAAGCTGCAAGATTACTTAAAGGAGAAACATTAACCAAAGAACAATTATCAAACTATAAACTTCATAATCTTAATAGAAAAAAATATAGACGTTTAAAAATACATGTTACAGATATTAATGAACAATGGGAAATCGATTTAGCTGAAAATAAAGATTTAGCACGTTATAATAATCAATTTCGTTATTGGTTGGTGTGTATTGATGTGTTTTCTCGTTATTGTTGGGTAAAATTATTAAAAAAGAAATCAAGTAATAATGTTAAAAACAAGTTTGAATCTATTTTAATCGAAGAAGGACAATCACCCCGTAAAATTCAATGTGATGAAGGAACAGAATTTCAAGATATTCGAAAAAGTTTGAGTAAAAAATATAATTTTACAGTTTTCCACACCTATAATCGCGAGATAAAAGCATCGCATGTTGAACGTGTTATTGGTACGTTAAAAACTATGGTTCGTAGAGTTTTAACAATGACTGATAATTTTGATTATTATACTTATTTACCCGTGATTATTGAACGTTATAATAATTCTCCACATAAATCTTTGGGTGGTTCAACACCATTTGAAGTTTATAAAGGAACAAAGAAATTAAAAAAATTAAAATATAAAATATTACGTGATGAATTGAAATACCCCATTCCTACAAAAAGTATTGTCACTGAAGGTACTCGTGTACGCATAGCAAGGGTAAAAAACAATATTTTTGAAAAAAGCAGTCTTAGACGTTGGACAAACGAAATATTTAAAGTTGAAAAAGTTTTTATAACCGATCCTGTCACATATCAATTAAAAGATTTAAAAGGTGAAAAAATTGAAGGAATTTTTTATCGTGAAGAATTACAATTATTAAAATAAAAATGAGTTTATATATCGCAAGTAATACAATATCAAAAACTGGAATTTCTAATTTAACAAATAAATTTACAATGCATCTTGTTCAACCTATTGACGCTCTAAATAAAGATGCATATATAGATGTACAAAAAATTTGTTACCCATTGACTACAAAAAATGTTGATGAAAAAATATGTTATTTCACTTTTACATTCGATTTTTCAGAAATTTATGAAGAATAAAATGGGTGTTAAAAAGTACAACGAACACATTATTCTTACGAGTGTGAAATATAATATTCCTACAGGAATTTATGATTTAAACCGTTTACTTGATTATAATATTTTAAAAGAATATGATGTCGATTTGAGTTTAGAAAAGAATGGAAAAGTATATTTAAATGTTAATTTTGGAATAGAATATTGGCTTATACAATATAATAATAAAAATGCTCATGATGGTGGCGTAGGTTCTAAATTGCGTTTATCTGAAAAAGTTGAAAAAATAAATTTTGAATTAAATATGAGTGATACTTTATCGTTTATGTTGGGTTTTAAAAATTCAATAATCAAATTAAATAATGAAAAAGAAAATTTTATTGAAAAAGAAGCCGATTATTTACCCGATGTATCAGATGGTTTAAATAAAATGTTTATATATTGTGATGAATTAGAAGCAACATTAGTTGGTGATTCATATTCTGAATTGTTAACAACAGTTCCTATTCAGTGGTCGGGTCAAGGAAAAGGAAATGGTGAATTAGTTTGTTTCACACCTTCAAATATATTAAAAAAATTTAAAAAGAGTGTTATTAACGAATTAAATATTACAATTAAAGACAGTGCAGATAATTTGATTCCTTTTGATTCTGGAACTGTTTCGTTAAATTGTTTAATTCATTATGCTTAAAATTCATCTTAAAACAGTAAGGAACGTTCTACAGGTTGAAAAATATGATTTTAGTTATCCATTTAACACATATGCTGAAAGTAAAAATGAAAAACAATTTATTGGATTTTAGACAGTGTTGAGCATACGGGAATTAATAAATCTTTTCACATTTATTATTTCAAAAAAATTAATTTTACAATCGATCCTGTAATAACTCAAAATCCAATAACTCGTAAAAGAAAAGATGGTAGTGTACTAATGTTAAAAAACACAAAATTAAAAGATAAACAATTTGATGGACAACAAATGTTATTGTTTGAAAAAAGAATTTTATTTAAATATGATATAGACGAGAATAAACAAATATTACACCATTTAAAAATGGAAAGAGAAATATTTCCTAATGTTTTGCATAAAATAAACACCGCAGAAGCTCAAGAATACATTCAATTTCATCTTTCATATGGTAGTGACGACGACATCACTTTGATTGCAGAAAATATAATAATTAATATAAAATTATTTGAAGAAAAATAATGAATAACAATTTAACATCTGACGATTATTTTAAATTACTTACTGGAAAATGTAAAGGAAAAAATTATTCTTCTAACTATTTTTATGTAAAACGTGAAAAAAACAAAAAAACCCTACTCAAGATGATATTTTATTAACTTCTAATATTGGTCTACCGCATACTTTAAACCCTGATTATCCAAAAAAAATGGTACCAAATAAAGAAGCAAAAAAAAGAAAAATTGATCCAGATGTATTACGTTCAATTTTACAAAATAGAAATTAATTGTTGTTTTTTTGTTTTAAAAAAGGAAAAATACTGTAAACTATAAATTAAGTTAAAAGTAAAATAAATGTATTATTTTTCTTAAAAAAACGTGTCGTATTGGGTTATTTTTTAAAATAAAAATGAGACGAAGAAATAGTATTATTAAAAAAATAATAAAAAGAAAGTCTAGATTACACGGTAAAAGAAAAAAAATACAAAAAGGTGGTGCTTTTGGTGCAGGAATGGCATTAGGAATGTTTTTACCCCAAGTGTTGGGTACAGTCGGAAAGATATTAAAGATTAATATTTAAAAAAAATGAATTCAATAACTGTGGAAGAGGTTGAACAACATGATGTATTATTTTCTGCTCCTTTACAATTATTTACTTCTAAACCCTACAATAATACATTTATTGAATTTTCTGAATGCGAGATTGTACCAACACCTAAAGACCCGATTGCAAATGTGGTTACGTTTACCAGACACGGAAACGCTGTCGGGGTCTTAAAAACAAGCGACGCCCAAATTTTTGCTAAATTGTCATTAGTAAATAAAACAACAGGGGCTATTGCAGGTACTGTTGCTGGTGGGGGGAAATCAATTTTACCGTTACCTCTTCGAACAATGTGGAAAACAAAATAATTAAAAATAAACGATACTTTAATTACTACTTCGGGAAATATGTCTCATATGGTTTCAATTATTAAATATTTAACACGTGAATATGATCCGAAACGCGATGGATGTAAAGATATTAAGTTTTCTCATCTTGATACAGCGGGGAATATGGATAGTATAGTTGGATTTACCGATGGAGCGGCTGTTGTGAATGCCGGGGGTTATGCAAGAGTGTTGAAAAATGAAGTCAAAACAGTAATTGATACAATTGATACCTCATTATTTAGTGATGGTGGTGGGGAAATGATTATTCCCTCAGCATTTAAAATAGAATTACGTTTAACCCGCGTATTAAAATCTATGTTATTATCTGGTGCAGATCATGCTGATTTAACTTTAGCAAATACAGAACTATCTTTAGAGGATTTAAAGATTAAAATACCTGTTTTTAAACCCAACGATCAACTACGGGAAGCATTAAATACAGGATTTGTTGGGAAACATATGGAAGCTAAATATTATACTAGTAATTATCGATGTATTAGTGAAAATATATTAGTAGGTCGAAGATCGCATCAAGTTGTCGATGTTTTTAATGGTTCGTGTCCTACAAGATTATTTATAGTTTTTATACCTCTCGATAATTGGAATGGATCATATACGCATAATATTTTTAACTTTACATGGCCTAACTACTCGAATATTAGCGTTTATGTAAATAATAACACTGTTATGAAAATTACATCTCCTGAAGAAGCTTATTCAAATCTACAGAATGTGTTGAATCGAAAATATAAACATATGCCGTTTACATTTAAAGATTTTAAAAATGGATATGCAATGCTTGGATTTGATTTAACAAGCAATAAAGATTCTCATCTTAGTGTATTACCCTCACGACCCTCAGGGAATGTAAACATTGATTTTAATTTTTCAGAAAATACTACTGCTGGAGTATTTCTTTATATTGGAGAGTTTCGAAATGAAATAAAAATAGGTTTAAAAACACCTGCACGATTATTACATGACATTTAGTAAAAAAAAGTAAAGAAAAACAATTAGCTTGAGGAATTATTAAAAAAAATGAAAGATCAAATGAAAATACCTAAAAAAAAAATAATCGAAAAAAACCCTACATCATAAAAGAAAAGAAAAATGAAATAATTAATCAAATTCCTTTAAAGCGTGAACATATATTTATATACCCTATAATATCAAAGTTTGGTTAAAAATGGAGAAAAATAATAAAAGAAAATATGTTGTGGATGAAGAAGAAAAAGAAGAATTAAAAAAAAAAGAAGCAGAAGAAGGTGAAGAAGAAGAAGAAGAAGTAGAAGATAATGATAGTGATAGTGATAATTCTTTGACTTCTTCGGAAGATGATGATGATCAGGAAACGACAACCAAAATTTTAAATTCGTTGTTGCTTTTAAATAAAATTAAAAAAGAAAAAGAAAATAAAAAGAAAATTCATGTTGGATTTGGAATACAGACGAATCAAAAGATAAGGGGCAGCATTGGGTAGCTATTTGGGTTGATAAAAACAAACATATGTATTTTTTTGATAGTTTTGCACAAAAAGTTAGTTTTTATAAACGAACGTATTGGTTGTCTTATGCTCGAAGAAATAATTTGACATTTGTGTATGATCAAAAAATTCCACTTCAATCCCGAGCAACAGTAGTGTGTGGAAATTGGAGTCTTTATTATTTACATAATAAATGTAAAAATGAAATACAACAAACACAAAAATATTTGTTATTTAAAAGAAAAAATAAAAATAAATTACTTAATGATATTAAATCAGCACGTAAAATAATTATACTAGGAAATGTAATAGTTAATATTTATAAAAAAAAATGTAAAAATAAAATAGAAACACAGAAAGTTAATAATCAAAGTTGTTGTTCTTTTAATAAATCAAAATTTTAATTAAACATATTTACAACACAATTCACAATTGTCTGTTTTATTTAAAATATTGAACTCAATAGTGACAGCGCTAGAGGTGCTAAAGCTAAAGCAGGTAGAAACCCGCCTTTTTGGTTCCTTTTACGCATCCCCACACCACCCCCTCTAACATTTTTCCTTTTTCTTCTTCTTTTACCGCTTATTATACGTTTTACCCACGTATACATTTTCTTAGGAATATCAATATTGGTATGTTTAGCGTCTCGTGAAAAAATTTTCCAAATTTCTTTCTTCCCTTTTAATTGAATTGATATTTTTTTTCATCACGATGAAACTACTAGGATCTTTGTTTGTTTTTCCCCTTTATTACTTTTTACTTATATAGCAAATAAGATAACAACAAAATAAAAAAAGGTATTCTTTATTTATAAATTGGTGAAAATTATTTTACAAATTTATTATTTTTAACACAAATCATATACAATGGTTTTTTCATTAGGAAATATATTTGTTCTTATTCTACAATTATCATATCCTTTATTACAATTATCGAATAATAAATATCCATAGGGATGTTTATTAATATCAGCTAATATTTTATTAAATTGACTTCTATTTATTTTCTTATTATCACATATTGTATACATATTTCTACAATCACTTAAATTTTTAAACATGATATAATAATGACTGTTGATACGTAAATTTCGCAACTTTCCATTACCGTAAGATAAGTTTTGACATGCAAAAATTACGCTTACATTACGATGATGAACATCTTGAGTTGCAATATTATCAATTTTATCAAGATTTTCTTTTGACGATGTACCTACTAACATAAGATCGTCTAAAATAATTAATGTATTATCAGATGTATTTGTTTGTATATCAGTAATATCGGGTATACCCTTCTTACAGTCAACAAATTCGAAATTCATTTTTTTCTCTTCCAAAACCGTATGCATTTTATCGTATAAGGGTTGATATATGGAATAAAGATAAACAATTTTCGTAATTTTTGGTGTTATCATAGCCTCAATATAATTTAGTAATTGTAAAATCCAAAATGTTTTTCCACATTGACTAGGACCGCACAATGTTAACATAAACGGGTGATGAAATGGTAGTGAAACAGCATTCATTTTACACGTCTAAAATCAAAAGGAAATATATAGATATTTTATAAGAATTTAAAGTATATTTTGGACTTTGATAGATTTCCCTTTCCCTGGTCATTGGACTTTGATATTTGCGTGGTGTATATTTTTAAACATATAATGACCTTGACTATACATAACCATATAAGCTCATGATATGAATTTGGACTTTTGCTAGAACATACCCGAAATTCTTTGAACAGCATAACCCTCCCTCAAATGACCTTGACTACCCGTCACTATAGTAACGCATAAACAGGACGCGATTATATAAACACTAGCGCGATACAGTAAAAACTAAACAATCAAAGGTAGTCAAGAGAGTAAGAAGAAGAAGAACCCAAAAGAGAAACCAAGGAGATGGAACAAATCGTGTGGCAGAAGGAAGATGGGGGAGAAATCATGTGGGACTTCGATGACATAGACCCGCGATTATTTTTTCATCCGATAAACGAGGACGAAGATGAAAACATGCTGGTGGTAGAAGATGAACCCCGTGACGACAGCGAAGACAGCGATGGTGAAAACAGCGACACTGATAGTGATGATGACGAAGACAGTGATGATAATGATGACGAAGAAAGTGATGATAATGATGACGACGAAAAGAAAGACGATCCTCAAGACGAGGAAGAGAAGTTATGGGAGGGGGTATTTAACCCTCCCGATAATAATAATGAGAATATTTACAAAATTATAGACAATTATGATTATGGGTTTAGTGAGAGCGAAGATGAACACGAGGACGAGTATAAGGTGTGGGATTATATTGACACCAAGGGTGAAGAATTTTTATTTTTTGAGAAAACTCAAACATTAATTAAAAAAAAATGTTAAAAAAAAACGAGTCTATGTGTCCATTTCTTCTTCTTATTCTTCTAAATATCCGTAAGGGATTGTAGTAAAATTATCTTTAACAATACGTTTATTAAAAGTAAATGAAAATTTTTTAATTTCAGTATTAATAAAAATATTATTTAATTTATCTTTACATATTTTATTTTCATATCTAATTGTAATGATTTGATCTTTATCTACAACACATTTATTTAATGTTTTAAAATTTAAGATATCTTTCGCTTTATTTTTTAAAGAAAATCCTTTTACATGCACTTTTTTCTTCGTTTAAATTCGTAATATAAGAATAACATTTAGGACCTGTTGAACAAAATCGAGTAATCCATTCATTTTCTTTTAATTCATTGGTTAATTCTCCTAAATAATTACCGGTTTTAATCGAACAAGTATTTTCATCACTCACATAAATAATCGAATCGGTATCAAAATATAAAACATGTTTTCCTAATTTTTCAATTACATCATATAACTGTAGCCGAGCATAAGCTGTAACAAAACATGCGATAACAATATTACCCGTTTTTAAAGCTACTGTAGCTTTATCTACATTTTCATATGTACAACGTAAAAGAGTATCATTAATAAAATCTAAAGTCGTTAATTTTTTACTCCTATCGTTAGTTAAAACTAATAATTCCTCATAATCATTTAAAAAAGCAACTTGCGTGTTATTTTCATTTTGTGCAAATTTACCCCACAAGGAATTTAATAATGTTTTCGCTATAGTTCTTAAACCGGGATTTTTTTCTATTTTGTCTTTATCTAAACTAATATGTTCATGATTCAAATAATCTTGACAATACTGGTTGATTTTAATTTTATTTTTACTACCATCACTATTAAAACATTCAGTAGGTAAACCCGACGCCTCTTGTTTTAGTTTTAAAAAATCGTTTACATAAGCAACAAAGATTTTTTCTTGCCGATCATAATGATATATTTCATAGATTTGAATTGTTTTATATCTCTTATCAACAGCTTTATTAATTTCAACACTACACCATGTCCCCTGTAAACAGCGATCGTTTTCATTATGTATACATTTATCACATTTATCGATAGCACATTGATTACATAAAGGAAATAATAATTTTCCAGCTACTCTAACGGGTAAAACACCAAAAAAAAAGATTTTGCGGGGGTGATATACGACATTTAATCAAACCGAAAATATCCTTTATATTTATATTCTCACACTCTTCATTAACGAAAATTTTAGGGTGTCCAACCGGGAAAACAAATTATTTTTGAACAAAAGGATATAGCGATGTAAAGTCTACATAATAAATTTGTTCATTTTGTTTTATCTCTCTAAATAAACATATAGAAGAAGTTCGCCCCCCATATAATCCATCACGGAGAGTTAATATTGTATATCCAAAAAATTTTTGATTCAATTCAATAATATCACTACAACTATATATTTTTTCACCTAAAAAATCACATTCCCATTTTTCAACAACTTTATATCCTGCATTTAACAATTCATTTGTAAAACGTTGAGTTTTCGAGTATAATGTTCCAAATTTTTCATTCACTAAAGTATTCATTTCATATTTTTCAAAACAACGCGAACATCCGCGAAAAAAACATCCATGAAATTGATAAACTGTATTATCATAATATCCGTCAACAAACCGCCCTAATATTTTTTTTTCTCCTTGAGCAGAACCTTTATATTCTAATCGTCCTGATAAATATTTATTAATTTCATACAACCAACAAATCGCAATTAAACTTTGATTTACATTGCAGCGATAACCTCCTGTAGGAATTATCCCCACACATTGTTCTTTTAAAAAGTTTTGTCGAAATATTTTTAATGCTAAACTTGCAATAGTCATACAATTTTTTTCATAAAAAGGTGCTACACAAGGAATCGAATTTATCATGGATGAAAATTTTACACACCCTTTTCTTAAAATATTCACATCCTCACAACAATAATAATATATTTCATCGCGAAAAATATATATAGTTTTTTCTTTTGCATTATACCATTTTTCAAATTTATCTTTATCACTCATATTATCTATATCAAAATATTCCCTATCAATCCTATCCCCTCTATACTTTAAATCAGTAAATTTATAGGGTGAAAGCCTTTTTCATCTTCGAGAAGACCCATACATTTAGGAATAGCTGATAAGGGCATCGTTAAAAAAAAATAACTATCTAAAAATAGAATATTCTTTTCGCATATTTCTAAACTCATTATTTGGAATAGATATTGTTTTCATAAAACAATAATGCGGTTGTTTCTGATAACTATTACAATGATAACAAATTCTTTTAGAACAATCATGTTTTACACTTTTATAACGTTGAATAAAAGAAAATCTAGAACATATTTTATAACATGGTTCACAAAAAAACATATATTGACAAGGAGTTAAACGTGAATAATTTTGTTGAGCAGGTTTAAAAATGTTATGGGTTAAATGATTTAAATAACATGTTTGATTATAAAACAATATTTTACAATTTGAACATTGAATCTTTGTTGTATCTTTAGGGCATAAATTATTTTTATAACATTTTTGACAGGTTAAATTAGTTCGACACACGTGTGAATCAATAAATTCCCCATATAAAAAATAACTCATACATTTAATACAAAATTTATTGGGTTGTATTTTAGAAAATTCCTTCATATTTAAAACAACATCAATATTATTAGTTAATTTAATAAGATTTCCTTCAGAATCTGTACGTGAATCATAAATGATATTATCTAAATCGAGAACTGAATACCACCACCAAATCAACACCTTGGGCATTAAGAAATTTTTCGTACACAATCGAAAATTGTTTAACTTTAACCTCATCACCCTCGGGTATACCCGATTTTTTATACACATCACGTATTTCTTCAATACTAAATAATTCATCAATACTTTTACTAGGTTGTTTAGTCATTGACTCATACCTATGATCTTTATACAAAAACGATAGACCTACTAAAATAGATAACGCAAAACAACAATTTTTAATTGCTTGCGTTAACTTAGTACTGATAATATAAAAAACTCCAGTGCGAAATTTACGATCATATTTTGTTATAGATTTATTTACTTTACCCCCACCACTATCATTTTCATTTGCTTTATTTAATCTATTGTAAATTTTTTTTCTCCTAATTAAAGGATTTTTTTTTTGTTACTTGATAAATTATTAGCTGATAATCCCGATGGAAAAGTTTGAATAACTACAGTACATTTCCACCCGTTCGCTATCATTTCTTGATTACTTTGCATATATTTTTCAAAAATATTCAAAAAATATTTTACATTAACATCACTTAATTTCATTACAGCTGTAGAGAAAAAACCCTTAGGGGCATGACTAAAAATAAATCGCACATAGCCATCATTATTTTTTACACTTGTACGTGCATAATTAATCAAATAAGTAAAAAGTAACGTCAACGATTGTATAAAAGCTATAAAATTAACACCCGATTTTAGGCTTTGGCCCATTGTGCCAGCATAATTTTTAGCATAATGGGAGCAAAAAAGCATAATTTCTAAAACGAGCACTGCTCGAGCATAATCCTAAAATTTTAGCACTTTTTTAAGCATAAAAGGTAATATTACTCATTTGGTAGTCTAGAAAGTCAGAAACTTGTTACAAGACCGCTTTCATAGTTTCACTTTCATTGTGGGCAGTAGTAGTGCAGACTGTGCACTGCAGTACACTGTACACCTGAACTGCCGAGCAAAAAGCCTGGGAACGAGCCACGAGGTTGTAAACACTACTGCCAAAATGGCGTCAAACATTTTTTGAGTTGTTGAATTTATGTAAGAATCTGTGAGAATATCGAGCATTTATGTGAGAATATCGAGCATAATTTGTGAATTCTAGCATAATTTTTAGCATAATTAGGCAAAATTGAGAGCAGTGCTATTAGCATATGCCAATTTTTTTAGCACAATGGGCCAAAGCCTACCCGATTTACGAGCAATAGAAATTGAAAAAGTTTGTTCGTTCACTTTAAATTTTTCATTTTCTTTTTCATTAATTTTCTCAACACTAATAATATTATCCTCATTTGTTTGAGTTTTTTTTTTTTTGCTTTCAAACAAACTTACTAAACGTTCAATTTCTTTGTTATTATATTTAAATTTCTTCTGTTGATTCTCCATGGTTTTGTTCTTTTCTTCTTCTAAAACAAGAAATACATGAGGTTTTTTTTTTTTTTTGTTTTCCTCTCCATCAACAAGATCGCCTATATTAATATGATTAGCCTCTTTTACACCAATACAGTAAAGGGACACCAACGGTTTATCTCCAGTACCCATCCAATTACCCATTTTTTCTAAAAAAAATTTGTGAAACTATACATATAGAAATTTATTTAAAAAATAAAAATAACGAACCTTATATAGCCTATGAAGTTTTAGATAATGATGCTTGTGTTTTATTTTCACCAGAAATATTTCGGGAATGTCTATTAAATTTTACAGAAGATAATGAGGAAATCATTTATATTAATTATTTAGTAATACAAGAAAGATTAGAAGATTTAAAAAAAAATATATATCAATTATCATCATCTATTATATATAAAATTGAGTGTATTATAAATTTTATAAAAAAAAATAATACGTCCTATCTTGGAATTAAAACAATATTTAATTATGGTTAGAATGAAATTATCCGTAAAAAAACGAAATAATAACTCACGTGTCGTTACTAAATCACAAAGTATACGGGATGTTCTTCAATGTAAAAGTAATACTGTAAAAATAATAAGATGTCGTAAACGCACCGCTCATACTCCAAAATGTTGGATCCATTTAGCTAAAGAAGATAACTTACGTGTAAAAAAATCAAATATTCCAAATGCTGGAAAAGGATTGTTCGCGTGGAAAAATCAATTTAATCCAAAAAAAACAATAATCCAATACACAGGGCGAAAAACAAATCAAACAGAATTAAATCGAAAATACGGTATAGATGTGAACGCCAACTATAGTATTTGTGATACTCCCAACAATTGTTTGGATTGTGATTTAAGTACTTATTCTGCAGCTCGTTTTGCAAATAATGGAAAAAGAGGATCAAAATATAAAAATAATTCCTATTTTACTTATAAAAAAAATAATAATAAATACTTTTTAGAAAGTTCAAAACGTATAAAACCCCATGAAGACATTTTCGCTGATTATGGTTCGAACTATTGGAAAAGAAAAAAACGATAAATCATAATGGGGTGTAGGAAATGTAGAAGATATGTAAAATTATTAGGTAAAGGATTTAAAGGGGAAAAAAACAAAGAGGTGGTGGATTTAGAGGAACTAAAAAACAACGTGGGGGTATAAAAATAACTAATACCTTGGGTAAAAATATCATCAACGAAATTAATAAAGGTTTTGGAATCTTAAAAACACTAAAAAATAAATCTCAAAAAGGAGGAATAGTACAACCCCGACATCGTACATATGGGGGATATTTAGAGAAAATAAGAATGTATTAATATTAAAAAATAAATAAAAATATTCTTTATCTTTTCTTTTTTGTCACCACAAATATTTATTATTCCATTTTTTTATTTTACATTTTATCAACCAATTCACAACGTTTTAGAGTGAATTTTTCAGTATTAAGAATGTTAAAATTTTTCATTGCTGTCAAATAAAAACTACGTATTGTACAAGCAATTTCTATACAATTAATTGGTCTTTGTCTCCAATATAGATAATCATTAAATATACAAAAAATAAAATAGGAAGTAAGATTATCATAACAATGAAATTTTTCAGGAAAATTGTCATTTAACCAAACGTTAATTGTTTCTTTAGAATAAGGAAAACTGAAGTTTAGTAAATTATGTTCCATATACGTTGAAAAAAACAGCGCCCATCGGTTTCTTCTTTCAAATAAAAATATATTTTAATCTTGTAAATAATAGAAGCATAGGTATCAGAAATCCTCAATACTACATGGTACGCTTCAAGTCCATCTTCATTCGAACTAAAACTGTCGATAAAATCCCAAATATATCTACATGTAAAATAGCCATCAGTATATCTTGAAGGATCCATTTGTCCGACCAATACATCCATTCTAAAAACACTACATTAATGTTCAATGTTTCAAACTTTTATAGAGTGCTGAAAAACATTGTTGTTTCCATACTCTATTTATTTTTTGCATAATTTGAACACTAAACAAAATTATTTCATACAACGAACAATGATGAATGTCTGATTCATGATATTTACAGCATTTTTCTTTAATATTATACTTTTCAATTAATGTAGAATATTTTTCAATATTAAAATGTTACAAATTGACACATGATAACTTAAGTTTTGCACATAATATAGACTCCAAAGTTCCACCTTTATATCCAAAATCATAAGAGTATGATCCATAAATCCATTTCAGTCGATCAACCATTTCTTTTTGATCCAAATAGCGGTGTTGTTTTTTATTCACATAATACAATCCGTGTAAACGTTTCTGACAAATAATAGTTTTTCTTTCTAAATAATTCAAATCTTTAAAATCAGGTAATGATGAATCGTAGCATTGGAAAGATTCAAAATATCCATTTTCTAAACAAATCACCGATACCTCGCGATAAATCCATCGATGATTTAAATAAAAAGCTTCACAATCAATCACATGTGTAATTTTTTTCAAATAATGGGTCGCTGATTCTTTTAAAAAAGACTTATCTTTAATAGAGTTATAGGGACAATCCAAACGTGTTAACTCATCGTATAAACTCATAACTAAATTTTTAAAATGTTTTTTATCCGAATATTTATACTATTTTTCTACTAATAAAACTATATCATTTGTTCAAAATTTGTCGATTGGTTAATAGTATTAAGTTGTGATTGGTGTTCAACAATCCGTCAATCAAAAAATTTCAACAAATATGATTGGTTAGATTTTAAGCTAGTGAAAGCTGATTGGTTAAATAATTCAACAACTGCCAATCAAACATTTCAACAAATATGATTGGTTAGATTTAAAACTCGTGAAAGCTCATTGGTTAAATAATTGTACCCTCCCTATAAACAAATATAAAAACCCAACCCAAGGGTCTACACCCCTAAAAGCAATCATATCCCATAGAGGAAGGTTATACCGTAAAAAGTACAAGAAAAAATAAGAAAAATGGATCGAGAAATTCAACTGAAAGATGTAAAGTCCTACTACAGTGGTGGCAACTTTTGTGTGTTCCTACTGAAAGAGAGGCCCAAGGAAGATGAGACCGAACCGCAAGTACCGCTAACAAGAGCGAACAAAAGAAAAAGGGTCAAAGAAATAAATGCGTGGGGCAAATTAATGCACCAATGCCTGGAGGGTGTGATCGAGGAAAAAAAAAGAAAAACTCTTGAACAATAAAGAAAACATTTTTAATAAAAACCTTGTACAGAAAAATTTACTATCATTTTAAAATACTATTTTTTGTCTTTTATTCTACCCATTGTTGTTTGAGTCTTTTTTTCGGGAATAATAAACCTGCATCTTATAAGCGGCTAATTTACAGCATCTATCCTCATCCCAACATTTCCCTGTTAAAGCACGTCGACGTCCATATTGAATTAGCGTTGAAGGCTCATAAGTGCGACCAGCGTAGTGATATATATCGCCGATAAATGATCTACAAACTTCTGCGGGTATTAAAAGCCATTTACACACTTTATCTTCATAACACGGATCTTTAAAAATGATCTTCCCTTGAACGTATCCACGACTATTTTCAGTGGGGCAACTACATTCAAAGAACGATATTTCTTCCATGTTAAAGACACACAATGGTGTACCAATAGTTCGCGCTGCAATAAGCATTTGATCGCCCCGTTGTTTAGTACGACAACCAAAAGTCCAAGTCTTTCGCTTTGGGGAATACATCTTTTCAAAAATACTGATGTTTAACGTTTACCCCTATCTTTTATAGCAAAATGTATATAACCAACACGAATTCACACAGACAAATAAATATATTTTATGAAATAATATTGACCATAGCAACGGAGGTCGTATTTCACATATCGCACGCAAAACTGAAATTGTATATCAAACCAAATAAATCAGACATACGTGTGAAAAGTTGAACTTTTACTTTCTATAAGATCAACCCCTAACGATTTTGAACTTGAACATATGCTTTTCTTTTATTTTTAAAAATCTCTACGGATTATAATATGGGAGGGCAAATCGTGTCTAAAAACATCTGTCCGAAAATACCCGCACTTGACGGATTATAATATTGGCGGTGTTGGTATGGATAGCCGTGCACAAAAACATCTGTCAACATTTTCTAACGAAAAATAGTGTTTCAGATTTTATTTTTATAATATAAAAACGAAATGGAATCACAACAGTCTTTCACTTTATATTAAACATCTACGTTTTTTAGCCTATTACTAAAAATAAAAACCCGAAATTTAACCTTGACCGCGAATGTTAATAACAAAATACTTCACATTCCATGACCTTGAACGAATAAACGACGACCCTGACCTTGAACGAATCGGGGATAACATTTCTAAAAATAAAATATGGTACTCTATCAAAGCCCATGAAAGACCTTAACGCTTTAAACCAATGAAACACGCTTAAATAAACCAATGAAATCACTTTACTATTTTATAAAATATATATAAGAACCTCGGTTTTCAAGCATTTTTAAAAATCAAATGGCTAGGATCAGACATGGTAGACCCAAACATATCCCGTACAAAGACTCTGAAAATAATATGCAAGAAACAACATCGAGCTATGGAAAAGGGAAAGGTTTTTCACAAATGGCGCAACTACGCAGCGAAATTTTACAAAAACAGTTGGGGGTTTACATCTCAGATATATCATCGGAGTCAGAGTCTGACGATGAAGAAGAAGAGGTAAAATTAATCGACGATGTTTGTAGAATCATTGAGTCTACGACACCACCGCCGCAGCCATTATCACCCTATCCGTTTACCCCACTAGAGGAAATACCAATACCAGATCTACCTCCTCCTCCTCCTCCCGCTACCCAAAACCATATCGATGATGTCTTACAAGTACAGACGATAAATATTCCCGAAACGTTCCCCGACGAGGGCTTACCGGCGATAAATATCTCCGAAGAAAACGTGCTCCCATTACATCCACCAAGCGAAAACTTCATACAAGACGAAGCGTCAACATTATTTGATTTATCAAACACCCTTGACTTTGATAATTTAATTCCGGACAATCTATTGTTGCAACAATTAATCGCATCTTTTCCTCCCCCATTACCCACAAACGATATACATTTATCTCCTCTACCCCCACCACCTATGCAGCAGGTAATGGGTATTGAAGATGAAGAAGAACCAGATAGGATCAAACAATTTAAAAAACACTTAATATATAAAAAAAAACACAAGTTAACAGGTGTTGAAACAGTAACGTATATAAATATTAACAGTGATGAGGATAATGATATCATTGTTAGAGATTTAGATTCGTATAGACAATTAAAATTTATATTTAGAGAAAAAGATAGAATAATAAGAAAATTTAATGTATATAAAAATAATAGAATAGGAATTAGATTATTAGAAAGAAACTATCGGAAAACATTTAAGAAAATAGAAAAAACCCGTAATGAGAGTATTTAAAAAAAAAATTTTTTTTTTAAATGTATAGAAAATAAACGGTTTGTATATATATATGTGTGTATGTGTGAAATTTGTTTTTTACTTCCAAACAAAAATGGATATCATTCTCGAAGAACTTGCAAGAAACAATATTAAATACAAAAAATTGAAACCCTAAATACAAAAATGTATTACAAATCAAGATAATATGTTGAAAAACATTATTTTGCGAATCGATAGTCAACAAATGGAATTGGTTTATAAACAAATGGAACGTTATGAAACAGGACATATCATCGCGTTTTATTGTTTAATTCATTTTTTTTTCGATGGAAAATATGTTGGGGAAAAAGAAATTGAACTAATTCAATATTGGACAAGATTAACAATTACAGATTTTAAAACTTCAAAAAAAAACATTTTATTAGAAAATCCTTTATTTACATTGCCCTTTTATTTTTACACTTTTATTACAATATCATTTACTATAATGTCACAACATCATGTAATTTTATTTTAAAATGTCTAAAATCAAAAACATAACTATGTGATTGTAAATAGCTCATCAGATAATCTACTAGATATTCTTGTATATTAACTTGATCAAAATATATTTTAAAATATGGTGTTAATAAATTATAATCTAATAATTCTAACCCATAGTTGTCATAGTATATTCCAGAGTTATAAATTGGATTATCGATAGTTACAGGGAATGAATGAATTATTTGCGTTTTAGAAGATAGTATCTCGAAAAAATTTTCACATCTCAATATTTGGGTATCAAAAATATAATCATTTACAGGGTTAGACTTAAAAAAAGTGGATTTGTGCTTACAATTTTTATACTTACAACGCTGATTAAAAAAATAACCCGTAGGTGTAGCATCAAAATTATATAAAACGCGATTAAGATCAATATCTGTTAAATTATTATTTTCAATTCTACCATGAGGGTTATGTTTTGAACAATAAAAAATAAAACATGCTGCTATGCAAAATATATTATATCTAAACGTTCGAGAATTATTAGCTAGACACGCTAATAAAAAATATGGCGCTACAGTTAATAAATAAAGCGAAAGATCAATTAAAATGGGGAAGTCAGCGTCTCTACTTATTTTATAAAGCATGTGAAATATAAATTTTCTACCCACACCAAAGGGAATCGGTAAACGCTTCACTTCCTGTGAAGGTGAAACAATAGGGGACATAAAATGATAATTATCATCATAAAAATATTGCGGTCTTGTAACAGTAATATATAAACTATCTAAGTAGGTGTTATCTAAACTAAATAATGATGATACTAAACATGGGTTCTTTGATAATATGAACCCGTGAGGAGTTGAACATCTATGTAAAACATATTTTTCACTATTGTCAATATATGGAACAGTGTATTTTGAATTTCCTCCTTGTTCAACGGTCCAACATTTATAAAGTTTCATGTCTTTTACAGCTGGATCGTTTAATCGTAACAAACAAAACCCCCTATAAAATTTTCCAAAAACATCTGTTTCAATCTGTAAACAACCAATTATTTCACCACAATAGTAATTCAAAAGTCCAAACATCCAATAGATAAAACCAATCTGTGGATTTCTAAAGCGTTGAAAATACGGTACAACTTTTAAAATATGCAAAAAAGAAATGTTTTTTTCTTCCACTTTTCTGTTTTCACACGTCTTTCCAAAATGGGTCGCGTGGGTAAAGTGCTTTTTCTCTTAGCTTGATTTTTCATCTAAAAAATCAAATAAAAATACGATCATTACAATACTATTCATAATACTCTAGAAAAAACTTGAAAAATAACCCTATAAAAGTATCAATAAATAGTAAATATCATACAAATTCATATCCTTACCTTGAATATTTACACGCGTTCTATTGATATTCACAATTCTTAAACATTCTACTGTTTAAAACCCTTGGCGCCCACCCGTCTTATATATGTATCTCATCCACTGATTGACTTCCGGTTTTTATTTTATAAAATAAAAAACAAAAATTCTATTTTACAGGGTAACCACACCCTGTTCACTTCACTTCTGGTGTTCATCGAGGACACATCCCTCTCTTTATTTATATTTTATAAAATAAAAAACAAAAATTCTATTTTACAGGGGAAATAACCACACCCACTTCAGTTCACTTCTGGTGTTCATCGAGGACACATCTCTCTCTTGCTCTCTCTGTCTTTATTTTTTTTATAAAATACTTTTTTGCAAGTAACTTTTACATATTTATTTTTTTAAATCATTTTTACTTTTTATATTTTTAAAAAAATAATTAGTCCTACTACTGTGTGTATACTCGCTTGAAAGTCGTACTCTCAAAAAGTGCGAAGCGCTTGAACCCTCCAATGAGCTGTAGTATTTATTACTAACCAGCATTGGTGCGCATTCAACCCGCAGTACTCTTGTAAATCGCGACTGGTTTAGACTTTATTGTCTGGTCTTCCTCTCTAAAAAAGAGGTTGATGTCAGGTGGGACTAGTCCATAGAGACATTTAGCTCACCGCCAGATCGATCGATTGCTTGTTGTACGTTATGGGTTTTAGGATGTTAGCATGTGGTGAAAGAGCTAGCTAAAGTATAACACCTAGTTTCACAGGAGTATTTTTATTTTTTGTTTTTATTTTTACTTTTTTAAGACAAAAATATATACAAAAGCACACACAATATATCGAAAGTGCTTGTACATTGCGTTACTGGATCTACCTCTATATTAAAGTGTATATTTTGTATATATATTTTTTTTTAAATAAACACATAACAACCCTCTAGTAATAAATTTGGGAAGAATGGGTTATTCTTCCCATTTCCACACACTAGGACCAATTCCCACCCTATAAACAAAATATATCATTTTAAAAATAACAACCACCCAAAAATCTTAATCGTATCTTTTTTCAAAAAAACGTTTCACTATCAGACAAAGGTGAAGGTCATTCAAGGTGACTAATGCAAAGCAAGTACTGACGTCTTTTGCTAGATGGAGTTAAAGAGCTGTGATAGAACAAGAACAGAATATTTAGTAACAGATGTTTAGTGTTTCATATAATTGATGACCAGTATTTGTCTGATCATCAATTAGATGAAACACGAAAATTCTGCGACTACATTTTCTGTTCCTGTTCCATCACTGCTCTCTAACCCCATCTAGCATCTGCGACAGCACTTATTCAACTCATAATTCAATGCTCTATATATACTAACTGTATAAACGTATCTCTACTTCCGGACACGCCTTTTCCCAAAAAACCTTTTTCAAAAAAATAATACCCTATTTACTTCCGGTATATCATCTTACACGTCATTCAAGCTCTGGTCGTCGTTGAGGTAACATCTCCGTCGCGCGCGCACTCATTTTTTCTTATTTTTTTATAAAATACATTTCAACGTTCTATTTATAAAAATATTTCAACCATTTTTATATATTTTTATTTTTTTTATATATTTTTTTTCTTTTTTTTTTTTAAAATACTATTACTACTAATTCACATATATCTTATTATTTTTTTTTTCAAATATATATTTTCCAACCATTAACACCTTTTTTTTCCAAAATACATTTTTTTATTTTTTTTCACTTTGTGCGTGTGGCGGCCATGTTTCCTTCCCGACGAACAAAGGACAAGTAAAACAACAACAACTACCATCACTCTTAACAATGCGAAAGGGATTGGCACTTGGCTCTTAACCAATGATCAAATTGCAATAAGTATTGATTTGAATTGACTTCCCCTCCTGAACTATTAGTTATTAACTAGCTCACAGCTTGACTCATTTTGGGACACCACCCTGGAAATAATGCGATACCCTTTTCTCTGATTGGTCAATTCAAATCAATACTGCAATCTAATTGGTTAAGAGCTAATGCCAATCCCTTTCGCATTGTTAATATATATATATACATATATTACTACTATGTGACTGTTGTTCGTAAGGTGAGAATATAAAATGACACCTATTGCTTTGAAGGAAACAGCAGGTTCAAGTGACATGCCCAGGATGGACACAGACGGTTTAGCAGGCATGAAAGTCTGCTGATTAGTTGCCTGGTTCCAATAACGAGGAACTTTAATTGCCTTGTCTGGGTTTATTAGGAGATGGTTTTCGCAACACATGTTGCGACACTGTACAGGTCTTGCTCTAGTTTTCTGACTGCTGGATCCGCCTCCGACAGAGGAAAAGACAGGTAAACGTTCGAGTCATCAACGTTCGAATCAAGACAGCAGGCTTGAGGTGCGCAAGCAAAATTGATCATGTAGATACAGAATAGTAATGGCGAAAGTATCACGCCAAGGTTCCCAATATTGGCAAAGGGTCTGCTAGGGTGGAGTGAATGGGCACTGACTTGGAGCGACCCGTCAAATATCTCTTAAACCAGTTCAATGTTGTTGGTAAAGCACCGACATTTGATAGTTTATGAAGTAATCTATGATGGTTGATACTATTGAAGATTTTCGAGAGATCGAACAATATTAGAGAGGTAACTTCTTGTCCTAAGATGGTGTCTGTTATGTACATATTTAAATTCTCTGTGGAGTAGAGCTTCATGTTTCCATTTTAGTAGGAAGACAGCTGATTGTTGTTGACAAGATAGACCTCAGGTACATTAATGCCTGTCTCCCTCCACGTTCTAGTCAGCATACTTCCCGCGAGAAACCCGCGCGCGCGTGGCTACAAAACTTATAGGCGTATTCCTGTCTATTAATAAGGCGTTCTGGTTGTCTTTGTGCTTTGTATAACTTTTTACTGCGTAATATCCCTGTTATTATAACGTAATATCCCTGTTAGCATATGCGTAATATCCCTGTTAGCATATGGCTTTGCCTTCTTCACGAAACATGACTCCTTCCTGTCTCTGGATTTACAGTTTGTTTACAATTTTGGGCTAGTCGACATGTCAGTCTGCCACAGCGCAAATATTACAAATTCACATGTTTGAAAAATGAATATGGAGCAAAGATTATATATTCAGTAAGAATTTATAAAATAGATCACTGCTACATACGACTAACATATATAAATCTCAGCATAGAGCAATTTCACTGTTAATTTGGGATGGCATTTGAGTTATGCGTGCGATGTTGTCAAGTTACACTATATACAGTATATAAATGCTTGTTACACGCATCCAGCTAGCAATGCGTTGCTCGATGTATTATAAACCTCGTCATAAACACTTAAATCTACAGTTTGTATAATATTATTGACCATTTGATGAAACTCGAATAATGACTTTATAGACATTAGAACGATTTGAGTTATCTGGAATCGTTTATCGTGCTGCTAAAAATCAACAGACACGTTCGACAGGAAATGCTCCAGACCTGTGAAGTTATTAAATAAAACGTCTAGAATAGCAGAATTGACCATTACTCTATACTCATTACCATCTACTAACTATACAAACACTTCAGTGCTTGATAAACTTGCGATGCTTTCCCTATGAAGTATTTTGAAACATTGCGCCTAAATTTCAAGTATGCGGATTTGCGTCATGGCCTTATTCATGTGTCAGAGATAACACAGTGACTAGGCTGGTGCATATTTGCGCGATGCATTTCTTGTTAAAATATAAAGTTTTCTTTGGCAATGACATACATAAATCCGCGTTATGGTTTTGATAACTTTGATTCACGATCAAAATTGTTTAAATTGCCTCTGATGTTTTTGTACGCCATCGCAATGGAAATAACAAGCGAAATTAAAGCTGATCGCCGCTGAATAAAACTGAACTTACCTGTAGGCTCAAGGATGTAAATGGTGGACCGCATATATTCTTCTCGCATGAAACTCGTTCAACTTGCGGCAGGGTAAAATCGGTTTAATCAGCAGCTTTTAGTTTCAAGATGTGTTATAAATATATGAAAGTTTGTTCTCCAAATTAGGACAGTGAACTTGTTACGTTAGAAATATCATGTTATGCCATCGTTTGTGGTGTCACGTTCTCTTAAGACAATTAATTTTCATATATCTGGATATCAAACACAAATGGACAACTGTCCTAGTTTGATTCATGTACGCTGATGTCTGTAGTTATTATATAGCAACAATTACAATTCATTTGATAAAGATTTCGGTTGCCGCGAAGCGAAAATAAGAAAATCTATTATCATGGGGTTTCTTCTCATGAATATGGTCACGTGATCGGTTCCCATGGTAACCAAAAGTAATCAATATTGAACATAGACTTATATTACGTTGACCAATACACAAATGGAAATAGAATCTTACATTTTACATTTTTTGCTGATTTTTGTTGTAATTTCGCTAATTTTGCTTCATTTGAGACTGGGACCCAGGCATTAATGTGCCTGAGACGCCAAATTTCTCGAGAACAATCTTTTCGCACACTTTAGAAGCTAAGGCAAGAAGGGATAGCGGGCGGATGTTTCACGCCACTTCGTGATCTCCCTCTGAGGATGGGAACAACTTCCGCCTCCTTCCATGCGGTAGGAAATATATAAGTTATAGAAGGGAGCAGTTGATTATCTTTGTAAGATGTTCCAGGATAACATGAAAGTAGTAATATATATATATATATATATCAATGTGTTTGGGATTGGAACCGAGCTCTAAGCCAATCAGAATCAAGAATGATTTGAATGGACCAATCAGAGCACAGCACAATCCCAAATTTCCAGGGGGGTTGAAACATTTTAAGGTGTGGTCACCCTGTAAAGAACGACCAGTGATCAAATCAGGGGGGATATGCACCTGGTCGTATACAAGAGGTTTTTGTATTAAAATTATTCAAAATAAGGTGGTCGCAGTCAAGAGTATATATATCACTTGGGTCGTGTTGTTGTACGACCAGTTTTTATAGTCGTCCCTGAACGACCAGAGAGTTTGAAGGTCATTCAAGGTGAATAGTGTTAAGCAAGTACTGACGTCATTTGCTATACGGGGTTGAAAGCAGTGACGAACAAGGAACAGGATGTTTAAGTCGTAGAATTTAGTGTTTCAAACAACTGATAATCTGTGGGGGAAAATTTGCCCAGAAACCAAATATGTCGAAAGTGAAACAGGTTTTACTCTAGACATGTTTGGTTTCTGTGCAAACTTTCCCCACTGATCATCAATTAATCGGAACACGAAATTCTACGACTAAACTTCCTGTTCCTGGTCCATCACCGCTTTCAACACTCCATATAGCATCCGTGCCAGCACTTAGACAAAACATCATTCACACTGTGATATATATATACTGACACACACCACGTTTTTGAAAAAAAATACAAAAAATTATATTATACATAACCATCATACCTCACCCGATGTGATGTATACTTACGTGCACGTGCCATCCAAAAACTTTCATATTTTTATTTGAAGACTTATAAGGATGTTTGAAAATAAAAATAAACAGTTTTGAACTGTCCTTATTTTTATTTGGAAGAGTAGTAATGTTTATTGAAATAAAAATAAGCATTTTGAATTAATCATAGAAATTTCCGTCGTGGAGCTCTTACCTCGACGCCATCTTATGGCCGAATGACTGATATTCTCTAGTTACTGTATATTTAAAAAGGATCTCAAAATATTTTAAGAGGATATAGCTCATAAAAATTATTTGGATGTTTTTTCTTCTAAAAAGTTTTGAGAGAGATGGGATAGAGTTTGGAGAAACCTCAAATTTTTTAAAAAGGATATTCCCCTAAAATATTTTAAGAGGATATAGCTCATAAAAATTATTTTGGGTGTTGCTTCCCAAAAAAGTTTTGAGAGAGATAGAGTTTTGGAAAAACCTCAAAATAATTTGAGATGAAATATCCAAAATAAAAATAGTAGTGGTTGGAGAATAGTTGAGTATATAAGCAGATGTTGTTTCATATTTTATCAGTTGTGTGTGTTTTGCTCGCTTGTAAGTTGTGCTTCGGTACAAGACTCTGACATCTTCCAATGTTCTGTTTTTTATTAAAACTGCATCGGTGCGCGTTCACCCGTAGTCGAATTTGTGATTGGAATGAGATTGACATTGGTCCAAAGTGACAATCAGGTCATCCCTCATTCTATCAATTGCTTATTTTACGCCAGGGTTGTTCGTTAGCGTATGATGAAAGAGTTAGCTATAGTAAAACACACAGGACGCAGAAGTTTGATGAGTTTTTTTAAAAGACTCATGGAAGTTTATAACAAACAAGACGCCCGCTAGGCGTTAACTTGGGCTACTTTTAGGGACATGGTGCGCATATTGCCTGCGGAGATGGGTATGCATTGGTGGCATATACGCATGTTAGACAGTTGGAATTAGAAAACCCGCTCACTTGTCTTATAGAAGAAAGGATAATTTTTAATGCATTGATTTCTGTAATCAGGCACTGAAGAAAAATCAGGCGTCCATACGCAGGCTACCCCCCACCCGAATACGCCAGACGAAATTTAATGTAAACAACACCGCCACGGCAATGCTATTTTTTCTAATATCTGTTCGATTGAAGGTCTTCGTGTGTCAAAATTTATATAAAAATCAACGGCAAGGTATACGAAACATATCTGTTACGAAATTACATCGGTTTAATGGACATAAAAGCATTAAATCATCGGACATCGGGTAAACAACGAATAGATCTTGAAGCTATGTCCACGAGCTCGCTTTAATCGCTTACCGCATTTTTTCATATATAAACATCTGATCTTCATATTTTAAGCAGACGAAACCTACAGCGTTCGATTTGCCAGATTCAAGTGATCATTTCGATATAGAATTGATTTAAATCGGACAAAAACACGTTTCATAATGATTAATATTACGGAGTTTCACGGGATAAATGTTAACACAACATAATATAATATTTCCCTGTCCTTCGGCTGTCCTTTCCGTCTTCATGATTGATCTCTCATCTGTGTTTCTCTCATCTTGGAGAGAATCTTTGCAATGGTTTGCGGGTTTACAGGTCTCGGTAAACTTTTCCAACTGCGGTTCATTGTCAATAAAACGAAAGTCCGAACTCGCTTCAATTCGCTTGCATTGCCTTGCAACGATTATGTTGTCATGTTGACGTTTCGTCCACGGTTCTGCGAGTTGTTTCTTTAATCTCTCATCTGTGTTTCTCTCATCCAGTTATCCTGGAGAGAATCTTTGCATTAGTTTGCTGGTTTACATGTCTCGTAAATGCTTTTCCGACTGTGATTCATTGACTATAAAACTGACTATAAAACTGCCGGAAATCGCCCACGCAATAATTACATTCTCTCGACGTAAAAACGACGACCACGACGAACACATTTAAGACTTGTGCTTACCACAAGCAGCCCAGGTAATAATAAAATAACATGCATTATATATTATCATGCACATGAATAAAAGTCATAGTTTCTCTATCATAAAAAATGTCACGATTTACCGTGTTCGTTCTATAACTAAACTGTTACTATAGATTCGTAAAAATAAAATTGTTTACCTCTAGTGTCGGTATACCCCCAAACTTTAAAGACGCCCTTGTCTTCATCATCATCTTCATCATCTTCATCATCATCGCTAGAGGATTATAATGCCTCGTCTATTTAACATCTCGTTGCGCAGGGTTCTCTTTGGAGGGGTCGGTCGGTAGTCTGCTCTTCTCGTTCTGCTCTGTCGGTAGTCTTCTTTTGCTCAATCTTCTTTCCCTCTGTTTCTTCATCTTTTCCTTCTTCCTCAACTCGATATTCATCGAATTCGAACAACTCATCCTCGCTTGTTGGTGTTGGTGTTGTTTGGGTTTCCATCTTCTGCGGGTCTGTTTCGTTCTCGCCAGTTTTTCTTTCTTTGTTTACACTTGAGAGTTTGAGATCGTTGTTCACACGGTTGTTTTTATAATTACGGATATGGGTTAGCGGTTGACCAATCAGATCTCGTTCAATCCAAGCCGGTGTTTAGGATTAACGACGCGTATTAATTAGGGATTAGTTAATTGTCCATCTTGGCGTGTAATTATATTCATAATACTACGAGGTTGCCTGTAGAAGTGTTCAGGATGATGCTAGAAATTTTCTATAGCACATTAGCATGGAGGATCAAATAAATAGAATGTAGAATATAAACCACGTATAAAGGCGATCATATAGCTTAGCCTTTGTAATATTAAAATAACATATACGGTAATCATATGGGGCGTTTATAATGTCAAAATTCAATGTGACCATTTGAACGCCATACATCTAATTCGAAAAACATTTACTTGAAACGAGCAAGCCTCGCGACTATAAATTTTCGATTCAAGCGATACGTTTACCAAATCGAACTTCACGTTTGTAATATTTGCGGCTGACTAGTAGCGGTCGAGCGGTCATATTTCAAATCTAACTAACGAACGGGAAATGCGGGATCACCGCTGTCAAAACAGAGGATTTTCCTTAGTCAGGTTTTATTGCAATGAATCGCAATCTGAAGAGCATTTACGAGACCTGTAAACCCGCAAATTAATGCAAAGATTCTCTCCAAGATAACTGGATGACTGAGAGAAACACAGATGAGAGATTAAAGAAAGAACTGGCAGAACCGTGGCGAAACGTCAACATGACAACATGGCTGATATAGTCGTTGTCAAGGCATGCAAGCGAATTGAAGCGAGTTCGGACTTTCGTTTTATTGGCAATGAATCGCTGTTGGAAAAGTTTACCGAGACCTGTAAACCCGCAAACCATTGCAAAGATTCTCTCCAAGATGAGAGAAACACAGATGAGAGATCAATCATGAAGACGGGAAGGACAGCCGAAGGACAGGGAAATATTATTATACTGTGTTGACATTTATCGCGTGAAACTCCGTAATATTAATCATGAAATGTTGTGTTTTTGTCCGATTTAAATAAATTCTATATCGAAATGATCACTTGAATCTGGCGAATCGAACGCTGTGGGTTTCGTCTACTTAAAATGTGAAGATCAGATGTTATATGAGAAAATGCGTATTAGCGATTAAAGCCCCTATAGTCATTTCGCCCCTTGCAGTCGTTGCGCCCCCAACTCAAAGTCGTTTCGCCTCAATTATTGTTTTGCTCAACTCATGATCGCGTAATATAGTCTGGTTGACAAAAATAAAGCATGATGACTCGTCCTATTCATTGTTAAAGAGCGCTCACCGCGGAAAGGATTATAAGTAAACAAAGAATATTTAATATATCAACTGATTTGACGTGTGTGTGTTTTAGAACAAAATTAGGGATTTGTGTCTTTAATCCCACAACACACCATATGGTCAACTAATCCCAGAGTATTTGTTTAGAAGAAATAGCTAATTATGGATTCGCGTCTCTAATTCCCACAACACACATTCATTGTACATGAGTATCACAAATCATCTGTATGACATGAAAGCTTTAATGAACGAGCTCTGATTGGTCAAACCATCCTACCCACAGTAACACATAGTAACGCAAGATGCAATTATAAAACGTGCTGTAAGTTCGAAAATAATTAATATCAGTCTGAGTGTAGGAGAGAGAGAGATGGCAAAAATATTTGAGAACGTGAAAAGCGAAATTAAAGAAGCAGATGACTACATCCCGTTAGAGACAACTGATAATCAACAGAATAAATCTGAAGAGAGTATCGAGGAGTTGTATATGGGTAAATATAATTGTGCATTAAACAAATGTAAAATTTTAGTCAAAGTGAACTTATAAATAGATTAAGTTTTTTATTTCGTAATGTTTTTTCCCCGAATGCTATTATCGGGTATAAAGGTGGTGATAAAGAATCTTATTTAGTTAAAACACTTCAAGAAAAAACTATTTTATATTGTGTTAATCTTAAATATTTTGGAATTGAGAAGTACGATCATTTACTTTCGTTTTATAATCTTAAACCAATAAATTGTTTGTATCATACTAGCGAACCAACATGTTTATTGTATCATTGTAGTTTGTTTGAATGTCTTTTATTTGCAGCATGTTTGTTTCGTAAATTAGAAGATGAGGTTAATGAACGATCTGTACTGGCTATGTATGATAAGGAATTTAGTTGCTGCCCTGTCTCGTGCCCTAGACCTCTTCGCGGAACTATGTATAGTCGATCGACTTTAAATTCAATCTCGTTCCCAGAGCCTGCGTTCCTTTTGGCCTGCGCCAAGAAAACAGAGGCTCTGGGGAACTCCGAAATTTGGGTTTTTGTTCCCAGTCCTCTGGTTCCCAGTTCTCTATAATTTGCTACTGTCATCGACGATGTTTAGCTTGTTCGAAGACCAGGAAAAATATTTGTTTACCGATAAAGAAGGGCCCAGTATGTTTTAAAAAACTCTTGGCAAAGCGTTGCGATACAAATGGTCTTTCTTAGCTTTTCGCTAAATCGTCAACCGGAGGATTGACGAGAGTGTTTTATATGTCCGCGTCGCCATCGGCAGTGATCGGCTCAGCCGCTCAGGTAGGCTCAGGTTACACAGAACACATTAAAATGTAAGGAATTGTACTTTCTGTCAAGAACTTTGGCTAAACTACATCGACCTTGTAGTCTCTAATATAATTTTAAAGTTCTGAGGCGAAACTTCGAAGAATTACGAGACGACTCAGACGATGGATGTTTGTTTGGCGACGAAGCGAGAATAATATTAATAATAGTTTTAAGTTTTAAGTTATTTCATGTGTTCAATTGTATTTTGAGTCTGTCGTGTATAATTATGTGTTGCAGGTGTATCGAATAAATCTTTACCAGCCATAGTTCTGAAAAATATAACTGTTTATTTTTAAACCGCGATTCGAAAATGCAAAACTTCGTTCGAGCAATTAGCTCCTAAAGAAACTGGTGCGAGAGCTCAGCATCAACCAATCAAATGACGAGTTTCATCGGAGTTCCCTAGGGGGGTCGCAGGCTCTGGGTACGAGATTGCTTTAAATTACGATCATGGATGTTTTAAAGTGCCTATGAAACGAAAATTAAGTTTGTTTTATTTGAAAGAACTTTTAAAATAATGAAGAATATTAATTTACAGCTTTCTCATATTTCACTTGGTTCTTGAGATATTTAGACTTATGTGATATTCAAATGAGATAGCTATGACGTCAAGGGGTTTGCAATACATTTTAACATATTGGAAAATCGTGTATATCTTTAAGATTATTAAACGAAATCACTTGAAACATTGCATGTGGATACAGACACCTAAACTGGAGAACATCGTTCTAGTTTTATGGTCGCCATGGTAACAAATTAGTTTTCAGACATCTTGATTTCTAAAAGAAAATTATTTGTTTTCTCTTCCGTCCCAAACATTTGCGGGTTGGTACTGGTTTAGCATATTTTCACTGACTTAACCAATTCTAAACTGAAGTTTAACTTTGGTGCAACACATAGCTATGTCAGAAAACAAAGATTTTTGACAAATAGACTTAGAGGTCTGGGAACTATATTATTACTATTGCAACATTGAAACTAGAACGATGTTCTCCAGTTTAGTGGTTTGTATCCACATGCAAAGTTTCAGGTGATTTCGTTTGATAATCTTAAAGATATACACGATTTTCCAATATGTTAAAATGTATTGCAAACCCCTTGACGTCATAGCTATCTCATTTGAATATCACATAAGTCTAAATATCTCAAGAACAAAGTGAAATATGAAAGAACTGTAAATTTATATTCTTCATTATTTTAAAAGTTCTTTCAAATAAAACAAACCTAATTTTCGTTTCATAGGCACTTTAAGGATGTTTGTCCACAGATTTATGACGTTTTATGACGTAACTCGTAGATGTTCGTATAATCGCCGGATGTGTAAACTATCAAATGTTCAAATGTTCGGAACGCGCCAACGGAAACAAAATAAAATGTCTTTAGCTACGAGGGCCATCATACTTTGTGAAGAGAGCTTCATTCGTCAATCGTCATATAACGTGTTCTGCTTTAGTGATGAACTTCTGGCAGTTGTGCTTTAGCCTGGTTGTGCTTGCGAATTTTAACTTTGACTCTTGTCATGGTAAGGCAACTAGAATTTAACTCGCTATTAAATTTTAAGGAGATAAATTGTCATTGTTTATAATATGCTTAACCTTCCACAATTGGTATAAGTAAAGTGTACTCGTCATGGTATCAATATCACAATTATCAAATTATTTGTTTGTTAATAAGATTTACCTTCTATTTTAGGTGTATATTGGTAGCACAGCTGTGAGATATATTATTATTGAACTGCATTTTTATACAAATTTATCAACTGTTATAATGTCAAGAAACAAATTCTGATTAACTTAGTTTATCAACTGTCATAATGCCAACTTTTTGTGTTCATATTGAACTGCATTTTTATGCAAGAAACAAATTTTGATTAATTTAGTTTATCTTATCCGATGCAATGGAATTTGACGATGATCCAACACCAACAACCAGCAACAACAACGCAACGTCAAGTGAAATCGTATGGTCTGGTGACTGGGGTAGTTTTCATATTAAAAAGAAAGATTCCTTGGATGAATATATCATTGCCCTAAGAAAGTATAATCATGCGACAGGCCATAAATCCCCACCTACCACAGTCAAAAAACGAGTATTGAAGAAAAATAAACTCCTTATCACACTCAATTTTGACGACGACGTCGATGACGACAACGACAACGAAAAGATTAAGAAAATAAAAGTAGAAAGTGATGATGATGAGGTTTGTCACATTTTAAGTCCAACAGTAATTTCAGAAATTTTTTATTATCGATTTAGATGTTGTAAAACTATACAAGATACATTATGTTTATACGGTAATACTATAAATAAAGAGTTAGCATGTAAAAATATAGAAGTAGATTTTATGGGGATATTACGCGATAAAGAACTCGTTGATGAACTTGAAGAATATTATACTTATTTGATTTCTTTATTTTAGAAATGAATATAAAGAAAAAAACTAAATTTTCTGCTGACTTCATTGAAAAAGCTTCAAGATTATTAAAAGGAGAGACATTAACTGATGAGGATTATTCTAATTATAGATTACATAGTAGTAGTAGAAAAAATATAGACGTTTGAAATATTCTGTTAATAAAAATAATGAACAATGGGAAATTGATTTAGCTGAAAATAAAGATTTAGCCCGATATAATAATCAATATCGTTATTCGTTGGTGTGTATTGATATTTTTTTCAAGATTTTGTTGGGTAAAATTAATAAAAAAGAAAACGTCTAATAATGTTAAAAATAAATTTGAAAGTATTCTTATTGAAGAAGGAATAGCTCCTCTTAAAATTCAAAGTGATGAAGGAACAGAATTTCAAGATATACGTACGAAATTAAGTAAAAAGTATAATTTTGAAGTATTTCATACGTATAATAGAGAAATAAAAGCATCCCATGTGGAACGTGTAATTGGAACTTTAAAAACAATGGTACGTCGTGTTTTAACAATGACTGGAGAATTTGAATATATTCAGTATTTACCCCTTATTGTTAATCGTTATAATAATTCCCCACATAAAGCATTAGCTGGTGCAACACCTTTTGAAATTTATCGTGAAGAAAAAAAAGGAAAAATACGTAAAGTAAAAAATAAAATAGTACGTGATCATTTAAATTATCCTATTCCCACTCAAGATCTGATACAAGAAGGAACTCGTGTTCGTATTGTAAGAGTAAAAAATAATATTTTTTGAAAAAAGTAGTCTTCGACGATGGACTAATGAGATATTTTTTATTAAAAAAGTATTTATCACTGACCCTGTTACATATCAATTAGAAGACGAACAACGTGAAGAAATTAAAGGAATTTTTTATCGTGCTGAATTACAGTTTTAAAAAAAAAAAAGAATTTACACATTGCTAGTAATTCAATATCAAGAGGACTTCAAAAGAATTTGATTAATGATTTTGAAATGAAAATTGCACAACCTATTGATACTTTGAACAATGAATGTTTTTTAGAAGTTTTACAAGTTTGTTATCCACAAACAACTAAAAATATTGTGGGTGATGAATGTTTTTTTTCATTTATCATAACCTATAAGGATTTTATACCTGAAGTAATTAATAATACGATATACGCAAGCAGTGCGTTCGTTTTTACATCGGATAAATTTATTATACCCGACGGAATTTATGAGTTATCTTCATTAATTATATTTTTAAATAATATCTTAGAAGGATTTGAAATTGTTTTTACAATCGGGTCAAATGGGAAAGTAATTATTAATGTTAATGTTGAGATTGAGTATTGGGTATATGAAAATGCGACTAAAGCAGCTGATGGGTTGCAGGTAAATGAATTTCGATTATCTAACAAGACGACGTTAGAAAAAAGGGGTGTTCAATATGCTTCTTTTAATCAAAAGATTAATATATTATTTTCAAAAAAATTAGCTTTTATACTAGGTTTAAAAAATGAAAAAGATCTTGAAATCGTACCCCTCTTGTTTGAAATAAAAAAAGATAACCCTACACCTCAAACCCTTTTTTCTAAACATTTTGATTACTTACCCGATGTATCCGATGGATTAAATAAAATGTTTATATATTGTGATGAAATAGAACTGGGGTTAGTTGGTGATAGTTGTGCTGAATTGTTTAACAACAGTACCCATTCAATGGAATCAACAAGGTGGTGGGGGGAATGGACAATTAGTTTGTTATAGTCCCCCAAAATCATTTTGAGAAAATTTAAAAAAGAAATTATAAGAGAAATTCACATTAAAGTTAAAGATACTACAGGAAAATTAGTTATTTTGATTCAGGAACGCTTAGTATTGATTGTTTAATACATTCAACATAATGCTTTTGATTGTTCTTGAAGAAAAAAATGGGGAAATGATAATTAAAAAATATAAATTATTTTATCCTTTTTCTCTTTATATTTTAGTAAATAGTGGGAAATTTTGTTATGGAATTTAAATTCGATTGAATATAAAAAATTCATTTAGAATTACGTGTGCAAAAAAAAAGGATTTCAGTTCTATAAAACAATCAAAAAAAATAAATTTAAAAAGGAGGTTTTGGAGGAGCGTTGGCACTGGGTATGTTTCTTCCTCAAGTGTTGCGAACACTTTCAAATATTCTTAAAATTAACGTTCAAAAAAATCAGTAAAAAAATTGAAGATGTTGAAAAAAATGACATATTATTTAGTGAGCCTTTACAATTTTTTACTTCATCACCCTATAATGATACGTTTACTGAATGTCGTGAAACGGAAATTATCGCAACGCCTGTAGATAATCAATCGTCAGTATACACGTTTACAAGGCATGGGAATGCCGTTGGATTAATGAAAACAAGTGATGCTAAATTAATGCCTACAGTATCAATTAGAAATGCTGCTGGAGTTATAGCACCTGCAGCATCGGGGTTTTCGATGATTACATTACCCCTTCGTACAATGTGGAAAACAAAAGAATTAAAAATAAATGAAAATTTAATTACGCCATCAGATAATTTTGCACATTTTGCATCATGGATACAATTTATAATGCGTCAAACACCGTCGGGATATAAAGATTCTAAAGAGCTTAATTTAGCATATTTAGATACAGCCGAACATATGAGCGATATCGTGGGTTTCACTGATAATGCTAATGTCGTAAATGCAGGAGGGAGAAAAAAAACACTTGCATTTCAAAATCAATCACAGTATTTGATAGATGAGATTGATTGTTCATTATTTAGCGAAGGTGGTGCTGAAATATATATTCCTACAGCGTATAAAGTTGAATTACGTTTAACGCGGGGATTAAATACAATTGTAATGATGGGGGCCAATCATGCTAATATGCCCGTTGCTGCTACTATAATTACCCTAGACGATTTTAAAATAAAAATTCCTGTATTTAAACCCAAAAAACAATTATCAAATGCGCTTAATACAGAAATGATGACCCATAATAAAGAAACATTATATTATACAACCAATTATCGTTGTATTACTGAATCATTAGCTGCAGGACGAAATTCACATCAAGTAATCGATGTGTTTAATGGTAGCGTTCCTACACGTTTATATATTGTATTTTCGCCATTAGCAAATTGGAACGGAGCATATACTCATAATATTTTTGAATTTAACTGGCCTAATTATGATAATGTTGAAGTTTCGGTAAATAACGCTGTTGTCGGGAGAATAGAAAATCATGCTGAAGCTTACTCAAAATTACGTTCGGTATTAAATCGCAACTATTCAGAAATGCCCATGACTTATAATGACTTTATAAACGGGTATTGTGTATTAGCATTTGATTTAACAGATAATAGAGACTCTCATCTTGCAGTATTACCCATAAGACCGTCGGGAAATTTTAATGTGGATTTTCATTTTTCTCAAAATACAGTGGTAGGGGCGTTAATATTTGTTGGTGAATTTCGAAATGAAATTAGAGTGGGATTAAATACCCCTGCAAGATTATTACACAGCATTTAATTATCAACATTTGTAACAAGGGGATGTACAAAAAAAATGAAGAACACAAAACCCATTACAACAAAGAATAGAATAAAAAAACCAAAAATAAAAAAAACAGTTATTAACAAAATACCCCTAAATCGTGAACATATTCTTGTATATCCACCGTTTTCAGTTTACGCATAAAAAAAATGAATGAAGAAAAAAATGATGAATTAAAAAAAGAAGAGGTAAAAAATGATAATTCAAGAGATGATGATGATGAGGAGGATCAAGTTGATAGCGAAAATGATAGCGATGTTGTTAGCGATGATGTTAGTGATGAAATGGATAGTGAAAGTTCCGTTACTTCTTCTTCATCAAGTTGCGAAGATGATTTAAAATTTTTAGAAACATTAGTTAAAAAAAAAAAGGATTTTTTACCATCGTTAAAAAAATATCTTAAAGCAGATATTGATAAAAAAAATACGTTGTTAGATTCTCAATTAATTAATAAATTACAATACATTGCTAAAAATATTTTAAATAAAAAAATTTCGATCCAACTTTCCAGTGATAATAAATATATTTTGAATAAATTTTCAAAGAACAAAATAAAAGAAAAATATTTAAAAATATTATTATCTGAGGATTTTCGTATCATCAACATATATCAAAAAGCATACAAATTACTTAACCAACAAATAAAAAAAAATGACCGAAGTAAATTAAATGCAATTAATTAATCCGAGTAAATTAAATGAAATTTTAGATTTAATCAAAACTGATCATGAAAACGAAAAATTATTGCAGGGAATTAACAACAAAAATAATTTCGATCTTATTGAAAGTAAAAATAAAATGAAAGAAGAAATGAAAAAAGTTAATAATGATCAATGTGTCGCAGAGAGTATGGTTAGTTTTTTAAAAAGACAACAAAATATGAAAAGAAAAAGTAATGAACTTGAAAATGAGGTGACCAATGATGAATCACCCGAGGTAAGGAAAACACCGACTGTGACAAGTGGTCAACAAATAAAAGAATTTCTTGAAAGGAAAAAAATTAAAATTGGGGGTACAGATATAATAAAATTAAACGGTGTTGCAATAAACCATCATGATTTACCACACGATTTAACGCATAATGTCAGCAAACAAAACATGTTCAATCTTACACAACAAAAGCAGACGGCTGCTTTAAAAGAATTGAAAAAATTACATATGCCTGCCTATTATATACGAAATATAAAATTACGACAACGTTATATAAATTTGGGAAAAACCCCTTCGGGTCTTGCGAGTAACGAAGAACCCTCTACATCACTCACCACCCACATTCCTATACCCCCCCTTCAACGCCCTATTCAACACAAAGAAAATGGCGACGCAAAAATCTATAAATTTACATTGTTTTTTAACCCAATTTTTATTTACGAACGAGATTAATAAAATTTCAAAAATAAATAAGTTTTTAAATAAATATTATTTGGGTACATTTCCTGCAAATATTTTTCCTAAAAAAATTTATTATCCCTCGTGTTGGATTTGGAATACGGATGAAGCAGATCAAAACGGTCAACATTGGATTGCTATATGGGTGGATAAAGAAAAACATATGAATTTTTTTGATAGTTTTGCTAAAGATGTCTCGTTTTATAAACGTGAATATTGGTATGATTATAGTGTAAAAAAAGGACTAACATTTCAATATATTCAAAGTAAACAATTACAATCCAAAAATACAGGCGTGTGTGGAAATTGGAGTTTATTATATTTATACAATCAATGTCGTAATGAAATCGAAAATAATAATAAACAAAAAATATTTAAAAATGAACGTATTAAACTAAAAAACGATATTAAATTTAAAAAAAAATAGAAACAATTTTAGGTAGTGTACTCGTAGGAATATATAATAAAAAATGTAAAAAAATTGTAAGAGTAATAACACTCAGTCATGTTGTAGTTTTAATAATGCCAATTTTTAATTAAACAAAAAAAATTAACTTATTTACACTGTTTATATTTTTTATAATGATAACACTCCTTCCATATCTTTTTCTTATGTTTTTTAAAAATATATAGTTAAAAATATAGTTGAGATGCTTTTATATTTTTACCCTCCTAGGGAATGTCGGACCGCTTGAGCCCAATAACCACCAAACCCCCCTTTTTGTTTTCTTTTTCGAATACCCGATCCAGCTAGACCTTCAACTGATCGTGCCAAGGGCGTCATAAAATCTAGAATACCCCACCCCCCTTTTTGTTTTCTTTTTCTTTTTCGAATACCAATTCCCAATTGATTTCCAACTAACGATCCCAAAGGTCCAAAAATATCTAGAGCACTACCCCCTTTTTGTTTCTTTTTTCTAAGGATAATTCCCCTCCTGCTTCTATATCTTCTTCTTGCCATGATTTTTAAAAAAAAATTCATACACAATATACACAACCCATACTATATATACTTTTTAAAAAAATTTCAACAACTCTTTTATTTTTTTTAACAAACATTTATTTTTTCTTTTTACATTTATTTACAAATCATAGATTATCGTTGATTCATGTGGAAATACATTGGTTCTAATTCTACAATTTTCATACCCTTTTCTACAATTATCAAATACCAAATAACCATAGGGTTTCTCATTAATTTCACTTAATACTTTATTAAATCTATTTCTATTAATTTTTTTATTATCACATATCGTATACATATTATTATAATCGCTTACATTTTTAAACATAACATAATATTGACTATTGACACGTAAATTTCGCAATTTACCATTACCATATGTTAAATTTTGACATGTAAAAATAACACTAATATTACGATGATGGACATCTTGAGTTGCAATATTATCTATTCTTTCAAGATTTTCCTTTGATGATGTTGCAACTAACATGAGATCATCTAATATTATTAACGTATTTTCACGGGTATTCGTTTGTATATCGGTAATGCGGGGAATACCCTTTTGACAATCGATAAATTCAACACTAATATCTGTTTTTTTTCCGCAAGAACTTTTTCCATTTCAGCGTACAGGGGTTGATAAATTGAATATAAATAAACAATTTTAACAATTGCGGGTGTAATCATAATGTTAATATTTTTCAATAATTGTAATATCCAATATGTTTTCCCACTTTGACTAGGACCGCATAACGTTAACATAAAAGGGTGTTGAAATGGTAATGAAACATTGTTCATTTCAGTTATCTAAAAATCCAAACGGAATCGTATTAAAATTATTTTTAACAACACGTTTATTAAATGTAAATGAAAATTTTTTTATTTCATCCTCAATAAAAATATGATTAAGTTTATCTTTACATATTTTATTGTGATATTTAATTTCGATGATCTGATCTTAATTTTTAACACATTGTGTCAAGGATAAAAAATTCAATTTTTCTTTTATTGTTTCATTTTTTAAAGTAAAACCTTTGACATGAATACATTCCTGATTTAAATTAGTTATATACGCGTAACATTTTGGACCCGTTGAACAAAAATTTGTTATCCATTTATTTTCATTTAATTCATTCGTTAAATCTCCTAAATATTTTCCCGTTTTAACATCAGTATAATTATTTTCATCAGATATATAAATAACAGAATCTGTATCAAAATATAAAACGCGATCGTCTAATTTAACGAGTAACTCGTATAATTTCAAACGTGCATATGCAGTAACAAAACATGCAATGATTACATTTCCCGTTTTTAGAGGGGTTGTTGCATCATCAATTTTTTCATATGTACAACGTAATAATGTTTCGTTTATAAATTCCATCGATGTTAATTTTTTACTTTTATCATTGGCAATATTTAATAATTCTTCATAATCGTTTAAAAAACACACTTGTGTATTATTTTCGTTTTGAGCAAATTTTCCCCATAACGAATTTAAAAATGTTTTTGCAATAGTTCTTAATCCAGGATTTTTCTCTATTTTGTCTTTATCTAAAAAAACATTTTCATTTTTTAAATAATCATTACAATACTGTTTAATTTTATCATCATTTTTGCTTCCATCGGCGTTCAAACAATCCGTAGGAATTCCTGAAGATTCTTGTTTGATTTTTAAAAATTGATTTACGTATTGTGAAAAGATTTTTTCTTTGCGTTCAAAATGATATATTTCGTAAAGAGCAATTATTTTATATCCCTTATCTATAGCAACATTAATCTCAACACTAGTCCAAGTGCCCGTCAAGTATCGATCGCTTTCATTATGTTCACATTTATTACATTTATCCACAGCACATTTATAACATAATGGAAATAATAATTTCCCATCTATTCTAACAGGTAAAACAGGAAAGTAAATATTTCGAGGAGGTGAAATACAACATTTTACTAAACCAAATATGTCCTTGATTTTTATTTTATTACAATCTTTCCCCAGTAAAATAGTAGGATGACCCACAGGAAAATCATAATTTTTTTGTACATCAGGGTATAGCGATGTAAAATCTACGTAACTTATTCGTTCGTTGGGTTTTGTTTCTTTAAATAAACATACGGGGGAAGTTCGCCCCCCATATAATGCGTCACGTGGTGTTAAAGGAGTAAACGGATAAAATTTTCTTTTCTTTTCAATTAATTGTTTCTGTGTATATTTTTTTTCTTCTAAATAATCACATTCCCACATCTCGATTAATTTGTAACCGGCATTTTTTATTGTCCAAGAAAAACGTTGCGTATTTGCATATAAATTACTAAATTTTTCGTTTGTAAGAACGTTTAATGCATAGGGGTCGAAACATTTGGGACATCCGTGATAAAAACAACCATGAAATTGATATATCGTATCAATATAAAAACCATCGACAAAACGTCCTAGAATTTTTTTCTCCCCATTTTGTGAACAGATATATTCTAAATTTCCTCCTATTTCTCGATTAATTTCATCTAACCAATCAATAGGAATTAAACTCTGTTTTACACCCCCTCTATACCCCGAAGCAGGAATAATTCCTACACAATTTTTTTTTAAAAAATTAAGTCTATACACTTTCAAAGCTAAACTAGCAATCGTAATACAATTCTTTGCATAAAAGGGGGTGATATGACCTATGGTCCCGATCATTGTAGAAAATTTAACACATCCCTTTCTTAAAATATCTACATCACTACAACAATAATAATAAATCTCTTTACGAAATATATATTTCTCTTTCTTTTTTTCTAAATACCATTTTTCAAATTCATTAAGTGTTGCTGTATTCATATGTTGCGTATCAAAAAATTTCCGATCTACAATGTCACCCTCATAAGTTAAATCGTAAAATTCATAAGGATGAAATCCCTTGCATTCCCCTTGAAGATCCATTGCTTTTGGAATATCCGCTAATTTCATACTAAAAAACAAATAACTATCGAGGATTCTAATATTTTGTTCTTTAATTATTAAACTCATTATTTTAGTACCGTTCATTATAGTATTCGGTATTATCTGTTTTATTTCTAAAAGATATTTTAAAATAAAAATAGTATCAAATCTACCCCCGTTATGCGCTATCCAAACGGAATTTGTTTGTTCAAACATAAATTCACATAAAGTTTCAATAACATTGTTATCAAAAATAAATTGTCTATTCCCACAACAACTAACTTTTTCAATAGTATTATCGATAATTTCTTGATCCTTTTTTTCAAATATTTTTATTTTTTTAAATTCAATATGTTGACATTTTTTACATACCTTTTGGACAATACAATAAAACGGTACGAGCAATTTAGTTTCGGTTACTTTTGTTTCAAAATCAAAAAAAAATAAAGTGGGTTCACTTTCTTTCCTCTTGTTATATTCAAGTGAAAGGGGTTTCACGTAACAAAAATGAGGTTGTTTCATGTATTTATCACAATGAAAACAAAATCGTTTGCTACAATCATGTTTAACTGTTTTATTAGAAAAAATGAAAAAGAATCGAGGACAAATTTTGTTACAGGTTTTACAATAAAAAAAATATTGACACGGTGTTTAAACGATCATAATTACTTTGAGAGGGTTTAAAAAATTTTATTTGTTAAATGATTTGTAAAACAATTTTCATCATAAAAAATTATATCACAACTGGTACAAATAAGTTTATTATTTTTATCTTTACACTTATTCGGATATTTATAACATCGTAAACAAGTTAAATTATTTGTAGTACATAGGTGATTATCGACATATTCATGACGTGTAAAATAACTCATACATTTAACACAAAAAGAACTGGTGCTGAGTTTAGAAAATTCCTTTATGCTTAAGACTACATCGTAATGATTATTATTTAACCATAAACATACAATTTCATTAGTTAATTTAATAAGATTACCTTCACTATCAGTTCGTGAATCATAAATTATATTATCAGAATGAGTGTCAGCATACACTAACAAATCAACACCCTGTTTTTTTAAATAATTATTATATACAAAATGAAACTGTGTGGCATCAACATTACCCGCGGGTATCCCACATTCCCGATATACATTTCGAATTTCTTCACACGTAAATAAATCATCCACGGGTTTATTGGGTTTTCTTTTCATTATAAAATATTTATAGTCTTGTTTTAAAAATGATAAACCCACTAATATTGCTAAAGCAAAACAGCAATCTTTCACTGTACGAAATAATACATGGCTAAGAATATAAAATACCCCCGTGCGAAATTTACGGCCATATTTTTTTACATTACTTTTCACACCGCCTTTATCTGTAGCATTTCCCTTATTCAAACTATTATAAATACTTTTTTTCCTTAATACACTATTTTTTTTTTTATTTGTACTTATTCCCGCGGGAAAACGTTTGAACAATTACTTTACTATTCCAACCATTAGCTATTATTTCTTTATTACTCTGCATAAATTTTTCCATAATATTTAAGAAATATTTAACGTCAAAGTCTTTCACGGGTAAAACGGCTGTAGAGAAAAAACTTTTTGGCGCATTACTAAAGATAAATCTAACATAATCATCATCACTTTTTACATTTGCCCGTGCAATGTTAATTAAATAAGAAAAAACCAACGATAACGATTGAATAAAACTAATAAAATTAACCGTTTTTGCCCGTGATACATCCAAAGAAAAATGTTGTTCAGTGACTTTAAATTTTTCTCTACTAATAGTTTCTACATGATTAACAGAAAAATAATCGTCTATTTTATCATTTTTCTTACTTTCTTTTTTCTTATTAAATAAACTTACAATTTTATCTATATCTTTTTGACTATATTTTAATTTTTTCTGATCATCATTGATCACGTGGTGATTTTAAGGGGAAAAAAAGGCAACGTGGGAGTATTTTTAAAGGGAAAAAAAGGCAACGTGGAGGAAATAAAACAGTCAATAAATACGGCAAACTTTTTATAAACGATTTTAAAAAAGAGCTTAAAAAAAAAGCTAAAGTAGTAAAAATTATTGCAAATCTAGGAACGAAAAAAATCAAAAGACAATTTCAAAAAGGAGGAATTGTATATCGTAAACCCAGAAACCATGTTGAAAAGTTTTTAATGTATTAATTTTTTTTAAATAAAAACATACATTCAGTGTATTATTTCGTTACATAAGAGGTTATTGTCCATTGAATATTTTTCTACATTATAAGCTCTTATTTCATTAAAATTTACACTGATGAAATTAGGGTAATCCACATTACATTCGCATTCCCCTTTACATTTTTTACAAGTGTATTTTATAGTTTTATTATAAACTAAAAAATCATAATATAATGCTGTAATACTCCTAAAACACTCATAACTAAAACAATGTTTTCTATCATAATCTAGTATCTTTAAATATTCTCCAATTCCTTTGTCGTTGATACGTGGGAGTCGGTTATCATTCCATGCTTCACATATTTTACGAAGAAATTCATAACATTCTTCTGGAATATCGTGTTCCTCATGATGTATAACATACATTTTGGGATTTTTTGAACATTCTACTTCCAGTATAAATTTATACCGTACATATGCTTCATAATCAGCAATAGATATTAATAGATGATATCTTGATTTTTCAATTTCCATACTTCCTACTAAATACCAAAAAAAAAACGGATTCCACATAACTATATTGTGTTAAATCATGATAAATCTTATATCCTTCTTGATTTTGTACTCGCTGAAACATAGCCATGACACCCTCTTTGATAAAAACGATCTTTATATATATCCCCTATCTACGTATATCCATCGGAATAAACAATAGAAATTTCGTATTCATTATAGGGTTTATCAGCTTCACCAATTTTAAGACCATATTTCCAAAAAAAATTTTCATCTATAAATTTAATGTTTTGAATCAATATAAAATCTTCGTCAGCAGGTAAATTATAAGCTAAATCTACAAAACGTTTATCACCGTTAAAGAAATTTTGCTCGGGATCAATAAACAATTGATTAGAGCTAAAATAGGGTTTATTAGGTTTTGCAATATATGACCCAAGATCACCCTGTTCGAATATCTCTTTTTTAACTTGAACAATACTCCATCCTAATGCACCGCTATATGATTCACGAATATTATTTTTAAGTTTTACATCAATACTATGAATTATTTTTCGTTTATACCAATCTTTTTTTCTTGCTTCTAATTCTCCTGTAAGATAATTCTGTGTATCTGTTTGAAATTTTCTATTGTTACTAAATGTCAATGAAAAATCAGTATTTGGACCCGGAGCACGAATATTTGTTTTAAATTTAAAACCGTTAAGAAAACTCGAGGGTATTACACCCCGTATCCAAGACACTTCTTGAAACTCATATAAATTGTCTGCTGTTTTTAAAGAAATTGTCCCGAATTTTCTTGGATTCGAAAGATAAAAACGTTCATTATAATGGATGATTTATTTCTGACTCATTTTAATTCCAATAAGAGAACAAAAATTATGAAACGTTTTATTTATACTATACGTACAATGATATCATTTTTTATATATTTAAATGTACAAAGAGTTTCTATGATCATCTTATTTTTTTTAAAACTTCTCTCTCCTTCTATTTTTACAAAAATAGTGTTTTTGATAACATGTACATCTTTAACAAAATAATAACGTTCTAATGCACGTTTTATTTTTAAAATATAAACATTTCTTAAATGTGCTTTTGATAATTTTTTAAACAATCTTTGTGTTTCTAAAAATAAAAGGAAATTACATTCAATATTTTTTTTTAAATCAAAAAGTGTATTTTTTTTATTTAAGTAAAAATGTTCAGGAGAGAATAAATTTTTAAAAATTAAATTCCTTATCATACATAGAGAGTACAGATCGTTCATTATCCACATCTTCTAATTTACGAAACAAACATGCAGCAAATAAAAGACATTCAAACAAACTACAATGATACAATAAACATGTGGCTTCACTAGTATGATACCAACAATTTCTTGGTTTAAGATTATAAAACGAAAGTAAATAATCGTACTTCTCAATTCCAAAATATTCAAGATTCACACAATGTAAAATAGTTTTTTCTTGAAGTGTTTTAACTAACGACGATTCTTTATCACCACCTTTATATCCAATAATAGCATTCGGGGGAAAAACATTACGAAATAAATAACTTAATCTATTTATAAGTTCACTTTGACTAAAATAATCTCTTGAATTTTTTTCAGTTAAATAGTCTAAACCATTACATCGATATTGATAGTAGACAGTAGAACGTTCCCTTCGAGTTAGTTCTTTGTAGGGTTTTAACTTGCTATCATAACAATGATAAATAAAATACTTGTTCGTTTGAAGTTCAAGAAGAGTTACTTCACGATAACTGGGTCTCTCTCCCTTAAACTGGTAACATTCACAATCCATTATATGCGTGATACGCAATAAAAATAATTTCTGTCGTTCTTGGGATATTTCTTCTTTACATTTGTTTAATGCACAATTATATTTACCTGCATACAACTCTTCGATTGTCCCTTCAGATTCTTCCTGGAGGTTTGTCTCTAACGGGATGTAGTCATCTGCTTCTTTAATTTCACTGGTCTTCTTCTCAAATATTTTTGCCATCTCTCTCTCTCCTACACTCAGACTGATATTAATTATTTTCAACATCGGGTTTTATAATTGCATCCCGCGTAACTATGCGTTACTGTGGGTAGATTAGTTTGGCCAATCAGAGGTCGTTGATTAAAGCTTTCATGTCATCCTGATGATTTGTGATATTCATGTACAATGAATGTGTGCTGTAGGAATTAGAGACGCGAATCCTTAATTAGCGATTCCTTCTAAACAAATATTTGGGGATTAGTTCCCGCAATGCTGTGGGATTAACGACACGAATCCCTAATGTTGTTCTAAAACACACGTCAAATCAGTTGATATATTATATACTCGTGGGATTAGTTTATACAATAATACTTTTTTCAATTTTTTGATCAAAATCGTGTTAAATTCTACATGTAGAATTGAAGGGGAAAAATAGTATATATATACAAGTCGATTTCTTTAACATACACGTTCTCGTTTTTGAGAATGTCGTTAAACATTGGTGATAAAAGAAGCTATGCAGAAGCTAATGACCACGGTCCCAATATTAAGACGATATTGAAAATTGTGTATTATATACAGCATTTTCGTAACCGATACATTGGATTATTATTTGCCGTCTGTGACTTATGTGACTATTACTATGGGGGAATTATCGAATGTATGGAAATTGAATCGAGACAACTTGGTCAGGGATATAAAGACTACGCCTATATTGAAAAAATGAAACCTGAAATGAACCAAGATGAATGCAAGGATTGGCAAACAACACTATATAATCCCCGTTGTTCATACACAACGAAAATATTATATTTATGGTGAAAAACTCTGTGAGCGTTATCACAAATTACTATTAATACCCGATCAAACATTAATGAAATCTATTTTTCATTTGAATGATAATCATTCTGATAATTTTTTTATTGAAATTCAAACCAGTTATCATCCAAGAAATGATATTTACCACTTTATTTCTATTACTATTAATGATAAGCAAAGTACAATTCCTAAAGCGATAGGGTATGGAGGAACTTATCTTTGTAATACAATACATAGAATTAATCGCTGTTTTAGTCATGAATTTACATATTGCTGTATTTATTTATATTTTATAGATCCATTTTATTTGAAGGCTGCTTTTTTTTATCTACATAATTTAGATACTTTTGAGAAAATAGTGTATCAACTAGTATGTTGTTTTATTTTCTTTTGCGAAAATCATAATCCAATATCAAAACTTAAAACTAGTAACGATAGGGTTTATACTTTTAATCTCGATAAGATTGTTAAGCTGATGCGAACGAAAACCCCACCCTGTACATGTTGTTATAAAAATTGTCAGAAATACTCTTATTGGTTTAAATTATTCTATAAGACAAGTGAAGCCTATAAGTTTAAAGTCAGTTTATTTTCAGATCAAGTTAAAAATAATAGTATTATACAAAATAATAGCCCTCTTAGTTTACAATATTACCCTCCGTATATGGATATAATATATAATTATTCTATAAAGGCAAGGATTAGATCTAATACTCCTACATCAACTATTTTTATTATTAAGAGTATTATAGAATCATATAATATTAACTTTGAAGATCCTGACATTATAATACAGAGTATTGAAAAATTGTATTTAGACTAATTTAAAAAATTCAAAGAATATATTCCACAACCAAAACCACGAGTGTTTTTTTTTATCATGAGGGAATAAAATGAATTTACGCTGCGAATTTCTAAAATCTAAAATTGTTTGACGTACATACAATTTGATATAATATTCCCCATTATCAATGTGTTTATATCTAAAAAAACACAGGATTAAAGCAAAAAATGCTATTATTTGTCCAATTTCATGGCGGTCCATACGATTATAAACATCCAAAAGTTCACGGGGCATTTTTAAATGAGCAATAATATTTTTAAATAACTTTTCATGTTCGTCAAGACATTTCCAAACACTTTGTTCCATATTTTTATTAATTTTTATTTCAAAACGGGCCAGTTCTTTTACCATAATATTCCACACCTCCATGTTCTCACATTACTGATATTTTTATTTAGAACATATCATTTTATACATTTCGGTTTCCTTTTTTTTAAATCAGTCTTTCGTTTCAAATCCTTATTATTATCCATTATATATCGTTTTTCCATCAAATCACTCGTAAATTTTCTAGAACGCCATTGCATATATTGTTTATTTATATATAGTTTCTCAATATAGAGACCCTCTAACTCACGATATTTATCGCGTTGTGTACAAATAATATCTTGATCATAATTCGAATAGATTGTCATTCGTTTTTCTTCATGATGTTCATCGCCTTTTTTTTCACGTTTCATATATATTAACGCACGTTTATAACATCTTTTCTTCAATGGCGGATCGTTCAATACTTCTCGGTCGTCTTCCTCTTCTTCTTCTTCCTCTTCTTCACACACTGGAAATAATGGTTGGGGTGAATTAGGTGGGGGTGGTAGTTGTGGTGGTGAAAGAGGAATAGGAGATAATGTGTGGGAAAGAGCATTTGCTAATTCATCCACAATTTGTAATAATTGTTTTCCTTGTTGAACGGGTACCATTTCATCACACATTCGTATTAAATTCGCAGGAGAAGGAATAGGGATTTGACCGAAGAAATCAATGGGCATATCGTATATGTAATTATCTAATTCATCTTCGGGGTGTGGCGGTGAGATCGTTTGCGGTGGAATAGGAGATGCATTATACTTTGCTTGCGGTGTTTGAAGCGGTATATTATACTGTTCTTGCGATAATAGAGGTGGTGAATGGTTTACTTGCTGGAGTAGAGACGGTACTTGCTGTGGCGACGTGTTATACTTCGCTTGCAGGAGTAGAGGGTGTATGTAACCCCCCTGTTCTTGAGACGATGTATTTACTTGCAGGGGGGGTAGCTTTGCTTGCCGTGGTGACGACTTCGCTTGCCGAGGGGACACGTGACTGGACGGTGTTATCGGTACAGCAAAATTTAATGGCGACTGTGCAATGTCTTTAGTTATTTTGATGTTCTTTTTTCTTGTGATTTCTTGGCTGTATGCTTGTTCATCATCTGAAATATTCCGTCCCATTTGACGATATTCTTGTTGCTGATGACGGCGTTGTTTTAACATTTTGGGAATATCTTTTCCCCTACTTTCAATCCGTGCAATGGTTTTTCCACTTTCCAAATTTCTATGCGTCTGTTTCACACGGGCCATGCTGAGATTGTGTCTAAAAATTTTGGAAACAAACGTTTATAAAAAAACACGTTAAAAAAAAAAGCGTAACCTGATTGGTTGCACTTAATTCCCCAATAAAATATCGGGGTAATCTCATTGGTCGAATGATAAAATCAATATTATAAGATTACTAATACATGTAAATCTTTTTTAATCTTTTTGTTGACTTAATGCAGTACATATTCCCCAAAATATTTATCGGTAAAAACGTTGCTGGGAAAGATATAAAAAACATACGTTAGAAGTCATATTTTATTAAAACACTTTCAACATGGTTGCAGGGACTAAAGAAAATCCTCTGTTGGTAATAATTACCGATTTAGCAAAGTATTTTTCACACAATGAATATAAAGTAGTTGAATGTCATAAAATGGAAATGTTACCGTTACCCAACAATGCACGTGATAGAATAATATATAAGTTGCTATTGTTAGGTGATGAATATATATATACCTACTCATCAGAGGATTTTACATCATTGATCGGGCTATTTGTGCGTGTAACATGCGATGATCCTCCACCCTATCAGCCATGAATCAAGCAAAAATTATATCTATGAGGAGCTTGAGAGATCTATCTCGTGAACGAAATCTACAGTTAATGGGTTCAAGACCCAAACCTGCAGCACCGAAACAGTTGTATGAACTTTTCTTTAAAGATGAAGATAACAATTATTTTAAAATCGAATTCGGTTCATCCGAACACGATAAGATTGGGAAAAACGTGTATCTTACCAATCAATATGTATTTATCGTAAAAGACTAATCCCTTTGTATACATAGACATCTCTCTCTCCAAAAACACTTTAGTATTAAATACGATGGCAACAAGCATAGATTTAAACGAAATTAAACTTGATAACGTGAAGTTATACAGCTCTGAATTTTTATATGCCGTGTGCCAAGACTCTGATTTTTACGTGGTGGACTTCATGCCCCAAAATAACAATTGGTTAAATGACCGAGATAAAACTTGGCTAGATGAACGTCGCGGGATAATACTAAAATATTTTAATCTTACCTCTGTTCTTAATACCCGAATGGGTGTCGAAAAGGGAATTATTATTGCTGTGATTCATCGCCAGGAAAATCAAGAAGATCTCGTGGGCCTGCATATCTTCTTTGTAAACTCACAGACAATGTGTTGTAACAATCCAGAAGTATTACGTTAAACATTAAAAATCCATTTATCATATGATTTGACATGTGTGAATTAATTAACACGCTCTCCTCGATATCGAGCTAACGGATATCTTAAAATATATACTAAATTGTGTGAAAAATGTAAAATAAAGTATCAAAAAGCATAAAAATATGCTTAAATAAGTGTAAAAATGCTTAAATATCTAGAAAATAGACGTATTTAAACACATACCACTACGGAAATATATATTTCACAGAGACTAATCCCTTCAAAATGGCCGCTAATCCCTACAAGTAATTAAGGTTAGAACTCCTTAAAAAATCGTAGCTATCAAAGTACACAAACAAAATGGTCGCTAATCCCTACAAGTAATTAAGGTAAGATCTCATTAAAAATCGTAGCTACCAAAATACATAAACAAAATGGTTACTAATCCCAACAAGTAAATTCATTGTTCCCTACCCATTATTTATCATACTGTTTTGACATAAATGGGAGGGGATAGAACAACACGCTTATTATCCCTAAGCTTCATTGTTCCGACCCTATCATTAATCAAACTGTTTTGACATAAAGGGCAGTCATAGAACACGTATTGTTCCCCACCTATAATAATTCACTTGTTTTGACATGTGGGGTTTAATGAACGAACTCTGATTGGATAGATACGGGGGAGGGTTTGATTATAGAAACTCTGATTGGTTAAACCGCAAAACCATTGTAATAGACCGAGAGCGTCATTATAAAAATAATCACGTAAAGACATCTCAAACCAAACGAATTCAAGCTGGAGTCAAGCAAACTAAAAAGAAAAACACGAAAAAGATGGGTGACCACGAACAACAAAACAACACAGACGCCTCCTCCAACAACAAGGAACCAAGCGACACAAACACCGAAGCATCACCGGAAAAGAAAGAAGAAAATGTAAGATAGCACTAAAATGTTTTTACTATACAAGCGACATGTATTTATTATGTTTTTTATATTTCTCTTAGAAAGAAACCATCCCTCCACCCCCAATAGAGGATGAGGATCCTGAATCCATACCCGGGGTTCTGCTAATTACAAATGGCGAGAGCGAATGGGCAATTCGCGTCTCACCGGAGGAGTCGGAATACTCCTTCGACGAGTACGAACCGATGGCTCCCGAAGAAGACGGCGACCCTCGCGTGTGGGGATATGTTGATACGGGCGGTGAGCAGTTTATGTACTTTGAAAGTACAGATCGTATGGTTAAAATGAACCCATAAATATTTATATTTTTTAAATTGTAGGGGTTCAACAATTGGAACAAATAAACCCATGAATTTTTCTTCTTTAAATTGTAGGGGGGGTATATAGAGGGGTTTTATACCTGACAAGGAAACCCCTCGCTGATATCACGCATTTATTTGTGTAAATTTTTTTTTCGTGTGTGTGTAAATATATATTCATTCAACTTCTCCATCGTGTGTGTTTTTACTATAGCTAACTCTTTCATCATATGCTAACGAACAACCCTTGCGTAAAATAAGCAATTCATTGAACAAGGGATGACCAGTATTGTCGCTATGGACCTGAGTCAATCTCATTCGAATCGCAAATTCGACTACGGGTTGATCGCGCACCGATGCAGTTTAATAATAAACAGAACATCGGAAGATGTCAGAGTCTTGTGCCAAAGCACAACTTACAAGCGAGCAAAACACACACAACTGATAAAATATGAAATAACATCTGCTTATATACTAAACAAATCTCTTAAAATTTATTTAAGGTTTTTCCTCCATCGTGTGTGTGTTTTTACTATAGCTAACTCTTTCATCATATGCTAACGAACAACCCTTGCGTAAAATAAGCAATTCATTGAACAAGGGATGACCAGTATTGTCGCTATGGACCTGAGTCAATCTCATTCGAATCGCAAATTCGACTACGGGTTGATCGCGCACCAATGCAGTTTAATAAAAAACAGAACATCGGAAGATGTCAGAGTCTTGTACCGAAGCACAACTTACAAGCGAGCAAAACACACACAACTGATAAAATATGAAATAACATCTGCTTATATACTAAATACTAATATTTTTATGGGATATTTCATCTAAAATTATTTTGAGGTTTTTTCAAAAACTCTATCTCTCTCCAAAACTTTTTTGGGAAGCAACACTCCGAAATAATTTTTATCTTAAAATTTATCTTGGATTTTTCTCCAAATTTAATAAAACACTTTTACACCTCTAATATTTTTATTGGATAATTCAGCTAAAATTATTTTGAGGTTTCTCCAAACTCTATCTCTCTCAAAAACTTTTTTGGGAATCCTAAATAATTTTTATGAGATATATCCTCTTATAATATTTTGAGATCCTTTTTAAAAATACCGTTACTAAGGAATATCAGTCATTCGGCCATAAGATGGCGTCGAGGTAAGAGCTCCATGGCGGAAATTTCTATGATTAATTCAAAATGCTTATTTTTATTTCAATAAACATGACTCCAAAATAAAAATAAGGACAGTTCAAAAACTGTTTATTTTTATTTTCAAACATCATTACAAGTCTTCAAATAAAAATATGGCGTTTTTTTGGATGGTACGTAAGTATAACATCACATCGGGTGAGGTATGATGGTTATGTATAATAGAATTTTTTGTATTTTTTATTCAAAACGTGGTGTGTGTGTCAGTATATATATCACAGTGTGAATGATGTTTTGACTAAGTGCTGGCACGGATGCTATATGCAGTGGTGAAAGCGGTAATGGACCAGGAACAGGAAGTTTAGTCGTAGAATTTCGTGTTCCGATTAATTGATGATCAGTAGGGATAAGTTCACCGAGAAACCAAACATGGTTAAAATGACATGTCTTTAAGAAAGTCAAACATTGTACAACTAAAGACAACATTGATCGTTGTCCTTAATTGTACAATGTTTGACTTTCTTAAAGACATGTCATTTTAGGCATGTTTGGTTTCTCGGTGAACTATTCCATACTGATCTTCAGTTGGTCAGAGCACTAAATTCTACAACTAAACATCCTGTTCCTGTTCATCACAGCTTTCACCCTCCATATAGCAAATGACGTCAGTACTTGCTTAACACTATTCACCTTGAATGACCTTCAAACTCTCTGGTCGTTCCACTCAGGGAACTCAAAAACTGGTCGTACAACAACACGACCAAAGTGATATATATACTCTTGACCGCGACCACTTTTTGACTAATTTTATACAAAAAACCTCTTGTATACGACCAGGTGCATATCCCCCCTGATTTGATGGCTGGTCGTTCTTTACAGGGTGACCACACCTTAAAAATACGACACCCCCCTGGAAATTTTTGACTGGCTCTGCTCTGATTGGTCCATTCAAATCAATACTTGATTCTGATTGGCTTAGAGCTAGTGCCAGTCTCAAACACATTGATATATATATATATATATATATATTACTACTCATGAAGACTGTCCTTGATGACCCGAGCGCCTATTTGTCGGCCGAACAAGGGAACTTGTTTGAAGGCAGGGATGAAATAACCCGTCTTCACAGGTCACTGTCTTCAAGCGGAAGAGGTCGTCAGAATTTAGGAGCTACAGAACTGGAGATGAAGAATTTACTTGTGTTAAAAAAGTTATAAAGTCGGCTTCTTGAAGAAATTCAAAGAAAACAGACTGAGTATATAAGCTAGATATAATTCATACGTGAATTGCAAATTAATTCTAGATTTAACGTTGGCATTGAAGTATAGTGAGCAGTAAAACGTTATTTTTGAATGAAAACTTCATCTAATATTTTCGAGTCTTATCTATAAAATAAGCAATTAACAAATATTTTCCTGGCTGAACTTCTACAGCCGAAAAACATGGTTTAAAATACCAACGTACTAATCTAACCAATATAATTGGTGCCCTGTAATTTAATTTTTTAATGACCGCGAGCTACTCAGCCTCTACTTATGTACTCGCTCCGTGTTTAATAGCATTGTTAATAACGGAAAACGGATATTAAATAAACCGCAAAAACGATGTACGCCAGGCATGGCTGGATCGGAAAACCTTTAATAAAAATCTTATTGATCGAACCACGGCTAATTAAATTACCCAGATACGGAGCACGCAATATCTCGTTATCCCCTCGATCATCGCCTTTTGAACGAGTAAAAGCTTGTTGTTCTTTTAGGACCAGGTTTACGTTTACATTTACGTTACGATTAAATGTTTACGGTTAAGATTATTGTTGGTATTTCCGTTGGTACATGTATTTCCATGAACACAAGCTTTCTAAGAATTAGACAGTGATTTCTATTTTGACTAACGTCTGACTTACTACTTTTCCTTTTAGCGTATCGCCATGTTTAACGCCTATGCAACGTCGTTGATGTGTCGAGAGGGTTTTGAGTTGCTTGACATCCATCCATTAACTGGAGCATACCCTAACGGCACAGGTAATCCAAATGTGAAGGAATCCTATAATTATGACGTTATTCACTATGAGCCTTTTGTCATGGCGCCATTTCAAGAAGCACTCGTCAAATACCTCTTAGGGAAGCTTCCCGAGAAGCTGTCGCTTGAAAATTACGAGTTTTCATAATTCTTGTAACGATAAAGGTAAATCTCAAATGGATAGTAAAACTTACAATAATGTATTTGTTAAACAAAGTCACCCAGGTCATGTCCGACACTATGTATACTTTAGGTAATCAACAACGAGTGGTCTATCACGTGATTTAGGGTGTTACGATTTTATATTTAGATTAGGAGGGTTTTTTATTGTTGTAATGTTGTGCTCGAAAAGGGATGAAATATACCTCAAAACGAATAAACTTGTGAAATTGTGATCTGTCATTGTGAAAGTGTGGGTTCTTTGCAACGTGTTCCCCACATTAACGGCACCTCCGACGGGATTCTCCTCAACCGTGAAACTGTGAGTACGTTCTAATAATGTTTCTGCATCAAAAACCTTGCGTGATCTTTCTTGCTGAGAAGAATCACTACGCGTAAAATGTTTATAAAAAAGCAACTGACAGAGATAGAATCAAAAATAAAAATGTTACGCCTCCGACTTAAGCAAGCCGATGAACTTCTAGCAAAACGCGATGGAAAAGCCGTTGAACGGCACCGCGTATATATAAAAACTGCAACCATTTAATGACCGCCGTTAGTGGAATTACCAGGAAGAGCTATTGCTATACCCTCGGCATATGTCCACGTCCGTGTCTGCATCCGGGCCAAATGATAAGGTCAGCGTTAAGATAAGGTGAACATTATGAAATGATAAGGGCAGCGTTAAGATGATAGTGAATTTTGAATGTGTTTAGCATTGAACCAGACGTATATACCCCACACATGACAACTGGTCATGATATGTAAACTCTAAGATGAATTACATATTATTATTCAAAATTCAGAAATATATTGTTTTCAAAATATGCAGATGATTATAATTTCCCATCTGATAGCTCAGAGACCCAGGAGCGATTATAGAATACCGTCAACTTTTTAACTTAAATTTACTGACATAAATCAAAAATGTAAAATCGTATTTATTATTTACTTTTAGCTAAACCTAGAGTAATGTAATTTTAAAGAACGAAGCAATTCTATTATGACAATTTTCAACAATTTGACACGGTTTAATGAACGCTTAATAGTAAGCGTTACTCATGGTATTCTGTTCCTACTAACCTAGCGGCTCTTCGTGTGCTGGACACAGAAATTTAGCACTGTATGTTTTTTTCCTGGAGTTCTTCAATTCATGAATTAAACCTATAATAGATAAAATAAACGGGATTTTTTAAAGAACGAGGCAGTTCTATACAGTGCTAACTAACATTTTACTCATGCAAATTTCTGTGTGCGGTACACGAAGTTAGATCTATCTCTTACTTGATTCTAGAAGACTTAACATCATCGAGTACTTCTAGCTCACTTTTTAATTTCTGGCTTTCCCTCTCTTCTTTCCCTACTGGTGTGTCTTAGAAGGGTTTCTATATTCTTATAAGTTTCAGACATAATTGCTCCCTGATTCTGTTTTACTTGACAACTTTGCTTTTCGATCAACATTTCTAAAATCACCTACTGTTCCTTGTATTTGAAGGACTAACTGTTGTGATCAATCGCTTATGGATTTACAACAATTTCACAAGATTTGAATAGGTTATATTTGCTTTTATTTGGCATATCACATCCTCATAAATGAATTGCAGTACGGTGTTTACAATATTGAGCAACTGGCAAGCTCTGGCCGTGCCCCCAGGAACGCTTCTGTGCTCATATTCTGTGCTCATACTGTACTCGACTTTTCCTTTTGTCTTTGTAATAATTAGTTCCACGCGATATCTCACAGAACAAAGGAAAAATTCATTTTCCGCCTTGTGGAGATTCGACGTAAGGGGCGATTTTCCACTGGGCGAATATTTTCGCGCGAAGCGAATTTATATATTCAAAATATTTCTGATTCGTTCCTGCTGAGAGGTAACAAGAGACATTTATAGGACGTAATTGGACGACCATACTTTAGAACATGGTGACCCCCAATTATTTCAATGCTCTATATTCCATAAACTGTCTGAACTGCTGTAAGATATACTCATTAGTATGCTATATAGAGCATACTAATGAGGCTTTTGAAACAAAGGAAAACAAAGCCTCATTAGTATTCTCTATAGAGCATACTAATGAGGATATGGAGCACACGAACAAAGAAATTCTTCGTGGGTGTGACCATATTCTAAGTCGGTTAGACAATGATCACTCGTGCCCTATGGGATATAGAGTCCCTTGAATTAGACCACGTTTACACTAGAGCAAAAGTTTCCGGATTCGTAAATGTTTCCGGATTTATCATAAACCGAGTATTCGGATTGGTAAGCTGTTTACACTCGGGAGTATTCGGATTCGTATCGTTTACACACCCGATGAAATCCGGAAACATTTATGCGGGAACGGTTACCAAGCGAAAAGACAACTCCAAAATGTCGCCCAAAAAAAAGGTTATGTTACAGAGAGTGTTTATGATTGAAGTAGGACTACTTCTTGGAGTAGTTCGTGCGTACTAAATGGATGCGTATAAAATGGATCATATGTACCTGCAACAAAATCAGGCAACCAACTCCGACAACAGTGCATATTCGGATTCAACGGATTCATAAGTATCCAGATACAAAGTTTCCACTTTGGATAAGGCTGAGGTTTTCAATCAGTACTTTTACTCTACATTCTCTCAACCAGATGACGTTTCTTATTCGCTTGAAACTGCTCAGTTTAGTGAACCTAAATTTAATATTTTACAATTATCTGAGGAAGAAGTCTAAGTTAGATTCACATAAAGCCCCTGGTATTGACGGCCTACCCACTTTTATTAGAAAAGAATGCTCAACAGAACTTTTGCCTTCTCTGTGTTGTCTGTTCAATTTATCTCTTTCATCTGGACGACTTCCTCAGGAATGGAAAAACTCCCTCGTAGTACCTGTTTACAAAAAGGGGAAAAAGGAGGATGTTGAAAATTACCGTCCTATATCTTTATTGTGTGTAACCTCTAAAGTTTTGGAGCGTTGTATTTTCAACCATCTGATAGACCATTTTGGCACAATATTTGTTGACTGTCAACATGGATTTTTGAAAGGTCGTTCCACTGTTACCCAGCTGTTGTCCTTCTTACATGAAATTGGTCAGTCCTTGGATAAGGGTTTGCAAAGTGATATAATTTACTTGGATTTTGCTAAGGCTTTTGACAGCGTTTGTCATAAACGGCTTGTCTTTAAATTACGCCTTTTCGGAATTGGAGGTGAACTTTTAAATTGGTTTCAAAGTTACCTGTGCAATCGTTACCAAAGTTGTGTCGTCCAGGGAAGTACTTCTACCAAACTCCCTGTAAATTCTGGTGTCCCTCAGGGTAGCATTCTGGGTCCGCTGATGTTCCTTGCCTATATTAATGACCTGCCTGCTGTCGTTGATAGCTCTATAGCCCTGTTTGCTGATGATTCCAAATGCTCCAGAGTCATATAAAATATAGATGATTGTCATGTTCTTCAAGAAGACCTTGATTGTCTTCAAGGCTGGGCTGAATCTTGGCGTCTGTGCTTTAACACTGCTAAATGTGCAGTCTTGTCAGTTACTCGCAAAAGACACCCAATTGTTTATGATTACAAGATCGGTCAACATTCACTAGTATACAGTGAATCTGAAAAAGATTTAGGCATAATCATAACTAAGGATTTGAAATGGAATGCCCACACAAATAATACCTTAGCTAAAAGCTATAAAATGCTTGGTTTTCTCCGTAGACACTCTTGCAACAGCTTTGATCTTAGTTCAGGGAGAATTCTTTATTTAACTATTGTTAGGCCCTATATATTGGCTACGCGACTGAAGTATGGGCTCCGCAGATTGATAAAGTTGAGAGCCTTCAGCGTCGGGCTACAAAATATATTTTAAATCTGAATCGTCAAGATGATCTAGGCTATCGTGAGCGTCTCTTGGGATCTAATTTTTTACCAATCTCATACTGGCATGAAATGAAGGACTTAATATTCTATTTTAAGTGTAGCATGGGCCTTTACAATGTACCAATTAATGATTTTGTTAAAGCTAGGCAATTTTCCAGGTCTGTACGTAATAGATCATCTCTTGATTTATCCGTACCTAAATGTCGAACTAAACTGTTTCAATCTAGTTATTACAACCGTATTCCTAAATTATGGAATAATCTTCCATGTACCATTCGTAGTGTTGAGTCAGTCAACCACTTTAAGTCTTTATTATTTAATCGTTACTCTACTGCTCTTTCTAATTACTTTGAAGTTGAAAACAAAGTTACTTGGAAATCTATCTGTCCTAAATGTTGTACATCACGTAATATTATATCTAGTAAGATTTGTTGTTATTAACTTTTATATTCTTACATTATAGTTTTAGTATTTGTTGAATATGTATTTTATTTTTGGATAGGGAGTACTTAAGTTCGAGCCATGCTCTGTTGTACTAACCCTCGCTGTGACAATTTTATTGTTGTTGTTTTTTGGTTTTTTTTAGTCACAGTGTAAGCTTTGTAAATAAATAAATAAATAAATAAATAGATTCCGGATTCAAAATCTCCGGAGACGCGACCAAACCGGGACGTTTTATTTCGGATTCATCCTCTTGTGTGTAAACGGCAAAACGAATCCGGTACCAAAACGTTCCGGATTCGTGACGAATCCGGAAACTTTTGCTGTAGTGTAAACGCAGTCTTAGTCCTTCTATCTAATTCTCGGGACTCTATATCCCATAGAGCACTCGTGGCCATTGTCTAACCTATACGTAGTTTGGACAAGCAGTGAGTCGTTAAGGATTCTTTGGTGTTGATTTGACTATTCTAAGACAATAAGCCAGTGCGTCGACATAAAACTTATTTCAATTCATAATATCAGACTGGGAAATTCAGTATAACGAATTTGCAAGTGTAAATAGAAATGCAAATATTTTTAGCCTGATGTTATGAATTGAAATAAGTTTTATCCCGAAGCAGAACACGTCATTTTGATGCGCAGTCGACATTACGAACTGGCTTATTGGATAAATTTACCCAAGAGTACTGCATGATATGTGGCGATTTCAACATTGACTGGCTATCAGAAGAAGGTCAGAAACAGCAGATACTTAAAATATTTGGTCCCTCATATCAGCAAAAATTGCATCTAGCTTCCTACAACCGATTATGGATCACTTCTGGATCATCTGTACACCAATATTCCAGATGAATACGTTACAAGTGGAAAGTGAATCATATTTTTCAGACCACAAACCGGTGTACATAATATAATACATACATCATAATGTTCGTTTCATAATATGTCTTACACACAGGTTAACATTTGAAAAGTTTAAAAACTACCAAACGTAATTTTCGACTACAATGTCATCTTCAGGGTTCAAATTGACCATTAACTAACCTTCGCCACGGCTGCAAAGCTGAGTAATCAAACCGTAAACCTTAATTGCTTAAACAACCTGTTAACAAACATCTTTTGTATACTATAATAAAATTATCGTATATAATGCTATGAAAGATTGGTAGCATATAGGAAACGAGACCATTGGTTGCATTATAAAACAACCCATGGTTATAAGCAAGCTTATAAGCGAGCTTTATGGCGTTGTCATTTGAAAGCCTGTGGCAACATTGATTTGGGAAGAGCGGGGCTACTACAACATTGATTTGGGGGGAGCGGGGGTGTTACAACATTATTGTCCAAGATTGTCTTTGGCTGTTTCTTTTACTTATTGCGTGAAATTGCGATAAAACATGTTTTCTATTTATGAAATCAAGAAAATAAAGAAATTACAAAATTTAAGGCCATTTCCTTGAGTAGAAAGTTCAATAATTTAGATTTAAAGATGAATATAAATATAAATACGGGTTTACTCGGCTCAGGCTCTTCCACCAAACTATTTCTATCCAGAATAAAATATTAAAGAAAGAATAAAGTATTGATATGTAATAATACTCAGTAAATGATTGGAAATTAAAATATAATATTAAATTTGCATCGGTATTTTTGTTAATTCTGATAATTTACACAATAAATAACAATTTGCACTATCTACTAACGATCTACCACGGTCTACCACGGTCTACCAATAGTTTATAACAAAATTAATATGTATACACTTCTCTTTGAAATCCTCGGTAGACCGTGGTAGACCGTGGTAGACCGTGGTAAATCGATGTATATGGCCGATAATTGCGCAAAGGAAACTAAAATAGCTATAGCTGTTCATATAAATAAGGCTGGTTTGAATAAGATTCTATAAGATGCTTAGCGCCTTATTTCTTTGGTGCTTTTAATCGCGTTTAGAGATTGCTTCATTCCAACACGGGGCATCCCCGCAAAAATTATGCATGCATGTTACCGTAAATAGCGTGGCAGGTATTTTGTGCTTTTTCAAGCAAATAGTCCAAGTTTAGCAAATATATTGAAAAGATACGCCAAACCCTCCCTCAAGAGTAATTAACAAATACCCCTGAATGCATTCCACCAATCACCAGTCACATTGTCAAATATATAAACAAAGGTGAGATTATTTTCTCCTTTTAATTCAAACTGGAGGTGTTTAGAAAATGTTTATCGAAGACGACGTAAATAAATAAATATTGGTACAATGGAGTTTCTCTCCCAATACCAATCGTCAAGTGAAGAAGGAGAAGAGGAAGAGGAAGGAGAAGAAGAAGAAGAGGAAAGAGAAGAAGAAGAAGAGGAAGGTAATTGCTCCATACGAAACGGTAAACGCTCAACTTATGCATTGGTGTGTTTCGAAATTAAGAGTGCCATAAACAACGAGGCAAAGGAAGTGGATAGCATTATCACATGGCAGTTAAATGTGCCTATTGCAACATATGTTAGAGAAAAAAGAGATCTTCATGTGCATTTCAGCTCTACACATGTCAACTATTACAGTGCTTACTCTTATGTTGTTAAGAAAGACGGTACCCCTCTTCATTCGCCATCTGATCCTGACCTTAGCAAGCAGAAGCCACCATGCACAACTATCGCCAGTCAGTTCCGTGTGAGCATTTCTCAATGGGGCAACGCGAGCACACAGCGTCCTGAAGATATTTGTGATGAAGATATACTCCGGCAAACGGGACTGGGGCGAGTGGAACGTCTTTGCACTGCCGCAAATTTTACAAAAAAAATTAAAATTTATCAGAAAATATTATTTTCAGTGTTTATAGCCTCCAAAATATAAATAATTAGTTATATCACAAAAATTAAAATTGGCTCTCAGACAATCTTGGACAAAAGTAGTTGTAACACTTAACCCCCGTCCCCGTTTCAATGTTGTCATTTGAAAGCCTGTGGCAACATTGATTTGGGAAGAGCGGGGCTACTACAACATTGATTTGGGGGGAGCGGGGGTGTTACAACATTATTGTCCAAGATTGTAGCTCCTTACAACCGATTATGGATCACTTCTGGATCATCTGTACACCAATATTCCAGATGAATACGTTACAAGTGGAAAGTGAATCATATTTTTCAGACCACAAACCGGTGTACATAATATAATACATACATCATAACGTTCGTTTCATAATATGTCTTACACACAGGTTAAAATTTGAAAAGTTTAAAAACTACCAAACGTAATTTTCGACTACAATGTCATCTTCAGGGATCAAATTGACCATTAACTAACCTTCGCCACAGCTGCAAAGCTGAGTAATCAAACCGTAAACCTTAATTGCTTAAACAACCTGTTAACAAACATCTTTTGTATACTATAATAAAATTATCGTATATAATGTAATGAAAGATTGGTAGCATATAGGAAACGAGACCATTGGTTGCGTTATAAAACAACCCATGGTTATAAGCAAGCTTATAAGCGAGCTTTATGGCGTTGTCATCTACTGTATCCCTCGCTATGAACGTTGTCTAGATCAATATTTAACCGTTTTCAATTCTGAAAACAGATTTGGAATTACCGAGTCTAGATACATAACATATATATATAATATTATATTACGCAAACGTGTATACCCTTCGTAAAACCCTCTTTGTCAGATTACCACTCGTCAATGGCTAACAAAATATTGGCAAAATATTGTCCGACTCAAACGGTTCACCCAAAACGACTATTTACTTCCATATAAGGATCAAGGAGTTGGTTCTACTATGCGCGGCTTATATATATACTAGAAATACGTGTACGCAACAACTCCTCACCCACTTACCCTGTCTGCGAGACAAATTAGTGTTGGCAGACTTTTCCACTCATGTTCTGTTAAGCGCACTGCCCACAAATTGCACCCAAAAATAAGCAGTTTGAAAACCTGTTCAAATTGGCAAATGAATTATTTACTTATTTTCATGTAATAACTGAGCACTATACACTACTAGAAATACGAATTCGCAATAATCCCCTCGCCCGCCTTTTCTACCGCTAAATAGTATAAGCGTTACTGGTATTCTGTTCCTACTGACCTAGCGGCTCTTAGAAATTTAGCACTGTATAGAACTGCTTCGTTCTTTAAAAAATCCAATTTATTTTTGTCCTGGAGTTCTCCAATTTATGAATTAAACCTATTATAGATAAAATAAACGGGATTTTTAAAGAACGAGCCAGTTCTATACAGTGCTAACTAAAATTTTACTCATGCAAATTTCTGTGTTCGGTACACGAAGTAAGATCTATCCCTTGCTTGATTCTAGAAGACTTAATATTATCGAATACTTCTAGCTCACTTTGTAATTTCTGGCTACCCTCTCCCTTCTTTCCATACTGGTGTGTCTTAGAATCGTTTCTATTCTCGTATAGGTTTCAGGCACAATTGCTCCCTGATTCTGTTTTACTTCAGTGTTTACGTTTCTAAATATAAATCGTCGCTTGACTTGACAACTTTGCGTTTCGATCAACATTTCTAAAATCATCCACTGTTCCTTGCATTTGAAGGACTAACTGTTGTGATCAATGGCTTATAGATTTACAACTATTTCACAAGATTTGAATAGGTTATATTAATGCTTTTATTTGGCATATCACTCATAAATGAATTGCAGTACAGTGTTTACAATATGGAGCAACTGGCAAGTTCGGGCCGTGCGCTCAGGAACGCTTCTGTGCCCGCATATTCATATTCTGTGCTCATACTGTACTCGACTTTTCCTTTTGTCTTTTCTAAAAATTAGTTCCACGCAATATCTCACATAAGAAAGGAAAATTTTATTTTCCGCCTAGTGGAGATTCGACGCTTTGGGCAGTTTTCTACTATGCGAATATTTTCGCGCGAAGAGAATTTCTATATTCTTAATATTTCTGATTAGTTCCAGCTGAGAGCTCATAAGAGAAATGTATAGGACGTAATTGGACAACCATACTGTAGTTGCGACAAAGAGTGTTCATTTGACCATTCTAAGACAATAAGCCAGTGCGTCGGATAAATCTTATTTCAATTCATAATATCAGGCTGGGGAATTCAGTATAACGTATTTGCAAGTGTAAAGAGAAATGCAAATGTATATTGTGGTTTTAGCCTGATGTTATGAATTAAAATAAGTTTTATCTCGACGCAGAACTCGTCATTTTGACGCGCAGTGGACATTACGAACTGGTTTATAAGATAAATTTACCCAAGAGTATTGCATAATAATGGATCACTTCTGGTTACAAGTGGAATATATGAATCATATTTTTCAGACCACAAACCGGTGTGACATGTGCCTTAAAATAGACGAGACATGCATATACCTTAACTCTTACCTTACGGCTGAAAAACATCAAAATTTGAACGACCACGTTGTTCTATTGATATCTCTTGAAATAACCATAACTGTTGCGAAAGCTATACATTTTCTGGAAGCCCAATAAACCGGCTTTTACTTGTGCTTTTAAATTTCCCGAACAAACACATTATGTTAATATAAATTAGCATTAATTATCATAAATCAGGTTGAAAAATTTACATTTTTCTAGAAAAGGCCATCTTGCACGCCCGCGTAGCATCTTGAAAACTGAAAATGCCACCAATCGCAGAGTTGTTTATGAAATCAAATCAAACTTGGCGTGTGCGTGCATTTCATGTTCCTGGCGCTTGTCGAATTTCAATTTTTAATCTTGCGTTACCGTGTGCCGTGTTTTTCGATTGACGACTTTGCGGGTCTTCAGTGACCCATTTTAACTGCGCCCGTAGGGAAAGAGTTAATATACAATGGTCGATATTTTTTCGCATCGATCAATTTTATATTTTCGCCTGAAATTTTCATCATCGTTATAAGTCGGCTAAACAACACACATATCAAATTTTTAACAAATTTGGTGAATTATTTCCTACATTTCTAAACACGGTGAATTTTTACCTTTTTGACCCACATGCATAGAACGTATTGTCTTTGTAGTGTATAGATAGCTTGCGTATATATTTAAAAGTATGAGCTCCCGTGCGGGTGGACCGGTGCGGGTGGGATCTCTGCAGAGACTCTGCTTCGGGTAAGGGGGGAGCAGAGAAGGGGGTTCATTTTTTGTCACTGACCATTTTTTTGCTTTGTTAAACTGTATTTACTTTGATTATTTTCAATTCAACAGATAATAAACTGCTTTTCCTTTCACGCTTTTTCTTCGATTATTTTCAATTTACCTATTATTGCTTATTAACTCTTACCTTACGGCTGAAAAACATCAAAAATTGAACGACCACGTTGTTCTATTGATATCTCTTGAAATAACCATAACTGTTGCGAAAGCTATACATTTTCTGGAAGCCCAATAAACCGGCTTTTACTTGTGCTTTTAAATTTCCCGAACAAAACACATTATGTTAATATAAATTAGCATTAATTATCATAAATCAGGTTGAAAAATTTACATTTTTCTAGAAAAGGCCATCTTGCACGCCCGCGTAGCATCTTGAAAACTGAAAATGCCACCAATCGCAGAGTTGTTTATGAAATCAAATCAAACTTGGCGTGTGCGTGCATTTCATGTTCCTGGCGCTTGTCGAATTTCAATTTTTAATCTTGCGTTACCGTGTGCCGTGTTTTTCGATTGACGACTTTGCGGGTCTTCAGTGACCCATTTTAACTGCGCCCGTAGGGAAAGAGTTAATATGTCTTACACACAGGTTAAAAGTTTAAAAGTTTAAATACAACCAAACGTAATTTTAGACTACAATGTCATCTTCAGGGTTCAAATTAACCATTAACTAACCTTCGCGACAGCTGCAAAGCTGAGTGAATAATCAATCTAAACCTTAATTGGTTAAACAACCAGTTAACAAACATCTTTTGTATACTATAATAAAATTGTCGTATATTATGTAATAAAAGATTGCTAGTAGCATATAGGAATAACGAGACCATTGGCTGCGTTATAAAACAACTCATAGTCATAAGCAAGCTTTATAAGCAAGCTTTATAAGCAAGCTTATAAGCGACCTTTAGGGCTTTGTCACCTATCCCTCGTTTTGAACGTTATCTCGATCAATATTTAACCGTTTTCAATTACGAAAACAGATTTGGAATTAGCGAGTGTAAATACATAACACACGTACCTATTATAATATATATGTATATATACATATATCGTTAAATCGTAGAATACCCGTCCACTTTATACACAAATATCCAGCATATATCAATAGTATATACATACAGTATACGCAAATTACACACAATAAACTGTATACGTTATCTCGATCAATATTTAACCAATTTCAATTCTGGAAACAGATTTGGAATTAGCGAGTCTAAATACATAACTCACGCACCTGTTATTTTACGTAAACGTGTATACCCTTCGTAAAATCCTCTTTATGTAGTTCTTCAGATCACAAATCGATAATGGCCGCTTGCATTTCTCTGCTCAAATATGGTCAGACTCAAACGGATCACCCAAAACAACCTTTTACTTCCTTATAAGGATAGAGTTCGTCCTACCATGTGTGGCTTATATATATATATATATATATATATATACGAACTATTCGTGAGAAATGGAATGCTGGCACGACGAGATTATCACCCTCGCTTGGGTGGGACTAGAAATACGAATTCGCAATAATCACCTCGCTCGCCTTTTCTACCACTACCCCCCCCCCCACCACCCCACCGCTAGAGTTTCCTTTCCACATACATGGTCCCCAGTGCCTGGACCGCGTCTGTCGATAACAAATCCTTAAAAGCCGGTTCGTCGTATGTAGATTTTGAACGCATTTTTGAACAGTTTTGGAATAACGGAGTCTAAATACATAACGTACGTGTCTCTTATATTACGAGAACGTGCATACCATTCGTAAAAACGGTTTATGTACTTGGAAATTATCCGGCAATCAGCCAGCCTCGTTGTATATAGAACGTTAGTGCAACTGCACGTTAGTGCAGAAGAGCTATTGCTATGCCCTTGACGTCTGTGCCTGCGTCCGGGCCAAACGATAAGGTCAGCGTTAAGATAAGGTCAATATTGTGAAATGATAAGGTCAGCGTTAAGATGATCGATTTTCAATGTATTTAGCATTGAACCAGACGTATATACCCCACACGATAACAAGCTTTTTCTCGAGCTTTCAGTATTTTGTAGTGGCGAAGGCCATGATAACTGGTCATGATATGTAAACTCTAAGATGAATTACATATTATTATTCAAAATTCAGAAATATATTGTTTTCAAAATATGCAGATGATTATAATTTAGCATAGTACTGGTATTCCGTTCCCTGTATGAACTGCTTCGTTCTTTAAAAAATCATGTTTATTTTTGTTCTGGAGTTCTCCAATTTATGAATTAAACCTATTTTAGATAAAATAAACGGGATTTTTAAAGAACGAGACAGTTCTATTCAGTGCTAACTAAAATTGTACTCATGCAAATTTCTGTGTCCGAAGTACGATCTATCCCTAACTTGATTCTAGAAGACTTAATATTATCGAATACTTCTAGCTCACTTTGTAATTTCTGGCTATCCCTCTCCCTTCTTTCCATACTGGTGTGTCTTAGAATGGTTTCTATTCTCGTATATGTTTCAGGCACAATTGCTCCCTGATTCTGTTTTACTTCAGTATTTACGTTTCTAAATATAAACGTCGCTTGACTTGATAACTTTGCGTTTCGATCAACATTTCTAAAATCACCAACTGTTCGTTGCGTTTGAAGGACTAACTGTTGTGATCAATGGCTTATAGAGTTACAACAATTTCACAAGATTTGAATATGTTATATTTGCTTTTATTTGGCATATCACTCATAAATGAATTGCAGTACAGTGTTTACAATATGGAGCAACTGACAAGCTCGGGCCGTGCGCTCACGAACGCTTCTGTCCTTCTGTGTCGGCATACTCATATTCTGTGCTCGCATCTGGAACTAATCAGAAATATTATGAATATAGAAATTCGCTTCGCGCGAAAATATTCGCCTAGTGGAAAACCGCCCTAAGCGTCGAATCTCCACTAGGCGGAAAATAAAATGTGCCTTTGTTATGTGAGATATCGCGTGGAACTAATTTTTAGAAAAGACAAAAAAGGAAAAGTCGAGTACAGTATGAGCACAGAATATGAGTATGCGAGCACAGAATATGAGGCTGAGAGTTCATAAGAGAAATGTATAGGACTTAATTGGACAACCATACTGTACAGTGTGTACAAAAAAAACCGCTACCCTTAAAGAGACCTATTATAATTTAAAAAAAAATTATACACCTGGGAAATTAAGATGTCCGAGCGCTGCGTTAATCAAGAATTTTCAATACGAATGCAATCCAAGTTATTTGTTACGCATTCGTTGCTCAGAGGTGTCTAAGCCTTCAAACTATTACAATGGTTCTTTGAAAAAAATGCTAATTCACAGTTGCTTCCGGTAGCGTTTTTTTTTATACACACTGTATACAGGGTGTATAAAAAAGCGCAACCTCGGAATTTCCCAAGAAATCCACTGTGTTCTTAAACAAAAAATGTTCGCCCCTGGGAATTTAAAATAGCTTGTAATCGTATTACAGGGGCATAACTGTCTAATTACTACAAACTCGAGCACGTAAAGCAGAATTGAATTGAAATTTATGCATTTATTTAATGGTAAGTTGTTTGTTTATTAGCAATTCGACAGTTGTGCCCTTGGAATATGATTAGAAGCTATTTTAAATTCCCAGAGGCCTAAAATCTTTTGTGCTAATAAAAACAAAGTGGATTTCTTGGGAAATTCCGAGGTTGCGCTTTTTTTTATACACCCTGAGTTGGGACAAAGAGTGTTCATTTGACTATTCTAAGACAATAAGCCACTGCTTCAGATAAATCTTATTTCAATTCATAATATCAGGCTGGGGAATTCAGTATAACGAATTTGCAGCAAGTGTAAATAGAAATGCAAATTGTATATTGTGGTTTTAGCTTGATGTTATGAATTAAAATAAGTTTTATCCCGACGCAGAACACGTCATTTTGACGCGCAGTGGACATTACGAATTGCATGGCTAGATAAATGTACCCAAGAGTATTGCATAATATTAGGTGATTTCAAGATTGACTGGCTAACAGATGAAGGTCAGAAACAGCCGATAGTTCAAATATTTGGTCCCTCATATCAGCAAAAGTTGCATCTACCTTCCTACAACCGATAATGGATCACTTCTCGATCATCTGTAGACCATTATTGAAGACGAATACGTTACAAGTGGAATATATGAATCACATTTTTAATAATGCTCTTTATTGTTTCCAAAAACACACGTCATGGAATTACAATGATATATAAAAATACAATAGAAATACAATAGAAAGATACATAATACAATAATCAAATACAAAATAGTCTATTTATAAGAAGTTAAAAAGGCAACGGTTCAAAAAAATCCTCTTAAAACGTTCTGTTCTTACATGGGGTAAAATATAAGAATGCGCTCTCTTCCTAAGTACCCTAGATCTCACAGGTGGAAGAAGATTTGCAAGCGGACTGCTACTATCGCTGATCATTCTATTCCATATTTTCATATCAGATAACACAATAAGCTCCGTAACAGGTGTAACATTAATGAGATAACCGAACTTAACTGCCCTACGCTGTAGTTTATCAATTTTAAAAAGATACTTATTATAACTAGCCGAACCCCACACAGGTAACGCATACTGGAAAATAGACAAAATAAGACTTTTAAAAAGATAGTCTAACGACTCTACAGGGTAACCGTACTTTTTACAAACGCGTAAAATATACATACGTTTAGCTGCTTTACTCATAACATTATCAAAATGCCGATCCCAATTATTAGGGTCAGTATTGAAGCAAACTCCTAGTAACTTAAGATTAGATACTTGCTCGATATTACATGTAATCTCAGGCTGAGGTTTACTGATTTTACCACGTACTACCAATTCCTTAGTTTTAGAAACATTAATTGACATACGGTTTCTAGTGGCCCAATCTATAATATTCTGCACTTCTCTAAGGGAGACATCATTGTCATCCCTGACCCAAGAACTGAGAGTCAAATCACCGCATACTTTACGAGTAAAGCTCGATTGGTATGCACTGCCTTTAGATAATTTATCATTAAAGAAAATAAGACCGGTCCTAGTATGGTCCCCTGAGGTACTCCTCTGTTGATAGAAACAAAAGATGATTCTAGACCATCAGCAACAACTCTCTGTTGACGCCCACTGAGGAAATCCAGAACCCAATTAATTATGTAAGGATTGATGGGTAATTCTTTAAACTTATTAAAAAGAATAAGGTGATTCACCGAATCAAAAGCTTTTGAAAAATCAAATGCAAAAACCCTAACTGTATCAGCCTCTTTGTCAAGCCATTTAAGCCACATATGCTGGCTCTTAAGTAATGCTAGTGTCGTATTGCACCCTTCCTTGTATGCAAATTGGTCTGGAGCAATAACTGATTTAAGTACAGGTTTGACTTCTAGCTGGTAAATAATCCGCTGGAAGATCCTAATAATAATATCAGTCAATGAAATCGGGCGTAACTGATTGACACACGTAAGAGGAGATTCTTTATTGAGAGATAAAATATTTGCAAGCTTCCATAATTGTGGTACTGCTTGGGACTCATTGACAAATTAAATATATGAGTTATTGCAGGGGACAATTCAATGGCGTATTCTCTCCAAAACCAATGTAATAGCTGATCCGGACCAGGCGCGGTTTTCTTCACATTCGAGAGGAACCTAATGATGGTATGCTCATCAATATGCGGAATTCTAGTTCCCTCAGGAATAACGACTGGCGTAGGGGTGACGTAGTTAGTATCAGTATTTATATCCCTGAAGTACTTATTTATATCCTCTAGGGAGAACAGAGAACTAAGTGAAACATCCCTGGATTCTCTTCCTGTCAAAATGTTACTGTAACTGTCTGCCACCACTTCTTTGAAGACTTGCCGTACTTATCATTTCGGGATTTAACTGCATTGATTTGGTTTGCGCAAATTAGTTCATCAATTCTGTATTGAAGTGAATCGGCATCGGCAATCATGTCCCTCCGAATAAACCGACTCCTCTTCTTCAGTAGTAATTTAACTAGCGGTGAAATAAACACAGGATCGTTGGAAGAAACCTTTACACGCCGTTTAGGGAAGAAAGCATCGAAGGCAGGAATAATAATAGTGTAAAAATCCGCAACAACGGATGCCAGGTTATTATTATAAAACACAGAGTTCCAATCAATTCCTCTGAGATAACTAAGCATAGATAATTTGCAATTAGCCCTAGTATCTCGAAGCTCAACCCATCTCCTTTTAGTTGGTGGTTTAGATTTGGGCTCTATGATCACACTTTTATGGTCTGTTTGAACCAGCGACTTGACGCACCTCACCTTTCCAAAGTCAAGGGCATTAGTGATAAAAACATCTAAAATGCTAGAGCCCCTCGTTGCCGTTTTCACTATTTGATTGAAAGAAAACTGTTCCAATAATAGCTGTAAATCTAGATGATTAACGTCTCCAGCCAGTATTAATCTCTCATTAGGATTCTTCGTGAGAATCAATTCGCAAGTATCTATTAGGAAATCCAACAAATCATTCTGATCGTCAACAGGGGTCGGTGGGTTATACACTACGGCAGCGACAAATTGTTGGTCATTCACTGGTGATATCTTCGCAAATAAACACTCAAAATTATTTGCAGGTAGATGAAGTGTAGATCAATCTTACTCATTTTCCAGTCACTTCGACAAGTTAAAGCGACTCCACCCCCAATTCTCTCATTCCTATTCTTGGCGAGCAGTGAAAATCCAGCAGGGCATACTAAATTAGAGTCAAAATTGTCATGAAGCCATGTTTCAGAAATAAAGCACAAGTCAATGTTGTTACTTGACAATTCTGCTTGCAGAGATTGAACAGCTCCCGGTTTCGCAAGAGATCGAGTGTTTACCACCAGACACTTAGGAATAATTCTGGGCATAGAAGGGCTTGCTTTAACTTTAGGCAAATCAAGCAAAATACGTCGTCTCTGCATTATAGAGGAGTACAATGTGCTTGAATGCATCCTGTCATGTCGTCGGCTTCGAAGTAAAACCGAAATATTGTTCGTAGAGGTCGAATAGTAATCAAAATTACTTGTTACAACTCTCTGCTGATAATTGGCTTTAATATGGGAACCAGCCCTACAGCCTCTGCGAGGTTTTAGGAGATATAAATTATTGAGAGAGTTCCAAGTATCTTGACATAATGGTGGCACGTTTAACTTACATCTATTTCTCAGTAAAAGCAGAACCTTTCTTGAGTAATTCATCATTGTAACCGTTGTAGTGATGATAAAAATAATCACCAATTAGTCTAAGTCAATACCACGAGAATACGAAGGCAAAATGAAGCCAAAATATAAATATTACCAAGAGCGACAAAACGAGCAGCCATCCATCACGGCGCATAATATGTTGTCCTCAGACCACAAACAGTAAATATGTACCTAAATGAACAGGTTTTGCGATTGGCTATATGGAACAAAACTGGTTAGGTTAGGACATTGGTTTCTTTGTAGTTGATTCTATTGTTTTATTGTTTTAATCAACCAATCACAAAACTTGATAGTATAGGTAGGTGATGACCCACCACAAACCGGTGTGGCGTGCCTTAAAATAGATGAGACATGCATGCATATACATATAATATATACATCAAAATGTTCGCCATAATATGTCTTAAACACAGGTTAAAAGTTTAAAAGTTTAAAAACTACCAAACGTAATTTTAGACTACAATATCATCTTCAGGGTTCAAATTAACCATTAACTAGAAATACGAATACGCAATAATCCCCTCGCTCGCCTTTTCTAAGACTTCTCCCACCGCCACCCCACCCCACCCCATCCCACCCCTAGAGTTTATTTTTCCATCCATGGTCCCCAGTGCCTAGATCGCGTATTTGTATTTGTCTCGGCCAATATATATTTATTCAATTTCAATTCTGAAAACAGAATTGGAATTAGCGAGTCCAATTCATAACGCACGTGCATGCCCATAATATTACGCAAACGTGTATAACCTTCGTAAAAACCCATTTATGTATAGTTCGTCAGATCACTTACGCCAATGGCCTCCTTCGCCCAAAATCCAAATATTGTCCGAATCAAACGGTTCACCCAAAACGACTTTTGACTTCCTTATAAGGAGTTGGTGCTACCATGCTCCGCTCAAATATATATTATATATATATATATATATATATATATATATATATATATATATATATATATATATATATATATATATATATATATATATAATATATATATATATATATATATATTATATATATATATATATATATATATATATATATATATAATATATATATATATATATATATATATATATATATATATATATATATATATATATATATATATATATATATATATATATATATATATAATATATATATATATATATATATATATATATATATATATATATATATATATATATATATATATATATATATATATATATATATATATATATATATATATATATATATATATATATATATATATATATATATATAAAAAATATTTATTAAGTTGACTCTGACTAACTAAAAACGTATGACAACGTTCAAAATGTTCTTAAAGACGTTTCGATCAAAAAGCTTCGATCTTCGTCGGTTAAAAAAGGTAAAAAAGCAATTACAGCTTATTATATACAGTAGGTTAAAAATTATGTAAATCAGTAAAAACTACGAGAGGGATTTATAAATCTCAGGAATGTCAATGTGATCATTTCCAGCATTGGAATTTCTTTGGGAATGCCACGCTTCAAGGAACAGTCTTTTATGATAATTTGTCGCTTTGTCAATAATCTTAGTGTTTTCAAAATCCATATTGTGGTTTTGTTCACTAGTATGCTGGGCTATTTTCGAGTTTTTGTCATGTTTTTGTACTGCTCTTGTGTGTTCTTTAACTCGGGTTCTCAAAGCTCTGTCTGTTTGTCCAATATAAACGAAGTTACAATCTTGGCAATCGATTCTATACACTACACTCCTTGTATCACCTTTATCGAATTTGTCTTTAGGTTTTGGAAAGCGTTGGCTCAAAATATTCAACGGTTTATAGCCTACTTTAACATTTTCGCGTCGCAAAACCCTAGAGATCTTTTCTGAGACGCCTTTGACATATGGTAATACGACAAGGCTAGTGCATTGTTCATTGGAATTTGTGTTGTTGTTAGTGGAAGGGTGCGGAGTTTTCCTTTTAGCGTCACATTTCTTAATAAACTTGGGATGATAGCCGTTGTCCTTCAATACCTTTATTACATGTTTCCTCTCTCTTTTTTTACCAGCCTTAGACGAAGGGATGTTTTCAGCTCTGTCGAGAAGTGAGTTCACAACGGATTGTTTGTGGTTGATAGGATGATGAGAATTGAAATCCAAATATTTATCCGTGTGGGTAGGTTTCCGATATACGTTAACTTGTAAGCCTCCGTTTTTTCTTGTTGTTATCGAATCTAGGAAGGCGAGTTGATTATTTTGCTCTATCTCAATGGTAAACTGTATGTTGGAATTGATGGAATTGATGTGGCTATGAAATTCTTGTATATACTCCTTTCGTTTGAACCACCATCGAGGGAGATGTGGAGCTGTAGAAATTGCTTTGTCTTCGACGAATTCCATAACTAGATTAGCCAATGTTGCACTTATGGGAGAACCCATAGCACAGCCAAAAATTTGCTGATAGTATTGCTTGTCATGGCTGAAAAAGCTGTTATTGAGTATAAACTCTAATAACTTCAGCAGATTTGTGATGGAAATGTTGGTACGGTCTTTCAATTTCTTATCTTATTGCAGTCTCTGTTGGACAATTTATAACGCAAGTTCAACTGGAATAGATGTGAATAGTGAAACAACATCGAATGATACCATAGTTTCATCCTCTGATATTTGTAAATATTTTATTTTTTGAGAAAATTCAGCGCTATTTTTCACCGAATATTTCTCATTCAGAAGAGGAGATATAATAGAAACCATGTGTTTTGAAAGATTGTATGTGGAGAAGTTGATACAGCTTGTTATAGGTCGTAGTGGGACGTCGGGTTTATGAATTTTGGGTAGGCCATAGAATGTTGCTGTTGAGCTATCGGTACTACGCAAATGGTAATATAGTCTTTTCTGTATTTGCTTTTTATCACGATCGTGTCTTGAGGGTTGCGATTTAATTTCTTGCAGCAATTTGTTGAGATCTTTTTCAACCTTCGAGGTGGGATTTCTGCGTTTGTCTGTTATTTTCAAATATGTTGTATCATCATTCAGCAAATTTCTTATCTTCTTGTTGTAGTCCTCAGTATTCATAATGACTACGGCTTTTCCTTTATCAGCTGGAATAATGTTGATCGAACTGTCTTGTTTGAGATTTCGTAAGGCAAAGTTTTGTTGTTTGGTAATGTTTGATGTTGTCGGTGGTTTGGCATACTTTAAGATACTAACAACTGATGCACGTATGGATGCTTTGGCGGTATCGGGAAGATCGTAGATGCCTGTTTCAATGCTGGCCACAATACTCGATGTAGGAATAGATTTTGGAGTGGTAGCGAAATTTAATCCATTACGTAGGGCTAAAGTTTCATGGGTATTGAGTGGACGGTTGGATAAATTGTCGTTATCGAAAGCACCAATCTCCGTTAATTTACGTAGATGTCTAGTTTTGACTTTATCGTTCGCTTTTTGAGAATTGTGCTCCACTACCTTATGTAGCATGTCCAAGTGTTCCTGTGTTAAGGCGGTGGATAATTGTTTCAGACAGTCCGAGCGTTGTTCTTCTAGTTCTAAAATTCTTTGGTGACCATGTTGTATACGTAATCTAATGAAGCTCCAGCCAGTTTTCGCAACAATCTTGAATCCCTCACTACATTTGATGGGTGGATTGAAACGGAGACTGCTAGGTAAAATACCAGTTCTTTTTAGCGCGTGATTGAACGTTAGATGTTCCTTATGTTTGAGAATATTGATGGATTTCCTCTCCAAGTTTCTAGCGATCTTCATAATTTGTGAACCATGATGAGAATTGATTAAACGGTAAATACTAAAATTGCAGCCAGGATTGTACATATTAAAAATATTTATTAAGTTGACTCTGACTAACTAAAAACGTATGACAACGTTCAAAATGTTCTTAAAGACGTTTCGATCAAAAAGCTTCGATCTTCGTCGGTTAAAAAGGTAAAAAAGCAATTACAGCTTATTATATACAGTAGGTTAAAAATTATGTAAATCAGTAAAAACTACGAGAGGGATTTATAAATCTCAGGAATGTCAATGTGATCATTTCCAGCATTGGAATTTATTTGGGAATGCCACGTTCAAGGAACAGTCTTTTATGATAATTTGTCGCTTTGTCAATAATCTTAGTGTTTTCAAAATCCATATTGTGGTTTTGTTCACTAGTATGCTGGGCTATTTTCGAGTTTTTGTCATGTTTTTGTACTGCTCTTGTGTGTTCTTTAACTCGGGTTCTCAAAGCTCTGACTGTTTGTCCAATATAAACGAAGTTACAATCTTGGCAATCGATCCTATACACTACACTCCTTGTATCACCTTTATCGAATTTGTCTTTAGGTTTTGGAAAGCGTTGGCTCAAAATATTCAACAGTTTATAGCCTACTTTAACATTTTCGCGTCGCAAAACCCTAGAGATCTTTTCTGAGACGCCTTTGACATATGGTAATACGACAAGGCTAGTGCATTGTTCATTGGAATTTGTGTTATTGTTAGTGAAAGGGTGCGGAGTTTTCCTTTTAGCGTCACATTTCTTATTGGCAAAGCGACAAATTGACAAAGCGACAAATTATCATAAAAGACTGTTCCTTGAAGCGTGGCATTCCCAAAGAAATTCCAATGCTGGAAACGATCACATTGACATTCCTGAGATTTATAAATCCCTCTCGTAGTTTTTACTGATTTACATAATTTTTAACCTACTGTATATAATAAGCTGTAATTGCTTTTTTACCTTTTTTAACCGACGAAGATCGAAGCTTTTTGATCGAAACGTCTTTAAGAACATTTTGAACGTTGTCATACGTTTTTAGTTAGTCAGAGTCAACTTAATAAATATTTTTAATATGTACAATCCTGGCTGCAATTTTAGTATTTACTATATATATATATATATATATATATATATATATATATATATATATATATATATATATATATATATATATATATATATATATAGTAGAATAAGAATTGATTCCTTCGTCGTAAAGTGCTCAACAAGAAGGAGCTGTATACATGAAGTTAAAACTGGATAAAAATAACTATTTACACATAAAACACTACAAATCTGTTTCAAGAGTGTTCCGAAGAGCACTCTCTCATCCGGTGTAAAAATGTGCTGACTAACCAACCTACTTAAATACACTGATCTATGTGACGTCATATAACTTCATACTCTTTAACAAATATCTGTTTGCGTGACGGCATGTACTCGATAGTTCGTTCCTACTATTTAATGTGCATAGGTGTGGTTGTTTTATAATAAAGTATTTTTCTGTGATGCATAAATTGCACCGTTTACTAACATTAGTATACGACGTGGCCCTTGCAAGGATTTTCCATGATAGGATGTAATTAATGTTCCCTTCTTTCAATGTCCAAATATATTTCCTTAGTTCTGTTGCATTTTTCGTGTTGATATTCCTAAATGAGGCCGTGTGATTGCGGTATCTTGTTTTAAATTTGTTTTGGGTTAGTCCGACATAAGTTTCTTTACCGTTGACGGTTTCTACTGTGGCTTGGTAGATGACATTTGTGGTAAGGCATTGGCCGTCTAAGGGACACTCTGATTTGTTTCTACAATTGCACGTCGGTTCACTTTGTTGGTTGAAAAATGCAACAGAACTAAGCAAATATATTTGGACATTGAAAGAAGGGAACATTAATTACATCCTATCATGGAAAATCCTTGCAAGGGCCACGTCATATACTAATGTTAGTAAACGGTGCAATTTATGCATAACAGAAAAATACTTTATTATAAAACAACCACACCTATGCACATTAAATAGTAGGAATGAACTATCGAGTACATGCACTCTAAAAAATAAGGTGTGTAAATTAGCACACCTTTTCTGTCCAAAAAACTACACACCTTAAGATGGGTTAAACAACACACCTTAAGGTGTGTTTCTGACTTGTCCAAAAAACAACACACCTTAAGGTGTGTTCTATGAAAAGGTGTGTTAACTAACACACCATAAGGTGTGTTATCTAACACACCTAGGTGTGTTATCTAACACACCTTGGTGTGTTAGATAACACACCATAAGGTGTGTTATCTCACACACCTTGAGGTGTGTTATCGGTAACACACCTTAAGGTGTGTTATTGGTAACACACCTTAGGTTGTGTTATCTAACACGCCTTAAGGTGTGTTATCTAACAAAGCTTTGATGTTATCTAAATTCTAAACACAGCTTAAGTTGTGTTAGATACCACAGCTAAACATCCAGGCCGAGTAGTCGAGCACACCGAACCCAGCACTGCCCAGCAGCGTGCTGTCGTGACAGTGCACCTAGTAGTTTCTTGGTTACAATAATACAATTTACAGATATTGAATAAATAGTATAAATATCTTTCAATCTTTGTGCCTGATTAAATTTAAAATATATTTGTCCAACTGTCCCAATATTGTTATGACAGCAAACATGCGTTATTTGTTGCCAAACTCGCTTGAAATGATGTAATCATTGTAATCATGTAATGATCAGTTGATCACATGTTTTGATGTTAAACCATTTAACCATGCACATAGCAAAACTCATGCTTTTTCACATTTGAATATTTGATTGGTTTTTTAATTTCTATTTTCATTATCGAATACTTATAATGTTAGACGTTTACAGCAAAATTAAGAATTTGCTTTATTCAATTATAGTATCAAACTAAATTAATTATTAATATTGAGTATTTTGAACTAGTGCTGCCTTGAATTCCAAATCTTAAGTTGGTCTAAGACTGATAACAAGTTTTGAATACCGCAAACATTTAATTTTTTGCACCCCCCTTGACCAAGGCCAACAGGGGTGTACACCCCTGTCCACCCCGCATATAAATCCACCACTGCATTTAAAGAGAAATACTCATGCAATAAACAAGTAGTTTGGACATACTGTACTGTAACTGGTATATTTCTAATAAAACGCAATTGGTTTTACATTACACAAATAATTAGCAAATATTAATGTATAAATATCAAATAGTTTTAAGGATCAGTCTAATGTCACAAATTAACCTTAAAGCGAGGTATTAAAGTGGCCCAAAACTGATACCATAACCACGCAAACTAACCACGGACCACATCCACTTTATAGTAGATTACACCAAGTCCTCAATATATGTTGTATATTAGTATTATCAGTATATTAGGGTTATTTTTGAGGTTTCCTTTACTTAAACAGGTTTGCAAAACAAAACAACAAATTGCCTAACAAGGTGGATAATAATAACCAACCCCAAAACAACCCGCCACCTTACGAGTTTTCTATTTAGGTTAGGGTTTCTACTGCCGGTTAGAAAACTTGCGTTAGGCAGGGGGTTAGGATCTTTGTTGTTTTGGGGTCGATTATTATTATCCACCTCGTTAGGCAAATTGTTGTTTCGTTTCGCAAACCCATATTTAAGTACAAGAAACCTCAAAAATAACACTAATACTGATAATACTAATACACTAACTGTAATTACTATAACATTATAAATCACTACAACACATATTAAGGACTTGGTGTAATCTACTATAAAGTGGATGTGGTCCGTGGTTAGTTTGCGTGGTTATGGTATCAGTTTTGGGCCACTTTAATACCTCTTAAAGCAGGTAAATTTATATAATAGAATAGATATAAATATATATATATACAGTACTGTATAAACATTATATTGACAGCTATATAATTATAATAGAGTGAATATAAAATAATACAAATACTCAACAATTATTGGATGAGGTTGAGCGCGATAAATAGTGATTTGTCAGTGGCGAGTAGATCTGCGAGCCACTGACAAATCACCATATTTTGAGATAACCGAGTTCAATAATTGTTTTATCATTCAATCTATTTGTTGTGAAATACATTTACATGTAGGACCATTTTAGTTACATTTTTCATGTTTTCACTGTTTGTTTTTGGTCTACTAAACAGGACAAGTTAGATTATCATTCACTTCGTTTCTATATCCTGAATTTTGATTGGTTAGTTTACCTGCAAATAACTCAGATGACTCAAATGCTCAGAAAATTATTTGCAGTATGACGTTATTTGCAGGTAAACTAACCAATCAAAATTCAGGATAGAAACGAAGTCAATGATAATCTAAAAGGTTGGTGTAATTCCAAACTACTGTATATACTATATATTGTATATTATATATATATATATATATATATATATATATATCACATAAATAATACCAGTTTACCCTATTTGCACAGTTTGCAATTGTTTATTCCATCTTACTTCTGAGTGCTGCCATGAAGGTGCAAATAGAGCATTCCAGTAGAATGTGTTGAGGAAATGATAGGATCCCCATCATGCATAATAAACATAAATCAGATCCACCAATGCTTTATTTGAACATTCCATGAATGTCGGATCCTCCCCAGTAATAAAGACTTGTCGAATGTCCTCCAATGATCCAATACATGTAATTTTAAACTGTACCAGCTTGTCTTTAAGAATGTTCTCTACATTTGTAGATGACTGTAAAGAGAAATTATAATATATATTATATTCATACAGGTTATATTAATAATTCATGAGCTAATTATCCAATAATAAAGACCCATCTAGCCACAGGATTGCATTTGGATAACTAAGTCAAACACCGTGTCTCAGAACACTAAAATATCCTAATTACGTATGCCGATCAAATGTATTGTAGTGTTCAACTATTAACATAACCCTCCCATGAGAGAATATCATCCAATCAAATATAACCTACACTTGTGTTAATTTGGGAAGCTATTTAAACAACTCCAGCTCGTGTCCCACCGGGATATCGAAACACCCGAAAACAATTAACAAAAACACTCGCACTACGCGCTCGTGTTTTCATACATTGTTTTCTCGTGTCTGGATATCCCGGTGAAACACTCGCTGTCGTTGTTCAAATATTACGTGAATGATTGTCACTATTTGTGATATGATTGTCACCATTAAATAGTTGTGTTTGTCATGTGGCTTTCACTTTGGTATGGCCAGGTTCACTTGGCAGTTGCCCATCCCGTTTGATGCTACTGGTTATATCTATAACAAGCCTGCAATTCACCACCCCCTGTAATTCATGGTGTGTATTGATCATACTTCATAGACTTTCGAACAACTTATAACAACTACAAGGATAATAAGCTTAACTGCTTCTGAAAAACAACATTAAAATGTTTAGGCACATCTAGCATTGACAACTAAGTGAATAAATTAAATTTAACTGATTAATAAATTATTTAATACATTTATTTATAAAGATGATTTAATAAATTAAATTTAACGTACAGTAAGATGAAATGTTGTTTACCGTTCCTTAATATATTTTCTAGTTCCAGAGTTATAAAGATTTAAAGATGTCAAAATCAAGGGAAAATACAGAACAAACAAATTGCTGATTCAGCACAACTTTATGACGTCATATTGTTTGAATGTTAGTTTGGTGAATGTTTAAATTAACTATAGCTCAGTTACTATATGCCAGAATTAAATGAACCTTTACACACAGATAGTGAAAGATGAAACACAGTTGATAATGTCACTGATTTTGTTGTCAAGGTAACACTGTTGTACCCAGGCCCCTTGCACGGATTTTATAAATCACAATGTATTTATCACTGGGTGTATAATTTTCAAATTATTATAGTATAAATTTATTTTAGGCATGCATAGGTATGACAAGCACACGTCTGATATTATTTTATTCTTATCAAGACAGAGTATGGTGTTTTATAAAATCCGTGCAAGGGGCCTGGGTACAACAGTGTTACCTTGACAACAAAATTAGTGACATTATCAACTGTGTTTCATCTTTCACTATCTGTGTGCAAAGGTTCATTTGATTCTGACATATTAGTTCATTTAAACATTCACCAAACTAACATTCAAACAATATGATGTCATACTCATAAATTTGTGCTGAATCAGCAATTTCTTTGTGCCATATTTTCCCTTGATTTTGACGTCTTTAAATCTTTATAACTCTGGAACTAGAAAATATATCAAGGAACGGTAAACAGCATTTTGGTAAAAACATTTAGTTGAAACTCTAATTTTATCTTGATTAGATTTCAGTGACATTGTATTTTATCTATAGTAAGAACGCTGTCAAACATAGTTATTGATATTTCTGACTATTCATTCTGTTGTAATTATTCTAATTAGTTATTTTATATGTCCTCATTCTATTTATCATATTATAACCTTTATATATTGTACTTAAGGCCAAATAAAAAAAAATTGTGTAGTTCCGGTTACCCGACCGACCCTAGTTCAGCTCGCCCGTCCCTGTAAATTTTGTGACATATTTTTGCACCAAATGACTATTAGCCATAAAAAGGGTAGGTTTTATAGTTTTTACATAGACTTTAATGATAAAATAAGTTTTACCCTGGTAAAAAACATAAATAAGATCACTACGTGACCTGCCACCGTCGCTGGCTTTGTAACAATCGCCATTTTGCTAAATTAGTTCCCAGGCCATCATTCTTGCACAACAATATAATGGAACAAGATGATGGCCTGTGTGGCAATAGACCAACAACTTTTCTCAAAAATAATAAAATCCCGATCTACCTAGCCTAATTTTTTTCAAGATGCAACCGGAACCACATAATTTTAATTTACTTTTAATTTATTTATTTTTAATTAATAATTTACTTGGCCTAATTTCCTAGAATAAGTAATTATGTTATATACCGTAGAATCTTGAAAGTAACCGACCACCGAAAGTAGCGGCCCCTTCGAAAGTAGCCACTTTTTTAAACAATTACTACGAACACCCGAAAGTAGCTGCCCCTCTTAAAGTAACTGCCATCCCCTGAAAGTAGCCGCCCCTCCGATCTTAAAGTAATGCCCCCCCCCCGAAAGTAGCCATAACTATTGTATAAATAAGTTGTAACATCTGTTTAACAATGTATTTTGAATGGCATGGATTAAAACATGTATAAAACTATATCAAATATTCAGGAATTTCAGACAGTAGTTATAAGTTTGTCTTTGTCATCGTTCAGACGTCCTGTTCCATTTCCGTTCGGTATCTGAATATTCAGTATCGAGTACGGTTAATTATTAGCATTATAAATTAAGTAACAACTCTTATATAATTTAATCAAAATAAAACAAAACTTTGAAACATTGTGCAAAATGTATAGTAGTGGTTAAAACTTGGCCGATGCTAAAAATAACAACCCAAAAGTAACCGCCCCTCAGAAAGTAGCCGCCTTAGAGGTCACTAATTTCGAAAGTAACTGCCCCGGTTACTTTCGAGATTCTACGGTATTATTACATCCATTTCTTGTACCGGTAATTAGATATTAGTCTTCAATAGATGAAGAGCCTTCCATGAGGGATACTATGCTATTGAATAACCAATTTTTATTATTATTATTGTTATTATTATTAATTAGCATAAGAAAATCTAATAGGAGATAAGTTAGGATCACTTTGAATTTTTATAAGAGAAAATTGTGGCTATATTAATGAAAATAAAATTACATTGTACCAGTATACAGTGGCGCTTAATAGTTTTTGTAACTCTTTCGTGCGTGTAAAGTGCATGGAGTCTCAGTGTACATGCAGAGCGATTACACGTACAAGATTGTGTACTGCGCTCAAAACTACACAGACTACACAAAGCTAATTGAGGCATAATACTCATTGTGATGTGTTTTCATTGAGGCATAATAAATTCTTTCATTTTGATTTGCACAAATTCGATGTCAACATGAAAGAATTCACCATGCCTCTATAGACACTATCAGATATCTATTTCTCACCTTTTGAATATTAAGCCCTGCTCGCTACTGGTACATGCAAGAAACTTGGTATAGTGCGTCTACATGTTATACACAAAGCTTTGTGTATTTTTGGTGTAATTACATGAAGATTGGGTGTAAAAATGCTGCGTGTACACGAAGATTACACGCAATTTAGTCCACGAAGGTGTTACAAAACTTTTAAGCATCACTAGTTTGAAGATATGAATTTTATCTTCTTGTGACATTGTGGTGAAAATAATATTTTACTCAATTGCTTTGCTAATTTGTAAAATACTGTTTTTACCACACAAAGATAAAACCATATACATAATTGCATCACCATTTAACATCATATATGTATGTATAATTAAACTCTGACCTACCCAATACTTTGAAGGATTACTGTACATCAACTCTGGGAATTTTTTGCAAGTACGCAATGTGCCATTCTTTTGTAGTCCCCTTGCTTAGGGTGGCCCAGAGAAGAATGATCCAATATCCACAATAAGATGTTTTCTCACTGGTAAGACACTGATACACTGGAGAAAGTATAGGATGATACGTACACGGAAGAAAGTATAGGATTGGTTGTGTGTGGAGTTGAATATAAAGGCTGGTTAAAGATATTTATGTCACTATTATATGCCAGTCAGTTGGATGGTGTTAATTCCATGAAGGTCTGTAACTCCTCAACATCAACTATCTAAAACATAAAAATCTCAAAATTAACAATAATTTATAAACAAAATACAGAAACCGCAAATGACCTGCTACAATGAGCACACATTTTCTATTTAACAATTTACAATTATACAATCACGTGACTTATATATGCATTTCCATTGGTTCTTGCCCATGATCTATTGAAGGACAGATACATGGATGGCATCAAATCATGTCAGCAGCTATGTTTTTCTTTTTTCGTGCCCCAAACCTTTGGGGTTGTTTTTGATTGTATAAAACAAATAGATTCCATTTTTTGTTGTCTGTTCAGTTATAGATACATAGAGGACGTCAGATCGTGGTAAGAACATCAGTGACCCACTCGACTCTGTAGCTCGTGGGCCACTTTTTTTGTTCTTACAGGTACTACGTTCTGACATCATCTGTGCATCTATAACTGAACAGACAGTGGCAAAATGGAATCTATTTGTCAATTAGACAACGAGCTTGAGTTGTCTATGAGCAACCATGGTCAGTTTCTACTAAAGCAGAGTTAACATTTTCAACAAATTACATGTATTTGAAACAAATTATTCAACAGCTTATCTGAAATGTTGTTAAACACCTTGAAAAGCAACTATTTTTGCTGCTCGTGCTCTATCACTCTTATATAGTAATATAGAGAGTGACCAGTAGCTCAACCAATAGAGGATTTGTGATAGTCCTAGTTTGTTTATACTAATATTTTATAACACTAAATGGTTTCTTTAGAAATTTGGTGTTCATATATTTTTTCATTGTGAAATTTGATTAATTTGCAGCTGAAACAGATAAATGTATGGCTATAGGAACAGGGATAACTACTTTAATACCACATTAACAAACATTTGTGATTTGGCTATAAAATTATAAATTAAAATAAGCTATAGTCTATAGAACCAACAAAGTCAATATTACTTTGCACATTGCTTCAATTTCTGTTGCCAACATTTTAATTTACATATTTTATATATGATTTCAAAATAATAGTGTGAGCACTGCCATGCAATCTGCCAAAGGCAAAGGTTTCACTCCGTCGTCGACTCGTCTGCTCAGCCTCATTTATACCTCAACATGAACACAAATCACCAAAGCCCAAAGGTAAAAATGTAATCGAAGAGCATCTTCGCAGTATTCAAACATTTAACTTACTTTTTAATAAGCATGAATGGGAGTCTTCCTTGACAATTACATTTCGTTTCAAATAAAATATCAATTCGACGTCATTCAACCTTTGACTCAAGTCGAGAAGGAAGACAGGAAGCCATCTTGGATTTCGACTTTAATTTAGTTCTCCGTGAAGCGTGATATAACGCGGAACCCGCGAGTTATAATCACGCGAGTACACTAAATAATTATTAAATACTCTAAAGTATACTAATTATTAATTTGCGTCGCAGGATTTTAACTAGAAGCGCATCAATGACTGAGTTTACGTACCTGGCTTAGGTCTTCGACCTGATTTACTTCCGTCAGGATAATGGCTTCGTCTTCGACCTGCTGTATTAGTTGTTTTCATTTTGAAGCGATATCCAGACTTTGGTAACACGGCCGAGAACTCACTGATATCTTTCGTTAAATGAACAAGCGAACCAATTAATTCATACGTGCTCATATTATAGAAATCTATAACGTGAAAATCGTATTGGAAGGTAAAAGCGATAACTGCGTGTCTCATGCAGTGATCACAACCAAACAAACAAATTCAGCGCGCAGCGTTCTCATTGGTTAAGAATTATGACGCCTAGGTACAACCCGCATCCACCCGCATTGCTTCTCCAGAACCTTAGAACCCAACCTCGTACCCAGGCTCTTCCGGTTCCATGCGCTATATTTATGAATTTTTGGTTAAAAATGTTGTTAAAGACACTAAATAAACAAAAAGTTCATTCCATCCGCCAAACTGACGTCTCAGCGCCTTCGATTCCTGGCAGTCGAAAGTTCTCGACGTCATTTTAGCTCATGTTTGAGAGTGTTAACAAAGTTCCTCGATTTATCTACACGCGCGCCATATTGACGTTGATCGCGAAATGGCGCGCACGTGTAAATAAATCACCTTTTCGGATGCCAGAGTTGCCGTGGAGCAGATACATCATATTCCATGTCATTTCTTACACCTTCATGTTATTCGGAAGATGTTTTAGTGAAAGGTGGTTAATCTAAATGTGTGTTAATCAAAAGGTGTGTTATTAAGGTGTGTTACTGAAAACTTGTGTTAATCAAAAGGTGTGTTACTGGAAACGTGTTTTGCTGAAAAGGTGTGTTAATCAAAAGGTGTGTTTATCAAAAGGTGTGTTATTTGAAAGGTGTGTTATTTTGGAGGGTGTATTATTTAGAAAGGTGTGTTATCAAAAAGGTGTGTTATCAAAAAGGTGTGTTATGAATAAAGTGTGTTATCAAAAAGGTGTGTTGTATTTCAAAAGGTGTGTTAATGTAAAAGGTGTGTTATTGCAAAAGGTGTGTTTTCTTTCAAAGGTGTGTTAAATTACACACCTTTGGTTGCGAAAAGGTGTGTAATCTAAAGGTGTGTTAACTAAAGGTGCGTTAGTTAACACACCTAGGTGTGTTAATGAACACAACTAGGTGTGTTAATGAACACACCAAGGTGCGTTAATGAACACACCAAGGTGTGTTTTTTAAAATAATTGTCAAAAGGTGTGTTAAATTAACACACCTTGGTGTGTTTTCTAACACACCTTGGTGTGTTTTCTAACACACCCTTTTTTAGAGTGTGCCGTCACGCAAACAGATATTTGTTAAAGAGTATGAAGTTATATGACGTCACATAGATCAGTGTATTTAAGTACAGTAGGTTAGTTAGTCAGCACATTTTTACACCTGATGAGAGAGTGCTCTTGGGAACACTCTTGAAACCGATTTGTAGTGTTTTATGTGTAAATAGTTATTTTTATCCAGTTTTAACTTCATGTATATATATATATATATATATATATTATATATATATATATATATATATATATATATATATATATATATATATATATATATATATATATATATATAATATATATATATATATATATATATATATATATATATATATATATATATATATATATATATATATATATATATATATATATATATATATATATATATATAATATATATATATAATATATATATATATATATATATATATATATATATATATATATATATATATATATATATATATATATATATATATATATATAATATATATATATATATATATATATATATATATATATATATATACATAGTGGGTCGTACATAGTGGGTCCCAAGTCCACAGTTACCATAAAGCCATATGGTGATAGCCGGTAGGGCACATTGTATACTTTCATGTATATATATATATATATATATATATATATATATATATATATATATATATATATATATATATATATATATATATATATATATATGCACATGTATATATACATATATATACACATATATATATATATATATATATATATATATATATATATATATATATATATATATATATATATATATTATATATAATATATATATATATATCGTACATAGTGGGTCCCAAGTCCACAGTTACCATAAAGCCATATGGTGATAGCCGGTAGGGCACATTTGTATACTTCCGTATATTACGCTCACCGCTCATGTGGTTTGAGCGCTCTCATGGATTGGGTGGAGAGTCTCTCTCAGTGAGACGTTTACTGTTCGCATTACGCATCGCCCACTGCTCGCAGTTTGAGCGCTTTGGTAACTCCACAATGCAATCTTCCTACAATGTGTAGCCGTACATAGTGGGTCCCAAGTCCACAGTTACCATAAAGCCATATGGTGATAGCCGGTAGGGCACATTTGTATACTTCCGTATATTACGCTCACCGCTCATGTGGTTTGAGCGCTCTCATGGATTGGGTGGAGAGTCTCTCTCAGTGAGACGTTTACTGTTCGCATTACGCATCGCCCACTGCTCGCAGTTTGAGCGCTTTGGTAACTCCACAATGCAATCCTACAATGTGTAGCCGTACATAGTGGGTCCCAAGTCCACAGTTACCATAAAGCCATATGGTGATAGCCGGTAGGGCACATTTGTATACTTCCGTATATTACGCTCACCGCTCATGTGGTTTGAGCGCTCTCATGGATTGGGTGGAGAGTCTCTCTCAGTGAGACGTTTACTGTTCGCATTACGCATCGCCCACTGCTCGCAGTTTGAGCGCTTTGGTAACTCCACAATGCAATCCTACAATGTGTAGCCGTACATAGTGGGTCCCAAGTCCACAGTTACCATAAAGCCATATGGTGATAGCCGGTAGGGCACATTTGTATGCTTCCGTATATTACGCTCACCGCTCATGTGGTTTGAGCGCTCTCATGGATTGGGTGGAGAGTCTCTCTCAGTGAGACGTTTACTGTTCGCATTACGCATCGCCCACTGCTCGCAGTTTGAGCGCTTTGGTAACTCCACAATGCAATCCTACAATGTGTAGCCGTACATAGTGGGTCCCAAGTCCACAGTTACCATAAAGCCATATGGTGATAGCCGGTAGGGCACATTTGTATACTTCCGTATATTACGCTCACCGCTCATGTGGTTTGAGCGCTCTCATGGATTGGGTGGAGAGTCTCTCTCAGTGAGACGTTTACTGTTCGCATTACGCATCGCCCACTGCTCGCAGTTTGAGCGCTTTGGTAACTCCACAATGCAATCCTACAATGTGTAGCCGTACATAGTGGGTCCCAAGTCCACAGTTACCTTAAAGCCATATGGTGATAGCCGGTAGGGGGCACATTTGTATACTTCCGTATATATATATATATATACCTTCAGTGAGAAATGGATCCCTACCGCCGCGAAATTATCACCCTCGGATAATATATCGCACTCTATCTCTAGAATTAATAAATAAAATAATCTCTAGGTAAAATTTCAATAAAATAAAATGAGTAGTGGCAGCGGTGGGATTCGACCCGGCACACCATCGAAATGACTGCTACCAGCTTAATCCAGCGCCTTAGACCACTCGGCCATGACATTGCTATGCTTAAGTGTTCTTTCTGTGTTTACCTAAAATTTAAATCCATATTCCCATCATGTAATTGGTACATGGTGAGTTCTTTCTACGCTTATATATTATAAAATTTAAACCCGTATTCGCATCATGTAACCATTTCATTCCATCTCTACAATTAATTAAGAAAAATAAATTACGGTAATGTGCAATAAAATAAAATGAGCAATGGCAGTGGTGAGATTCGAACCCACGCCTTCGAAACGACTGTCTTAAACAAGCGCCTTAGACCACTCGGCCACGCTGCCAATGCATACAAAATTACAAGAATAGCACCCACGTCAATGGATAACGTAAGGTGAGCTCTTTTCTACAAAGCATTAAATATCCATCCAAATTATCACCGTCAAAAATATTTCATTCAATGTATATATATATACTAATTTCATCGATAAATTATAATAATAATGAGTGGCAGCGATGGGATTCGAACCCAGCGCCTTAGACGACTCGGCCGCGCTACCAATTTCTAAAAGCTTATCAACTATAGTTATCGTGACATTGCTATGCTATAGTTTAGTGTGAGTTCTTATCTACGTAATTTACCTAACATTTAAATCCATATTCCCATCATGTAACTGGTACACGGTGAATTCTTTATACGTTTGTATAACATTTAAACACGTATTCGCATCATGTAATACATTTCATTCCATCTCTAGAATTGATAAAGAAAAATAGGCTACTCATGTCATGTCATCTTGTAATAAAATAAAATGAGTAATGGCAGTGCTGGGATTCGAACCAGCCATCGAAATGGCTGCAGACACTATACCAATCGGTTAAATAGAATGCAGAATAGCTCATGTGACAATGCTATATGGTATACTATGACTATGAGTTCATTCTACGTTTACCTAACATATAAACCCGCATTCGCATCATATATATGTTATACATTTCATTCCGCATCTAGGATAATTGAGAAAGTGAAAATTTACGGTAAACGCGCAATAAAATAAAATGTGTAGTGAACGCCATCGAAATGTATGTTGCCTTAAACCAGCGCCTTAGACCAGTCGGCCACGCTACCAATTTGAAAAATACTTATCAACTACAGTGTACATCTCGTGACAATGCTATGGTTTTGCGTGAGTTATTTCTGCGTTTACACTTGATATTTCATTTCATTCGATCTCTAAAATTAACAAGACGCCAGCTAGGCGTTGACTCGGGATACTTGGGCTAGTGGGCAAATTCAGCTATTTGAAGGCAATACAGCCAATTCAATTAAGGTTGTCCTTTAAATTCAAAACTCAAAACCACAAAACGTCCAACTCTAAGCGCGAAAAGCATGATGGGCGCTTGTGTGTGCAGGTTAGTTTGAATTATTGCGCGTTGTGCATGTGATACAAAATGCCACCAACATACAGCGACCCGCAATAATTCAAACTAACCTCCAAATAGAAGCTCCCATCATACTTTTCCCGCTTAGAGTTTGAGGTTTTCCGGTTTTGAGTTTTGACCTTAAAGGACATACCTTTTGTGAGAAATGGATCCCTGCCTCGGCGACATTATCACCTTCGCTTGCGAGGAGTAAAATAACCCCTCGCCCGCCTTCTCTCCCCACCTAGAGTTTCTTTTCCACATCCATGGTCCCCAGGACCCACAGAGCGCGTATGACTGGCAGTGGGTAATAATAACAATAATTCTAAAATAGACCCTACTCATAATCCGAACCCTAACCAAACCCTAAGCCTAACCGTTAAAATCAAGACAAAAAATGAAAGAATGATAAATTAAAAAACGAAAAACTCACAGAAAGGATGTCCGTTGTGGGATTTGAACTCGCCATATTCGGCATGGCAACCCTTGAAACTAACCACTACGCTAAGACAGCACGCTCGACAGAAAACAAAATAATAATACGTATTTACAGTCGTTTGCTGATTAAATAACCGGCTGCCGATCATATCACTTTGTCTGCCATTAACATATATCGCACGTACATTTTGAACTTTGGATTTGGAATCTCGGCCAATATGTACTCGATTTCAATCCTGAAATAATAATAATAATAATAATAATAATAATAATAATAATAAAGACTTTATTCAAGTGTCAATGTGTTCAGCATTTTACATACTAATTGAGGACACTATGTATCTATCAAATCTATGAGTTAAAAATCCAAAATAAGATATATAGTAATAAATTTGCTAAGTCTAAGATATATCAGAATATGTATACATAACTACTACGTCGAGCAGAGTTCACAGTTATTGCATCGGTCTTCAAGTAGACTATCAATGTCAATGTCTCTAATATTATATTTAAAGTTAGCTTGTTTTAGTAGATTTTCATAGGTGGTCGTTCTTGATTTATAAATAGCTCTAAGAGCCCTTTCCTGGACACGTTCCACCTTGCGTCGATCAGAAGATTTACAAAAATGCCACACAAGGTGAGAATATGTAAGATTGGGTAGCATGGTGGTCTTGTACAGCAGAAGCTTCGATTTACAGGGAATGAGATTACGCAATCTCATAAGTACTCCAACTTTCTGGCTAGATTTTCTACATACGTCACTGATATGTCGCGTGAAAGTTAGCTTATCGTCAAAGAGAACCCCGAGTAGTTTAAGTTCACCAGTTGACTCAATAGATTGTCCATCTATGCATACGCTTACTTTACTCGCATTCCTGCTTGTTCCAAGTTCCCTGGGATTGAGGTGATTACTTGGAATTTATCCGGATTAGCCAGGAGGAAATTTTCCCTGTACCAGATTGTGGCTAGTTCCGATTCTGCCTCCAAATTGCGTTTTACCATTTCGATGTTATTTCCTGTGGTATAGAGCTGATGATCATCTGCATACATTGATAGGTTTGAGTTTTGGACATTGAAGGACATGTCGTTTTGGAAGAAGTTCCATAATAATGGTCCAAAAGACGAACCTTGTGGGCAACCTCTTTCCATTTCTTTCCACATACTTGTAACTCCTGCCAATCTTACCCTGTTCATTCTTTGGTGGAAGAACGAGCGCATTAGATTCAGTGATTGATTTCCGAAGCCATAAACCTTAAGTTTTTGAATTACAAGAGCAGGACATAATGAATCAAATGCTTTAGACATATCCATAGATAATACAGAGACAAGTTCTCTGTTATCTACTACCTTTTTCCAGTCCTCCACCAGTCTGATCATGGTTGTCTCACAGCTGTTCTTCTTCCTATACGCTGTCATTCGATGATAAAACTGATTGTCATAATGCTCTATTACCTGCTTACTCAGGAGGAGTTTAAATATCTTATATCCACAGCTATTAAAATTGTAATTGGACGATAGTTCTCTCGATTTTGTCTATCTTCTCGTTTATAGCCTGGGATCCATTCCCCTTTTTTCCATTGTTTAGGCCATTGTCCGAGTGTAATACAGTTGTTATAAAGCTCAGTTAAAGAAGGCGCAAGACTACTTGCTGCAATTTTTAAAACTTTAGGAGACATACCGTCCCAGCCAGCAGATTTCTTGACATTAATGTTTTCTAGAGCTCTTTGTACTTCCAGCATCTCAAAAGGTATGAATTCGAAACATTCTCCATTTTGTGCATTCTTGATGGTCTTTATGCAGGTATGGTCTTGCAGATCTACCTCTTTGAGATGTTTTATATTATTGCCTCCAATTCCAGCAGCTATGGTTGTGAAATAATCGGCAAATATCTCCACTATTTGAGATTGATCTTGTTTAACCATATCTTTTACTTTTAAGCTAATGCTAGTATTGGTTTCATACTTATTGTTGTTGCTAAGAAATGGCTTAAAAGTTTTATAAAATTCATCTGGTCTTGATTTCAGATCATCAGTTTTCTTCTCCCAATACGCCTTTATGGCTTTTCGTCGTTCCCGAGTTGCTATATTCCTGTATTTTCTCTTTAATTTGAAATTCTCCGATTTCCGATCTTTCGAAAATAATTTAGCATATTTTCTCTTATTTCGTATCGCTTTCTTCCATCCTGAGGTCATGTAGGGTACATCCGTTTCTGACTCGCTTTCTTTTAATAGGGGCATGTTTATTGATTACACCATATAATAATTATTTCCAATAATCATATTGGTCATCAGTATTACTGAAAATATCAGTTACATGCCAAGGAGCATTTGCTAGATCTCTATTCAACTGTTCCTCATCAATATTTTTGAAATTTCTGAATGTAATTATTTTCGCTTTATGTTGGCGTATTTTTTCTTTCAAAATCCCATATATCAAGCAGTGGTAGCTTATCTCTGGGTCATAATTACCACATTTTCGAAAGAGATCAGGTCGATTAGTTAATAATACATCTAAGAGTGTACTCGATGTCATGGTGATCCTAGTCGGCTCGGATATTAAACATTCAAAGTTATTAACCTCCTCGAGGTCCCTTAAAATTTTTCCTTCCCTTTGATTTGGTTTCAATCTATCCATGTTTAAATCTCCAATTATTACAACAGACTGTTTTTGAAAGGATACCCATTGGCAGATTTCGTTCACTTCCTTCTCAACTCTCTCTAAATAGTTGGTAATTGATGTATTTGATCCCGATTTCTTTGGTGGTCTATATATGGCAAGGAATACCATATCATTAGCTCCAAACTTGCATTCAATAGCAACAGCTTCAAGTGTTTTATATGACTTTGGAATTTTTAATCTCTTAGATGGAAGTATATACAAGAAAAGTAAGCTATTAGTCCGCCACCTCCTTTCTTTCTATCCTGACGATACATGTGGTACCCTTCGAGGTTAAATTGACTATTGGGATAGGAACTATCGATTTTTGTTTCAGAAATAATAATAATATGAGCTTTGAGTGAGTTATTTAGCATTTTAAGTTCCTCAAATTTATTCTGAATACTGTTGATGTTTAAGTGTATGATCATCGCTTCGCTTGAGTTGTTCTTCCTCTCTCTTACAATAGACATGTCAGTTATACCATTGTTTTCTATATCCAAATTTAAATAATCAGAACTTTGAGGCGCGTTGTTTTGTAATTCTTCGATTTCCTGATCTTCTTCCCCATCTGTCCCGATTATATTATATGTACTTTAAGAGTCTGTACTTCACTTTGGCTGGCTCTCTCACCACATGCTAACATTCAAATGCCCTGACGTGCAACATGCAACCGGTTGACTGGCAGTGACCTAAATGTATCTATGTACTAGAGCCACCTGACATCCAACAAGGGACCAGGCATAATGCCTAAACCAGATGCGATATGCAAGAGTACTGTGGGTTGAAAATGCACCGGTGCTGGGTCAGAAAACTGCAGCACACCGGAGGGATCAAGAGCCTTGTACATATATGTACAATTTTCAAGCGAACAAATGCACAGAGGTATTTAAAGAACAATGATATTTTGTCAATTCAAAACAAATCTTTCAGCCGGCATACCTGAATAATTCCTCTAACTATATATTGTTATAACTGTATAAATAGTAACTAACCTGTACCATGCTTTTTCACTTGGGAGTTTCGCGGTTAGCAAGTAAAAAACAATCACTTCGACAATTGTAAGAAAAACTAGATTTCTCAAGGTACTGAAAAACTATAATTTGACAATGTATTTTGTCATATATATATATATATATATTATATATATATTAATACAATTTTTAAACAGAAATTAACCAGTGAAATAAAACGTTCAGTTCATAATTAACAAGTTCATTTTAAATCTGACACAAAGTGGTCTGCTGCGTTAGGCATGGAACTTTTAAACAGAAATTAACCAGTGAAATAAAACGTTCAGTTCATAATTAACAAGTTCATTTTAAATCTGACACAAAGTGGTCTACTGCGTTAGGCATGGAACTTGCTGTTTTGCCCAACAACAATAACAAATAATAATATCCATCTGGATAAGTTGAATTAAATGCATAATAGCTGGCAACTAATGTTATGACGGCATTCAAAATATAATTTGTTGGTGCAAATTGGCATACCACCATCCCTTCTGCGGCCAAGCATAAAGACGTCACCTCTAATACAGTGCCAGAAGAAATCAACCTGGGCGTTGTCGTTTGCTCAACTATTGTTGTCATGTTGGTATCTCCGGTTTCACACTAAAACATAGAAAAAGTCGTGTTAAAAGTGTTAAAAATGCAAATAAAATGTGGTATAGATTTTATTTATGACGCGTTTATTACTCAGGCTACTGTGGTAGCCGAGTCTAGGTTTCGGCTCTGTTTATTATTATTATTATTTTTATTATTATTTTGTCGTCGTCGCGAAATGGCAATTATTGCATCATTGTTGACTAAGAGCGAGACTATGAATGTGGGATTACTACACATGCGCTGTCAAGTGATCCAGGCTAATTATTACCATTGAATTATTACATCATCCCGATCAACCTCGTACCCAGGGCATGCATATATTCATGCGCCATTGTGATTTATTTACTCATCTGATCCAGTGATCTGATCTATTCTGATCAACTTTCTTCGATTGCTCTTCAACGAAAATCTTGGCAAGTATCTTGATCTTATTTATATACGCCGGCTCACAATGCCGATCGCTTTCGAAACGGGTTGGTCTACGATTTTCGAGAACCTGTACTCGATCAAATTATCTGTTTATATACGCTTTTTGTCCACTAAATGTTTAATAATTTATTATGAGACTGAACATATGAATGCTGTATGGAAATATGTTAACTGTTCTGAGGTAACTGTAATATTTTTATAAGCTTTGTTGCCTGTATTGTTTATTGTAGGTTAATAGGTTATGTTATACAAAATAAAGTTGATGCTACAGTTTATTGTTTCATATAATATACCAAGTACTATGTTTAGTTGCTATCGAATTTTACCCTGTTTCACTTGATATTTTATCTGTAAGCCTAAATGGGGCTCCAAAATGTTCTAGGTTATCAGTAAGTTTGTATCGATTGTTCATGCATGTATTATTATACACAAATGCTTACAAATGAACACACAGTATATAAATCTCTGACACCCATACAAACTATCAAGATCAAGGAGTAAAGAGTTTGTTGTTGTTTTCTGGTTTACCAGTTACGGCTATGAATTTTGGCCTTGACTACATGGAAAGCGAGTTGGCTCGCTAACCCAAACAGTAACATAGTTAACTATGCAATAATCTGTCTTTATATTAGAATTAGGTAGCTGGCCGGGCCACTGGACTAGTCACTAATATGTATAAAGCCTCTCAAATAATAAATATGCTAAAATTATGAATATGTTTACTGGCTCAAAATGTTAATATAACTTCAAAGAAATAATGATTTTGAAATTTGAATTACATTTCTTTAAACTGTTTTATAAATATCGCTAGTTGACGAACACATTTTCACATGAAATTTATTCAATTCAATATCCTTCAGTAACATAATTTTAATGTTATTTTAATGTTATCTGTCACTGAGGAGAAAAAAAACCCAACTAGTGTGATGCTTAAACGTCCTCTTTTGAAATGCATTTATATACAGGTATAATACATGTACATATATACTTGTAATCTCATAAATTTTAGGGAATGTTACTTACATCAACAATTTTCCAGAAGAAATCTCCAGGAGATGTGGAAGAGGTGTTTTTTTCCCCCAATGCCATCGGTAAGGCTGCCATTATACAACGATTTTCCAATTCTAAGAGAGAAAAAATAATTTTAAATGCAAGTATTTTGGTACAGACGTACACATAACACACAAAAAAACTGTTCATCAGAAATATATTTATAACTAGCCTATGTGCAAATACTTGTTTGTTTGATGGTCAAAGTTTTTGTTCAACAAACATTTTGTTGTGGAATACACCCAAACTCAGTAATGGCTGAGTTTGGGTGTAATGCAGGTATTCCATAACAAAATGTTTGTTACATACAACTTCCATTTTTTAAAAATTACTTTAAATTACCAGTTGTTTGTGTGGCATCACATTCATCAAGAGCCATGAAGAGAGCTTGTATCCCTTTTGTCTTTATTCTCTTCATTACTGACAGTATCAGAGGCCTTTTTGACTGGAATGCCGCCTTCATTTCTGAACCAACATTCTGATTTTGGAGGATTCTGCCTAATTCTGCTTTGATCTGGAAAATATAATTACACATACTGTAGTACTATGTTGATTATATTCATTCATAGGCTGCTACATGTTGTGATTTGTTGATTGTGTGTTATGCATCAGTCAATTCCAGCTGCGACCACCCCCGCGGACAGTGTGGGACATTTCCACGCTTTACTTGTCCCCACGGCCGGGCATTTGCAGCTGCGTGTTCACCCAGGGACCGCGCTTTTGTCAATATCAGGTTACTAACCCTACCCCCAGGCATTTGCACGAAAAAAATGAAAATTTACCAATGTCCGGGGGTTGTCCTGTGGGGGGGGCGGGGATGGTCGTAGCTGGAATTGACTGATGCATTAAGCTGTTGGGGGTGGTTGTAATTGTTTCCACAACCACATCAACAAGAAAACCCACTACCACAGCTTTCCATGATAGAACATTAACCATGCAAAACCAGCCCAATGTTTAACGTAACACAATTCATAATTGTCCCTCCTTGCTCTTCTCTCACAAAATGCCATTTTTTATTCAAAACACAACCGTATTTGTTTTATAGGTTTATAATTCCATACCTCAGTGCTATTTTAAGCAGAGTAAAACCTGACATGTGAATCTTATTGGAATTAATTTAAATAAGGAACACAAGTACCTCATTGCCTTTTCCTCGTGCAAAAGGTGGGTAATTCTGTAAAATCTTCCACACCCTCTCATTGGCTGTCAGGATATTTTGCCTTCTTTTGTAGTATGTGCCATTCATCAGCTGGCGGACCAACATTAAATACTGCCTTTTTGTTTTACAGAAGGCTAACAATTGGGTGTGTTGATCCTCAATCGTTTCCATTGATTCCCCTTCTGGAATGCTTGGGAGCAGCTCTGTTGATTCCTTGATTTTTCGCTTTCTACCAGGCTTTCCTTTTACATATGTTATCCCTGCAGCTTCCTTACTCTTTTTATTCTGTGATGAAAAAAATGATCATTGACATTACATTTGTGGTAAGTGCTTAACATTGTATTTGTTTATTTATAATAATTTATAATCCTTCTTTCTGATTGGCTAACGAGCGGTCTGTATGAGCCCATACGGACTGCTCAACATAATTTCAGTTTTAAATGCATTTTATAAGCCGTTAAATATTCTAAAAATATTTGAAAATGTACTCAACGAGATTGAACTAATCATATTGAAAGACATATAATTATACTGTACTGTATAAGTGAGTTTTTTTATCCGAAAAGAGACTTAACTTGCTTTGATGAAGAAAAAGCAGACTTTTCTTTTTTGTCCACTATAAATACTGATGACGACCAAGAAAAACAAGTCAGGATATTAAGGAAAAAAATAAATAAATAATTTACCATTTTGGTCCGTATTGAGAAATATTTCCCTTGGCTTCCATACGGACCTCCCAGCCGGTAAATAATACATATATATATTTTACTTTCCCAAATCATTTAATGTTTAGAGAATTTAATATTGTTTACAAACAGTAATTCTTGTCAACTTGTCTCAGTTGGTCTAACAAATATTCAACAACTATAGTTACTGTACACCAACACTTTTCCTCGATCACTGCTTTATTTTACCACTCTAGAATATTTTCGTTTCAGGTTAAGAATCCTGTCTTGTATTTTTTTAGCCCAGAATTGCTGCAAATTAAATTAAATTGATTAAAATAATTATATTGTGCATAATGTATTTTGGCCAGTTTAGGATTCAAAGGGTTGAATTTAGTACTTTACAGTATGTAAAGTATGATCAATGGTCACAATGTATAACTTACATGCCCAGATCCAAATGACCCACTCAGACAAGGGTACTTCCGCACTAAAAGGATGGCAATTTGGTTTCTTTCATTTATCAACACATTGTCGGTGTGTGCCAAGATTGAAGTGCATAGCTGTCTTGTTATGGCACTTTTCTGCTCTGGATTTACCTTTCCACTTTTTAGTGCCTCTTCCACAGCTGGCTCCCACTAAATTTAACAAAAAATCATACACTACACTAAATCTGCTCTAAATGTAAGAGAAACAAAGCCTTTTTTAACATCATAGAAATGCAAAGAAATATAACATCTGTTAACCTAAGTGGATGATGATAACTTATTATGTTCATAGAACTGTATGAACAGTATACATGTACAGGTATATAGCAATACTTACCCTGGATGGAATGGTAAAGTTCTTTAGCCATGTTGTACAGGCAGTTGTCTTGCTGACACTTGTATTAGGTGAATTTAAATTTTGATGTGACAGCTGTAAATAATGAAATGTAACTGTACCATGATATAAAATAATTGTATGGGTCTGAAAGGCGTACCGTTATAATTTGCATACTGCATCTGTTAGTACATTAGTCTGATTGATTAATACCTCATTTGAAACAGTTCCTTCCAAACGTTTAGCCGGTGTACATTGAGAGTGTGACTAAAACATTAAGGAAACATTTACTTTTTTTACAATCATGCTACAGTAAATTACTGTATATTATAATACAGGTATATACACTGTATATACTGTATATCGACTGGTACATAAACATCTAATGTACATGTATGATTATTTTGTTGTATTGATTACCTGATCTGGACCATTGTTTTGCTTTGCTGGTGTACAGTCCTATAAAACATTTATGGACAAATACATGTCAATTATTGGATCATGAGTCTGAGCAAAATATCATGATTTGTCAGTGGTGAGCTACCATGCATTTGCTGATGCTGAAGGCAGAGGCAATTTAATAACTGGTAGCGAGACACTTCATGGCAAATCATGATATTTTGCGATGGGCAAGTTCAATAAATTGATTTAAAGTGCTTAAAGTTATACAATGTTTAAAGTGCTTAAAGTTATACAATGTTTTTTAATATATCTTTATAAACAAAGTGCTTGAATTACAAAGCCAAAAAACTATTTAACTATATTTCACTTTTTCTATTGCAGGTGCTCACAAAATTATTTGCACTCAGTTATTTGCAGGTAAATCAACCAAATCAGGAGAGACAAAATTAATTGAATATGATAGTGTAGTTTGCTTGGTTATTTTTTGTCGAGATTTGTGATGTGATAAGCAAATGTTTGGAAATAATTTTCTGTGTCTCAATATTCAATGGTATTTAAATGTTGTTTGTTGGTAAAAAAATGGTAAGCGATTTGAAAATCCATATCACTGTGAAATTGCTTGTATTTTACACAAGCAATATCATATATATATATATATATATATATATATATATATATATATATATATATATATATATATATATATATATATATATATATATATATATATATATATATATATATATATATATATATATATATATATATATATATATATATATATATATATATATATATATATATATATATATATATATATATATATATATATATATATATATATATATATATATATATATATATATATATATATATATAATATATATATATATATATATATATATATATCACAGTGGACCTTATAAATATGAAGTAAATGCTGTAAAGTGATAATTCCCAGGGCCTGAAATTTTCAGAAGTATCCAAGTGGGATACCCCCATGAAATGTAGTATCCCACATTTCCATACTAAACATCAACTTACAGTATCCAAAGTTAACTATTACCGTACGGTGTGTTAAAGTATCACATAGACAAATGTAAAATGCTACACTAAGTTGTAAGACGTTACGCTAAGTTGTAAGACGTTACGCTAAGTTGTAAGACGTTACGCTAAGTTGTAAGACGTTACGCTAAGTTGTAAGACGTTACGATAAGTTGTAAGACGTTAGGAGAAGCTACGCTACGTTGTAAGACATTACGCTTCATTGTCACACAAAAGTCGGGATACTGAACGTGTGACATCTGGTATCCAAAATTAAAATATAATATATTCCGTGGATATCGGATACCGCAAATTTCAAACCCCGATTCATCACATCAATTTTTGCTTTTCAACTTAATTGCATTGCAACAATATTTTATGATAAATATTTGAATAAAATACTGCATAAACCTGAATGTCAAATTATTTTTCAGATTCACAGTCTGTTTCAGGTGTTTGATCTAAAGTGCCTGAGAAAGATGCATCGGTTGACTGGTTGGTGCTGACTGGTGGTGGTTGACAGTCGCTTGCTGCTGACTACAAAGCAGAAAGGATACACATAGTGATAGAGTATGTCTAGACATTCTTAGAACTATAACTTTGCAACAGTGAAAAATACAAGTTTGAGACCAAAAAGATACATACAGGTACAATGTATATAAATATTTTAGAATAAGAATTAAGGTGGCTCCCACGGTTTTTTGAAAAAGTGGGAAAATGCAAATTCGAACCTCAAAAAGTGTGCATGGATATTTTGTAAAAGAATGAAACTAAAGTTATACATAGAATAACGCTCAGGACAACAAATACTAATAATATATAAAGTGCTTCATCTGTAGCTATGACAACAGTGACCGAAAATTTACATTTAATCCAATTTATTTCAAAAACGAGTTTGGTGACCCCAGATTTTTTTGCATTAAAACATTTCTTTAAGATTACGTAATCAATAGGCACACTTAAAATAAAAAAATAAAATAAATTTCTAAAAACATAAAACCATGCTTTTTCTTGGGTAAAAATGTTGGATCTACAGAAATTTTTAAAAATCTGCCTATTGATTACTTACATTGTAATAATGCAAGAAATCGGGGGTTACCCAACTCGTTTTTGAAATAAATTGGATTAAGTGTAAATTTGCGGTCATTTTGAAACGTCACTGTTGTCATAGCAACAGATGAAGCACTTTATCTATTAACAGTATTTTATGTCCTAAACGTGATCATTTTATGTATAACTTTAGGCTGTGTCCACACGTATACGTTTTACACACGAAAACGCATACGCATACGTAGTCTTAGTTTCATTCTTTTACAAAATATCCATGCACACTTTTTGAGGTTCGAATTTGCATTTTCCACTTTTTCAAAAAACGTGGGGAGCCACCTTAAAGGTGGTCTACAGTCCGTTCTCCGCATGTTCGTTAGTTTTGTTATTGGGGGCTCCACCCGAAGTGTGCGCGTTGTTTATATTGCAAGCTGTCGCAAGTATCGAAGGAGAAGGGCGATTCAAATCCTTCGACTTCGGACCATAATCCGTCAATATAGGTCATCTAGACAAAGCATCAAGATGGAAACAATACTACGCTAGCAGAGATACATCTAAAGTGTATTTATTGGACACTTTCAAGAGATGGAGGGAATTTAAAGATGTATATAACCAAAGGACTAACAAGATATTGCTGAAAAGCTGTTACATTTTTTATACGCTGCTGAGAAATCTTCTGGGGAGTCGAACAGTCAATTATGGTAAGCATTTATCGATACAACAAAACCTTTGAAGGTTTATGTTCTTTATATGATATTTTTTTGCGAAATTTTCAGCCATGTGTAAACTCAATCATAGTGAACCGAGTCAATCATCTCCTAATCTAAGCGTAATTTTCCTTCGTCAGGTAAGTGAACTGATATTCATATTTCGCAGCTTAAATAAACTTATCTTATAACGTGACTTCTTTGTGACTTTGTGTAGTTATATGACCTCTGTAGCACGCGCAGGTTTAATATTTAGACGAAAGAGTTGAGTGTTTCAGCGCAATTACAGAGATCATATAACTACACAAACAAGCCACATAATAAGATAAATTTCAACATATGAAACTTTAATCTGCAAAATATGAATATTAGTTCACTTACCGGGGGGTTGACTCGGTTCGCTCTATTTGGGTTTCCAAATGGCTGAAAATTTCGCAAAAAACTTTATCATATAAACATAAGGTTTTGTTGTATGGATAAATGCTTGCCATAATTGACTCTCTGATTGCCCAAATAATTTCTCAGCAACGTAAAAATCTAGTACTGAGCTTTTCAGCAACATCCTTGTCAGTCCTTAGGTTATTTTCAACTTTAAATTCCCTCCATCTCTTGAAAGTGTCCAATAAATACACTTTAGATGTATCTCTGCTAGCGTAGTATTGTTTCCAACTTGATGCTTTGTCTAGATTACCTGTATTTGACGGATTATGGTCCGAAGTCGAAGGATTTGAATCGCCCTTCTCCTTCGATACTTGCGACAGCTTGCAATATAAACAACGCGCACACTTCGGGTGGAGCCCCCAATAACAAAACTAACGAACATGCGGAGAACGGACTGTACACCACCATTAAGCTGAATTAGGTGCAAAGGAAAACATTCTGAGCAATAAAATATGTTACAAAATAAAGAATTAAACTGGTTGTTATAGCGAGCGAGATCGCGAAGGGTGATAATCTCGCCGCTAGGACCAACCGGTATTTTCCGATTACGCCTTTTGGTTGATCCGTTTTAATCGGGTAGCGAATAAATTATTTTTGTGAGACAAATATCGCCGATTAATTTCCAAGTACATGGACGTTCGCGTAATAAATTATGTACTCAGACTCGGTAATCCCAAATCTGTTTTCGGAATTGAAATTGATTCAATATTGACCGAGATAACGTTCAAAATCGAACGATATGTGATCAACAAATACAAGGCGTGCGAGGTCTGGGGACTAGGAAAAGGGTTAGGGTTGTTACCATAGAGATCATAAATAAAACCAGAGGGGACAATAGAGTGAAAAATTGGTAATCATTTTGGGAATTGTTCTCCAAATTTGGGCAATTTGGAGGACAAGCTTCTTGGTTCCAGGCCTTTATCTGCAATTCGAGAACCTTGCGGTCCAAAACAAGGAATCGTAAACTCTACTTAGCGATTAGGTCTATTGTTAATTGGACCATTTTCTGCTAAGTAAAAGATCAAAAGGATTGCTTTAATATGAAATATAAATATAAAATTTGGCCTCCAATTTATCCAAGATGGCGCCGGACTGAAATTGAGACACCCCCCCCCCCCCCACCCCCCCTCTAGTCTATGGGGTTATTACGGATACGTATTTCTAGTGAATAAAGACAAAGAAGTAATAAATATGAAAGAAGTAAAAATGTCTGTGTTTTCTTGTCTACTTACGTCGAAAGTGACACTTGAAACTGGCACTTTAATTCCATTACAGTCGAATGTCTAAACATAGACATAGTTTAATGTTTTAAATATAAAAATATATAAAAATGCAAATGCCGCCTCAGACGGGAAAGGGTTGTCCTATATTAAAACCTTTTTACACTATAGCGATTTTTGCCGCGATTTGTGCTGAAGTTGTTTTTCAATAATCAAATCAGATCTATATCGCGTTGAAATCGTAAGTATTTTTAATACACTAACCCTAATCCAAATCCTCACCCTAACCATAACTTTAAACTAACCTTAAAAATCTTAACTATTAAACCAAGCAACTTCCTAAAATTATTTTGGCGTACATTTCGGCGTGCAATTATTGCTTCAAGTACTTTTACCTCCCAGACTGGCGTGCTATCGCAAGCTTCGCAATTGCTGTTCCGGCGTACAAAAAATGAACAATCAACCTTTCGTCTTGTGCCCCAGCCTCGTTCACAAGGAATGAAGTCAAGCAAGGATCGACATAAGCATAAGAAGCATATATAAGCCAAGAGCAAAACAAAAGACGAAACAAAGAAAAGTGTTCGAGTTGTTTTGTCTTCGCAAGTCCCAAGCAACGAAAACAAAGGCAAAGCATGACTTTCCCTCTATGTATGCTTATGTCGCTCGTGTGAACCAGGTTTAAACCAGACTTTGCAAAAAGTTTGGAAAAACTGAAGATAATTCATTCAAATAATATGGAAAAACAATAGTGGCCCGCCATTATTTATTATCGAGCATTTTTTACGTTTGTTAAAGAAGTTGGATAAATCCGATTTAAAGTTGGAAAAAACTTACCATGCCTGTTGTAAGCGAAGTCCATAGGTTGATGAATATTTTCCTTGGTTTGAAGTGTGGAATTAATCCATTGATATCTACTAGGGCCATTGCGAAGAAATCATCCCCGTCAATTTGGTTTGCTTAAAAGGTAAAAAGTACGAACTTTGGCTTTTGTACGATACTGAGAACTGCTTGAAGTGAATTAAATAAAGTTTTTTACCTTCAAAAATTTCAACCACAGACGATAAGTTGTTCGCATGTAAAAAAGCAGCAACTTCGCGCACACCTGAATTCTTGTTTAAAGGGACACTCCGGCCCAAATACAAATGTAGTTCATATGAAAGATCTTACTGAATTTAGATTATTTCCAAAGTTTCAGCATTCCTATCAATTTAATTAAGAAGATGTGGCTAGTTGAAGTTGGAGAGTTTGTCCAATTTCGACGCCATTTTGTTTCTAAAATATGACGTCACTGAGTGACGTGATCTCGTATTATGCCTAAGAAGCTCCTCTACTTTCCTGCATGATGAACTAAATAGTTTATTTCGACTAATTTTCGTCCAAAGACCATTCACAATAACGTACTATCACTATGTGATCGCCATCAAAACAACTCCACTGACGATAAAGAATCACTCAATGACGTCATATTTTCAAAACCAATATGGCGTCAAAATCCACAAATTTTCAACTAGCAATATCTTCTCAACTAAATTGATAGGAATGCTGAAACTTTGGAAATAAACTAAAGTCAGTAAGATCTTTCATATGAACTGCAGTTGTATTTGGGCCGGAGTGTCCCTTTAACGGCAAAAAAGACATACTTAAACAGGACTAAAAAAATAGTTCTTGGCTTGAAAAACATACTCGAAGCACTGCACTTTTGGCGGGAAATCCCATAATTCATAGTGATCACGCTAAATTGTGGTCTTGCTTCCCTCCCCTCCCCCAACTATGTTGATAACACTATGTGATTTTCCCGCTAAAATGCAATGTCTAGTCCTCTGACTCTCCTCCACAGCGGTTTCAATTTAGTTTTATACGTGTTGTGGGAGGCGAGCGTTTCCTGAAGTGACGAAACGTTAGTTATTAAATATTTTATTATGGTTATACGATTCTTTTTTTTTAGTTATTGTTTTCTTAAGAAGTATTTGGTGGGCGGTAATATATATTAATAACAAGTGATGACAGGACTTGACAGGATATAATTGGTATAAAGGGAAATTGTGAGATAGTTAGTCTCCCGAGTTAGGATTGGAGTTAGGACTCGAGTTAAAATTAAATTCAACGCGTGTTTCAATTTCAATGAGAAGAAATAGGCAACCTTTAAGGAAATGCGAAATTTGTGAGCAGTGACCAGTGCGGCTTGCTACCAAGACAAATATATATCTGAAAGTGTAATAGAAGTGTCGTATGAACCGAGTATAAAATCGTATTATATCAATCTTATTGAGAAAAATAGTATTATATCGACAGACGTCAAAAATACGTCTTTACATAGAAAGATAGGAAAGAACTGCAGAAGATCGAGGACAGCAAGAATTACCCGAGTTAGGATATATTCGAGTTAGGACTCGAGTTAGGATTGCAGTTAGGATTTGTTTCATATCTTTCTGTGTAACTAGACGTATTTTTAACGTCTGTCGATATACGATTTTTCTCAGCGCGGTAAACTATATACTCCGGTATCACACTAAACTTCACTAAATGAATTTTAATACGAGTATGCGGTGTCTAACTTATCGTCATTAAATATCGGTGAACTTTATGGCAGTTTTGGTCGACGGGAATCTTTGCCACCAATCCTTCCTAACGCCGTGGGTGGCAGCAATAAAAAATATAAATGTATATATGTGTCATATAGAACAGCTAAACAAAGGTCAAAGATTGGTATCGAAAATAATATATTCATTGGTAGTTTATTTTGCTATCCACTTTTCACGGGTGACATTACAAAACACAAAGGAGTGAATACGCAAAATGATACTTGATAAACGCGTTATATCTTTGCTATATTTGTGCGTATTTGCCCACGCACCGCACTCATGGCCGTCATTAATATTTGGGTCATTAAATACGGTAAAATGGTATGTCTACTTTCCGTTAGAAGTTTCGAAAGTTGCTTGAAACGTGAAACGTCGAACATGCATGCGTCTTTAATGATTGCTAAGACTAGTTTTTCTCGGTGATATTGTGCTAGTTGACTGGCTAGACACTATAGCTATGACATCGGCCAAAAATGGACAAAACAGCGTTGGAAGCTATTTGACTCGGGAAAAAGAAGCCACAGAGCTGCCTGCGTCCCCGTTCACACGACACTTCTATTACACTTTCATATATATATATATATATATATATATATATATATATATATATATATATATATATATATATATAGCAAAGTGAAAAGGTGGTAAACTGCCAAGAATTTAGTGACGAGATACTGACGTTTCGAGCGGAGCCCTTCATCAGAGTAAGACCAATATAGACCATCAGAGTAAGACCATCAGAGTAAGACCATATATATATATATATATATATATATATATATATATATATATATATATATATATATATAATATATATATATATATATATATATATATATATATATATATATCTGTCTTGAGGTTGCCTATTTCTTGTAATTGAAATTGAAACGCGCGTTGAATTTAATTTTAATTCGAATCCTAATTCGAATCCTAACTCGAATCCTAACTCGGGAGACTAACTATCTCATGAAAGAAATCCTAATTCGAATCCTAACTGGAATCCTAACTGGAATCTTATCCTAACTCGAGTCCTAACTCGAATCGTAACTCAGATTCTTGCTGTACTCGTAAAGAGATGCGCGTTTGGCATTTTTAGTAAACTGTTTCAAATTTTGTGAACTCAATGATAAATAAGTGGTGTAGAATGCGAAAAACACAATTATTGTCATGTGAAATGATGAAATTAATAGGGAAAACGCCGTTTTGAAATTTGGACAGGTAATACATTATATTTGCTGAGATATATGTGCGGATAGGATAACGATGCAGGAACTAAGCCAAGGGGAATTGATGTTCCACTATTTAGGAATATGTTATTAATAATAGTAAAAATTATAAAAGGGTAAATTTGACTGCAGTAATTGTAAAGGATTGAGTGAGTGGCGGAAAATGTTGACGTGTCGAATCAGAAAAAAATGGCACCGGAAAAAATGGCACCGGTAAAAGTGTCAGCGAAATAATGACACCAATGTATAAGAAATTTATATTACACAGACATTGAACTAACACAGTATATTGCTCAAAATTTAACTGACATGTAACAAGAAATTAAAGTTTTAGACGTATATATAATAAACGATTTTAAATATAACTGTTAAATATAATTGTTCGAATACAATGTAGTGTTCGCTTGACACATCTCCAACGGATATTATTTGGTTTTGTATCTGCTTTGTATACATGATGCCTCCAAAGCAAAGCTTTATTCCGCCCTTATTACTTCCAATTACTTCCATTTCGGCACACCGCGTGTTTTAAGAATGAAGCCAGAATAACAATCATATGAAACTTTTATCGTATTTATTTTATTTATTTATTTTATGACAAATGATTTCTAGAAAGCTAGTATTTCATTGGTTGTTTTCAAAGCGCCAGTGCAACGGAAATGATAATTAATTGCATGACTCAACTATATTATAATTTGCTAAATGGGAAAACAAGTTGGGCGACAGCGAAAGTTCAGAGTATGTATAATATGTTTTTCTCCGAAAATGTGTAATGCAAAAATTACAGTTCGCGTTTTATGGGTAGTGCCATTTTTTTCGTGTCAGTCATTATTCCGGTGCCATTTTTTACCGGTGCCATTTTTTCCAGTCTCATACTCTCATTTTTTCAAATCACCGTCGAATAAGTGATGAAAATGGTAATGGCAGACGTACAACAGGAGAGAAATGCTATAGAAGAAATTCTCACTACGCGCGCAGATTTGTAGTGAAGTATTTCAAATTTGGCGGACACAATGATAAATAACTGGTATATAATATAATGGCGATGTCGATGAGGGAATTAATAGTGCAGTACTAGTATAAACTATAAAAGGGTATATCTTTGAGGAACAGTAAAGGATCGGATTCACTAATTGGTGGTGTTTGGGAGTTCCTGGATTTTATTTGAATTTGAGATCATGCTATTGAGATTGGTTTATAATTTTAGGTCATGATCATTTGAGGCGATGCGCATTACATTGTTTTCATGCACACGCGTCCGTTCGTGCGTCTCTGCATCCGCATGTTATAGCAACCGCGTATTATGGATGAGCGTATACGCCTTAGCGGTTCAGAATATTTCATAGTTTTACACATAAAATGACTGTAATGTCTCGTTCGATCGTGACAATTGGCGAGTAAGGCGCGGTATTGCAGACTATACCATTTAGATAGAAGCAGTATATTGTGCGGTATATTTATACACGCGGTATGTACAATGCATAGGCATAGTGTATAATTATACTGGCCTAGATAGTGGATGTATTTATTTATTTATTTAATTTAATATTTATACAGGATCAATGGTGGTTTTCAGGGAGGTCCTGTCGTAAATATATAAGTAACATAAATACATGATAGATTTTAAGGATATAAAACTAATATAAAACGTTACGTTCAAACAAATAAAGTAATTTGAAAATTGATGTGATTAGATATTCTGTCTATTCTCCATAGCGTGAGTCTAATAGACATATAGTGTATATTGATGTAAATTGTGTCTATTTAGTAAAGACCCAAACAGTGGAAGTGTCTGTTATGTATATTGTGTATATTAACGTCTATAATTATACATAACTATATATATGGATTCTCCCGTCGTGAACGACGTATGAGTGTTTAGTAAATTGAAAGTATAGTTATCTATGTCGGAAACGAATATGCTGGCTAAGCCCTGCCTTAAATCGAGCAGCAAAACCACATTCAGCGCAGATATTCTCATTACCAACAGGATTCACCTCACGTTGTTGTTTAGTATTTACACGTAAAGCATCACGATGTTCAACTCTGGTACGTTCAAAAACTTTGTTTTTAAAAAAACACTCCGTTCTCCATGCCTTCCATTCCATGCAAGATGTTCCCATCTACTAGGATTGATGTCCAAACGCTTAAGGTTATCCTTGACTTTGTCCTTGTATCGCAGGAGAGGGCGACCAACGCGACGCGGAGCATTTAAAATTTGACCGTAAAAAAGCTGTTTAGGGATTCTGTCATCTTCCATACGAACAACATGGCCCCACCATCTTAACTGTGCCTGAATAAGTAACGACTCTATGCCGAAGATGTTACACCTAGAAAGAACCTCCGCGTTGCTTATTTTGTCTTGCCAAGATATTTTACATAGTTGCCTTAGACAGCGCATGTGGAAGCTATCAAGCTGAGCGATGTCTTTCCTGTAGAGGGTCCATGATTCAGCACCGTATAGGAGGGCGGTGAGTACAACAGCCTTGTAGATGTAAATCTTGGTTCTCAGAGATACATCATGAGAGCTCCATAATCTGTTGTGGAGGCTTCCGAAAGCAGAACTTGCCTTACCTCCACTTCTTTATCCATTTTTGCATCACTGGTGATAGTTGAGCCCAAATAAATGAAAGATTGGACTGTCTTTAATGCTTTCCATCAGCAAACACCTTAGGAATGGATTCTGGTGGATGGTTAATTGGCCTAGGTTGAAAAGGTAGCTCAGTTTTTTGGATACTAATTTTGAGACCAAAAGCTTTGGCTGCAGTCGAGAAGCTGTCCACGATGGTCTGGATATCTTCAATGGAATGAGATGCAAGAGCACAGTCATATGCAGCAAACAAAAGATCATGGATAAGTTGCTATTTTACAAAATATTTTCATTTGAATCGTTGTTGGTTGTGTATTCCACCTGATGTTCTAAATTGGATGTCAATACCCTCAGAAAGGTCCTTAAGCGCTATATCTAACATGAAAGCGAAATATAATGCAAAGAGGACAGGGGAAAGTACACAGCCTTGTTTTGTCCCATTACTGACGTCAAATTCATCAGACAATTCACCGTTTGAACGAACGCGTGCCTTCATCCCTTCATGAAGAGAGATGATCACATTCAGCATCTCATCAGGAATGCCAGCCTTCTTAAGAATCTTCCATAGTCCACCCCTTGAAACCGTATCAAAATCTTTCGTCAGGTCAACAAACACTACATATAGTTCCTTGTCATGTTCTCGAGCTTACTCCTGAAGCTGACGTAGGCTAAAGACCATATCCACAGTACCACGACCCGATCTAAATCCACACCGGGTAAACAAAGCTCACTAGTTTGCTGCTGATACGATTTAGAATGACACGAGCTAGTATCTTTCCGACAATCGATAAGAGAGATATACCCCTATGATTATCACACTCACACTTTCTTCCCTTATGTTTGTAGAGATGGGTGATGATTGCGTCTTTGAACTGTTGAGGGACTGACCCTTGACTCCATATCAGATTTATCAGATCTGTTAACTTACTGATCAAAAGATTGCTGCCACATTTGAAGATTTCTGCGGGGATGCCATCCTCTCCAGGTGCTTTACCATTAGAGAGTTGCTTGATAGCAAACTTGACTTCCGAGATAGATGGATTTGCAGAGAGTTCATCTATGACAGTCCTTCGAGGGATGTTATCAATAACATAATTGTCAATCGTAGATGGTCTATTCAAAACATTCTCGAAGTGCTGTGCCCAGCGTTTGAGTATATCATTACGATCGGTAAGGAGATTTCCGTCAGTAGACTCAATAGGAGAGATACCATCTACTTTAGGTCAAAAAACACCTTTTAAATTTTGAAAGAAAGATTTCATGTCATGCTTATCAGCAGATTCTTGCAGAGCTGTTGCTTTTTTCTGCCACCAATCTTGCATCATTTTACGTAGTTTAGTCTGAACAGATGACTTAGTAGCTTTGTACTGCTTTTTCTTAGTAACCGAGTTTCTATCGCACATCCATTCGCTATGAGACTTGTACATTTGAGCTAGTTCAAGATTTATTTCATTACCATTCTCGTCAAACCAGTCCTGATGTTTATATCGAGCAAAACCCAATACCTGAGATGATGACTCATATAGGGCATCTCTGAAAGACTTCCAGGAAGTTTCAATGTTGTCAGTAATTTCAACAGACTGTAATTTTTCATCACAGTTGTTTGACAGAGATGTGGAAGTTCCATTGATCTTAAGTTTGGAAGTGTCAATCTTACGAGGTAAAGATTTGTGGTTTAGTTTGACCTGAGGAACAATTTTTATTGATAACTTAGACCGAATCAAACTGTGATCTGACCAGCACTCAGCCTCACGAAAGGAACGAGTGATATTGACTTCAGCTCGATCACGTGAGCGAACGATGATGTAATCAATGAGGTTGTACTGTCCAGAGCGTGGATGTTTCCAACTGGTTTTGCGTGAATTTGCCTGCTGAAAGATTGAATTTGTGATGCAAAGGCTAAATTCACTGCAGAATGAAAGGAGAAGAAGGCCATTGGAATTCATGTTACCTACACCATGACGACCGAGAACATTTGGCCAAGCGCGATAGTCACTACCCACACCAGCATTAAAATCACCCATGAGAAACATCTTATCACGATGGTTAATCCTCTTCAAAACAGATCTCAAGTCAGCATAGAACTTCTCTTTGTTTTCCTCTACATTCGTCATAGTAGGGGCATAAGCGCTGATGAGAGTTGCAAATTTGTTACGACCAATGGAAATACGTAATGTCATGAGAGGATCATTTATTGCGATTGGCAGTGAGTCCAAAGACCTTAAGCAGACGCTTGATTCGTGCTTCTTATCTGCTGGCTTTCCGCTCCAGTAAAATGTGTATCCACCTGCTACCTGTCCAGTTTCTGGTAAGCGTGTCTCACTAAGAGCAGGGATTTATATATATATATATATATATATATATATATATTATATATATATATATATATATATATATATATATATATATATATATATATAATATATATATATATATATATATATATATATTTATAAGATCAGCAAACACCGTATATGAGCTATTCTGCAATTTGATTGGTTCTGCTACTAGCCGTATATCACCTCATATACCATTAGTAATGAAAAAAAACAAAATGGCTGAACGTTTTGCCCAAGTGAGTGAGGATGAAATACAAATTTTGCTGAATAATGCAACACCAAAAAACACAAAAAAGATGACAAAGTATGGAATTAAAATATTCAATGATAAGTAATTGCCAATAAATAACATTAACAAAAAAGTAAACAAATACTGAACATATTTTTTTGCAATTTTTGTACGTACAAAAAGCGGGAATTATTTTAAAACCAAACAATATTTAAATATTTAAAATTCTAGATTGGTTCATGTCTTCTACTGAGCTTTCTAAAGGTCCATACATAACCGAAATGTCAAAAACGGAGTTGAATTCATGCCTGAAGCTCTTCTACACGTCGGCTAGGCAAGCAGACGGGACTTACTACAAAAAAAACACGATGAAATCCATTCGGGCCGCCATTGACAGGTTTTTAAGAAGTCCACAAAACAACAAAGGTTTTTCAATCATTGGTGACCCCAATTTCTCCGAAGCAAATTCCGTACTTGACGCCTTTGTTAAACATCTCAGAAAAACAGGCAAAATAACAGGCCTGGTACACAAAAAGCCAGTAACACAACAACAAATAAAGTTGTTGTTTAGCAGTGGTCAACTAGGACCTGCAGACAGCGATGACACAGCACAACTACTGCGTACAACATGGTTTTACCTTGCTTTTTACTTGGGTAGACGAGGAAGAGAGAACCAGAGGCAGCTCAAACCAAACATGCTTGCCTTGAGATCCACAGCAGAAGGGAAAGTGTATTTTGAGTTAAATAGAGAAGCTGCTGGCTCTATTCCTACCACGAAGAACCACCAAGGCGGTCTCGGTGATGTCGAAGACGAATCAGACGGGAAAATATTTGCCAAACCACAGTCACGGTTTTGTCCCGTTAAAACCATCCAGAATTACCTCAGTCATTTGAATCCGAGTTGTGATGCCCTTTTCCAAAGGCCCAAATGCACAAAGTTAGACAACGTCAACGCTCAAAGCAATGTCTGGTATTATAATTCCCCCATCGGTGAATCGACGTTGGGCAACATGCTTCGCCAGATGACAACAAAAGCAGGAATAGATCCACCTCTCACAAACCACTCAATCAGAGCTACTTCGGTAACCGCTTTGGTCGAAGCACATGTCGAAACTCGACACATAAAATCCGTCACTGGCGATAAATCTGATCAGTCCATCGAAGCATATAGCATTTGTCCTTCAATCCAACAACAGGAGAAAATGTCGTCCCTCTTGAGCAGCTACCTGGAACCCGATGGCGATACGCTTTATCCAGAAGAAAATACGGAGCAAGATATTGAAAATCCCGGCGATTCATTTGAACGAGATGCTTCCCGATCACTGCCACTTGTTGAAACCCGACCCGGCAATGTCAACGGCGAAAACCAAACCATCACTGTATGCAATCAAAGCACTCATTTGGCTAACGGCCCAACATTCAATTTTAATAACTGCAACGTTAATATTTATAACTGATGCATTTTAATATGATCAACGTTGAATATCATTTAAAACTTGTAGTGATCTGTTGTAAACCATCGCGTTCGGAGTCTTGACTTTCTTTGACAAACACTGATCACAGATTTTGTTATTGAGCATGACGGAAGTTACATGTAATTTGTCGTTCGCGGAAGTTGGCCGCGCGGAAGTCGTTAATTTTAAATTGTTGACGTAATGATGTTAAATTAATCAATAAATACAAATAATTTTTTAATGTATCATACATTAGATAAGCTCATATACGACTTGAGCTCATGGTATAATTGCTAAATATATATATATATATATATATATATATATATAATATATATATATATATATATAAATATATATATATATATATATATATATATATATATATATATATATATATATATATATATATATATATATATATATAGGTAATATTTGGTATTTCACTCGATCAAACTACATGTTGAAAGGATTTATGGTGAAGGAAAATTTCGAGTGTTGGAATACATACATTTTAAGACCAAACCGGGACCAGTTGCGAAAAATGCAACTTAGCGGCCTTCCGGTAGGAATTGAACCCGCGACCCTGCGATTTCTAGTGCAGTGCTCTGACCACTGAGCTACGGAAGCCGTTGCCGAGAGCCTAGTCACGAGTTCTGTATATATGGTGGTAATGCCGGAATAAGATTCTGGGTATATTATAGGTAATATTTGGCATTTCACTCGATCAAACTACATGTTGAAAGGATTTATGGTGAAGGAAAATTTCGAGTGTTGGAATACATACATTTTAAGACCAAACCGGTACCAGTTGCGAAAAATGCAACTTACCGGCCTTCCGGTAGGAATTGAACCCGCGACCCTGCGATTTATATTTATTTATATATATATATATATATATATAGATATATAGATATATATATATATATATATATATATATATATATATATATATATATATATAGATATATAGATATATATATATATATATATATATATATATATATATATATAACAAACAAAGTGAAAACACTGATTACTTCATTGAAGTTTATTCACAACAAACTTGTTTCGTATGACAATCCGAAGCTTGCCACACTCATCAGGTGATTGATATATAGCTTACAGTGCAGTAGAATATAATATGAGATGCATGCGGATTAGGTGGGAAATTTACATAACGGATGTTTACATAACAGATATTTCTTTCGATGACGACAGGTGGATATCAGTTCGTTTCGTTTGTTAAGAGAGCTTAGTTCGGGGTGATATATAATTACAAATTTTTCATGTATAGGCATAAATTACATCGTTTTGACTTGTTAGAGTAGGGTTGGCATTGTTTTAGGATTTTCCAGTTAATAGTATAAGGGGTGTTAGTTTCTTTTAGTGTCCAAATGTGTTTACTAAGTTCGGTAGCGTTTTTCTTATGCATAATACGGAATGAAGAGGTGTGATTGAGGTATCTACACTGCAAAAAAAGCATTTTTGTATTCGAGTAAAACTACTCATTTTTTTAGTAAAAATACTCAATTAATGAGTAGACATGGTGTTTTACTCAAGATATTGAGTAGGTTTACTCGAAATTTTGAGTAATTTTCTTCATTGTAAAGCTCGAGTATTTCTACTCAATTGGTTGAGTAACAATTTACTCAGCATTTTGAGTAAAGAGTAATCTTACTCAAAGAGTTGGGTCAAGTTACTCACGCAATGAGTAAGTCACTACTCATTGAGTAAAATTACCCATTGCTTTGAGTAAAATGCCAATTTTACTCAAACGCTGAGTAAAACAACATCTGAACTAGGCAATTTACTCGCGTTATGAGTAACTTGAATACACTTTACTCAAGACCGCAGTAAAACAAAAACAATTTACTCAAACAGTTGAGTTAAGTTACTCTGACATTGAGTAAATCATCAGCTTAATTTTACTCAATGTGCGAGTAGTATTATTGTTTGAGTAAATAGCAAGTTTTACTCAAACACTGAGTAAACCAATATTTGGACGATACAGTTTACTCAAAGATTGGGTAAACTGGATGCATTTTACTCAAGACTGGAGTAAAACAAAAGCAATTTACTCGTGGTCTGAGTTATTAAGTTTAAAATCCATGTTACACAAAGCCAGCGGTAATTATACTCGCAAATTCCGGATAACCTTTCATGTTACTCCATCACCAAATAAACATCACTGGATATAACATCAAGGGAATCGAGGTGGGAGGGTTAGGAAGACACTTAAGGCGGGGGGTTAGGGTTAGAAAACTCATTAGGTGGGGGGGGGGGGGGGGGGGGGGGTAGGGTTAGGATCTAAGTTGTTTTGGAGTTGGGGTTAGCGGTTATTTCATGACGATTATATACCTCGATTCATTTGATGATGGAGTAACATGAAAGGTTAACCCAAATTCTATGTCATTGTGAGGAAATAATTTAATATGTGCATATTTAGAAAAAAAAATTATATACAGATACATGTATATGTATAAAATAATCATGATATAGTAATCATAACTATAATGCTTACAATTCTCATTCACTGCATGCACCCCTATAGGAATTATATGGCAAATAGTGGGCCATATATGACCCATATATGGGAATTATATGGAAAGATAGGATCCAATATGGAACAACTATGGTGCAATTTTTTGCTCACTTTTAAGATATGAGAAATGCATGGTGGCAAGGCTGCATTACCTACAATGTGGGAAAACTATGGGAAGAAGCTGTCCATAGGTTTTCATTTATGGAAATTATATGGGAATTATATATACTCTCATGCCTGTTGAATATACTATACTTTCCATACATCGTCTTGCACATGTCAATATGGAATTCATATGGGCTGACACAACCCATAGGTTTTCAATGCTTCATGATTTCTTTATATGGAAATTATATGCACTCATAACATAACTATTATTACATATAACGAGAAGTGGGGGGGGGGGGACAATGCGAACGCCGAATGCGCGAGCACTAGGGGGGGCCGCCCCCTGGAAAATTTTGGCAATCTAGAGTCTCTGAAATGCCATTTCCTGCATTGTGGGGGAGATTTTACAGAATTTTGAAAATTATAAAACGTACACTAAAAACTACACATTTCAGGTCATTGTATGGGATATTTCATGGACAATTACTAGACACTGTCAAAAAATTAAGAGATATATCTTACAGTGCCATTCTATAATCAGGTAATTTGAAAAAAAAGTCGAAAGAAACCCGAGCGCGTTCCGGAAATTTAAAACGATCAAGCTCGAGTTTCATTCGGATGTTGTAATCAGCGCCTGCGATACACTAATGATATATACCGCTTACTTGGTTGAGCGGGAAAGGAAAATTTTTCCGTATATGGACATTCCCAGAGGTCCTAGCGAGATAGTAGCTGCGCCATCATTTGAATTCTCTTGTCGCTGAAAGTTGAAACATTTATGGAATGCTACTTTGTGTCTTGGATTCTTTGTTTGGTAAATTGCTTTGTGAGTTTGTGTTACCAATTCTAAAGAACTGGCTGATCATCAATTGTTCGTTGGTCTTATAAAATACTGGCTTGCGATTTCAGGCTTTCAGTTCGAAGACGAAGGTAAGTCTGACTCTGATCTACTAATATATATCCTAAACGCTTCTGAACGTTTGAAGCAAATCAAATGGTTGCCTGAACTTCGTTTCTCTATCAAAAACTTTGTCTTGTAGGATTCCATTTCATTGTAGTTTATATTTTTCAATTGAAATGTGGATATTATCATGTGTCTAATCAAAATAATTTGAATGATGGAGAAAGCCCATCCTTTATTTGATCTCAGGAAACAAAGTGGTATGTTATAGAAACATTTATCAGGAATAACCGTTTACAACCTTTCATTTGTTTATGATAATGGTTAAGTATGAATAACAATCAACAAAAGGGAACTTCTAAGGATTTAAATCCTTGATGAAAAGCACAAATTCAGAGAGTAATGGCATATGTGATATTGGTTTGGTTTTAGAAGTGTTATCATAATTTTTATTTTAACTAATGATGATTCTAACTAATAATGTTTTGATTTAACTTCCAAACATTTGGCATTATTCAAAAGATTTCTTCATGTGATATTGCATACCAGTTGTCAACTAGTAATAGATTTTTTTATTTTTTATGGAATTAAAATACATGTATAGCAAACAAAGTGCCAAGTGAATCAGCTCAGAGTCAATACATTGACAAGACATTGTCAAGCTCAATCCTCAGAAAATGTCCTAGACAGGGCTCAAACCTGTAACCTGATGATTGCCTGTGACATGCTCTAATATCAAGAGTCAAGACTCTTATGAAGGGTGAAGGATACAATGATGTACTGGTTTGATTGCTATATTCACTGAATATGCAACATTCACCATATACCAGTAATGCTTAGGAAACTGTGGGATTCATTTTCTGAGGATTTGAGCTTGACGATCATCATGTGATGTATTGTAATAATAATCACTACGGTATATATTTTGCACGACAAGACAGTCGCATCTGCGCATGTGCCAAGCGGGGACTCCACCAGAAATAGGTTTTGTTTACATCTCAGTACTGGACTCAAGTTACTTAATGGACGAAGGAGAGCTTCACGAATCAGTCAAGTAGAACAGTCGCTGCATTACATAACATAGATAACATAACTACGTGCAAATGTCGTGATCACTGTCTTCGAGGAAAGGGCAGATATTTCTGTCCATGTAGAAATCTGAATAACTTTTGTTCAAGCGCGTGCCATGGCGAAGACTTCGGTCATTATGTATGAACAACAGACGAGACAGCGATAGTGATATGGCGGTAAGTTTATTATTTTTTATTGTATCCAACTATATGTAATTTATTTCTAAAATCGGGACTGGAATCTTTGTAGCGTGTGACGCTAATTTTCTTACTATTATATATATTTTATACGTCTTTGGGCTTCATGCCCAATAAAATAACTGAGTATAAAATAACCGCGCAAAGATGAAATTATTTTCTGCATTTGTTGGTCGATTTTGTCTTTCAATTTCCTACAAAAAGTACAGAATATAATTTCAACTTTGCGCGGATGACGGCCCAAAGACGTATAAAATATATATAATAGTAAGAAAATTAATAGCGTCACACGCCTGCCTTCCAGTCCCAATTTTAGTCCGTTGCTCAGAAATATATTACATATAGTTGGATACAATAAAAAATAATAAACTTTATACCGCTATATCACAGTCGCTGTCTTAAACTCGTCTGTTGTTCATACATAATGACCGAAGTCTTCGCCATGCCATGATGTCACGCGCTTGAACAAAAGTTATTCAGACTTTACATGGACAGAAATTTCTGCCCTTTCCTCGAAGACAGTGATCACGACATTTGCACGTAGTTATGTTATCTATGTTAGGTAATGCAACGAACTGTTCTACTTGACTGATTTCCAAATCTTCAAGCGTGAAGCTTTCCTTCATCTATTAAGTAACATGAGTCCAGTACTGAGATGTAAACAAAACCTATTTCCGGTGGAGTCCCCACTTGGCACATGCGCAGATGCGACTGTAGAGCCCCTTTAATAAAAGACTTACTTTGCTTATAGTCTTTAATTTATTATTAACTGTTATCTGTATTTTAATTAGGTTGTTTCTTGCTTAAGAGATTTTGGTAAGTTTGACTTAATGTTTGAGTTTATCTTATCTACTAATATTTTTTATTATGCTTGTTAAAAAGCATATACATACCTTCACAAATCTGTATGATTTTTAAATAATTTAAAAAAATGTTCTCCTTACCAACAAAACTGGATGTTCAGTGGATGTACATGGTACACCAAAAGCATTATTGATCAATTATTTATGATACCTGTACTACTCGTATTCATGTTGTTTCACTAATTGACTGAATTGAGGCCACCAACTTAGTTAGTTTAGTTTAGTTTATTAGATTTATCACTCTTAGGTGAACGGAATAACCCAACAGGCTAAAAGCCCAATTATAATTTTCCGAGGGCCTACGATTTCAGGTCGTTATCCGAGAAGACCTGAAAGTCTTACCATTTGCTGATATTATTGCAAAGGCAGCACTTTCTCCTCAATTATTTTTAAGACCTTGAGTGGAGGTCTACCATATATATTAGAATATGAAAGGTATGCTAAACGTTAGCTGTCCTAAAATTAACAAGCTGTCTAAAAGCCATCCAAATAATAAACAGCCACCCAAAAGCTGTGTTTATCAATGATGGCCATCTGAAAGATTACCGGCTAAAACCCTCTCCATCCTATAGTCACAGTAGCTCAATGGTTAGAGCATCTCACCAACAATCAGAATTATACATGTTCAGTCACTAACCTGGATTCAGAATTTATAATATACATGTAATTATGTTTTAGTAGTTATAATTCTTGGTAATATACTAATGACATTAACTTGGTAACAATGAAAAGTGCAGTCGTATTAAATAAATTGGGAGAATGTAATTATGTGTATAGAGAGGTAGTTGCATGTATTATATACAGTATCAATGATCAATATGTTCAATACTTATTGGAACCCTGGTTACAACATTTGGAGGCTTAATTCCTAGAAGGGTGGCTTACAGCCGCCTTTTACCAGCATCTCTTTTGGGTGGCATGCTTATGAAAGCCGCCCGTTGAAGAGGAGATACATACATTTATAGCAATCTGCAATGGATATGTACTTTTTATGAATTTCGTTCTAATTGAACAAGCCAAATATGAAATTATAGTTATTGATGGGAAATGCATTTAAAAACAATTTTTAAAATAATTATGATGTGCATTTCTAATTAACAGATAAAAGGCTGCTATCAATTTCATTGCAAGGGGAAAATTAAGAAATAGGCTAGCATAAAAAAAACATTGTAGCAAGTGGCTTTACTCCTGCACTGGCAGTGCTGTTCAACAGTTTTTGGGAGGGTGGCTTATGCCGCCTTTTACCATCAGCTCATCCAAGTGACACTTAATATTAAGGAGTCGCCTGTTGGTGAGTGTTGCAAAGCCAGGAGGCAACCACCTATACATTTATGTTCTGCAGACTTTCTGTTGTCTGGGAGGGTGGCTTACAGCCGCCTTTTACCAGCATCTCTTTTGGGTGGCATGCTTATGAAAGCCGCCCGTTGAAGAGGAGATACATAAATTTATAGCAATCTGCAATGGATATGTACTTTTTATGAATTTCGTTCTAATTGAACAAGCCAAATATGAAATTATAGTTATTGATGGGAAATGCATTTAAAAACAATTTTTAAAATATGATGTGCATTTCTAATTAACAGATAAAAGGCTGCTATCAATTTCATTGCATGTGGAAAATTAAGAAATAGGCTAGCATAAAAAAAAACATTGTAGCAAGTGGCTTTACTCCTGCACTGGCAGTGCTGTTCAACAGTTTTTGGGAGGGTGGCTTATGCCGCCTTTTACCATTAGCTCATCCAAGTGACACTTAATATTAAGGAGTCGCCTGTTGGTGAGTGTTGCAAAGCCAGGAGTCAACCACCTATACATTTATGTTCTGCAGACTTTCTGTTGTCTGGGAGGGTGGCTTACAGCCGCCTTTTACCAGCATCTCTTTTGGGTGGCATGCTTATGAAAGCCGCCCGTTGAAGAGGAGATACATAAATTTATAGCAATCTGCAATGGATATACTTTTTATGAATTTCGTTCTAATTGAACAAGCCAAATATGAAATTATAGTTATTTGGAAATGCATTTAAAAACAATTTTAAAAATATGATGTGCATGTCTAATTAACAGATAAAAGGCTGCTATCAATTTCATTGCAAGGGGAAAATTAAGAAATAGGCTAGCATAAAAAAAACATTGTAGCAAGTGGCTTTACTCCTGCACTGGCAGTGCTGTTCAACAGTTTTTGGGAGGGTGGCTTATGCCGCCTTTTACCATCAGCTCATAATATTAAGGAGTCGCCTGTTGATGAGTGTTGCAAAGCCATCAGGAGTCAACTGCACCTATACATTTATGTTGTGCAGACTTCTGTTGTCTGGGAGGGTTGCTTACAGCCTTCAAGTTTTTAAGTTACAATTGTATTGCACTCGTTCTCAATTCATCAACTTTTGCCATGTTCTTCATATTAATGTTCTTTTGGTTCAGAGAGGTGTATTGTGCTCTCTTCGCATTGTGTCACAACTGCTTGTATAACTGATGAAACTTCATGACAGAATAATAGGCATTCCAAACTCAATTGGAAATCACAGTATAGCAGTGATTTGGGATCCCATGCTAAAGTGTCACCAGAATAGATTATTACTCAAAAGTTGTGGCATGAAGCTCATAATTATGACTTACTGCATTGTATAAAAATACAGGTGTTTCGAGTAAAAGCTCTTGTTTAGAGTAATTAAAATGTCATTTGCTTTAATAAAGGGCTTTTGCTCAAAGAATCAGTACTTTGTTTACCAAATATTGATGGTTTACCTTTGGCCATTTAATCGTACATGTTGCATGTACTTTATTTTTCTGATGCACGCAGGCTAGTTGTTTAAATTTACAAGTTACTTATAAGTTTATTATACTTCTTGTCACTGCAGGAAAGTAGAAGTGAGGATGAGGATGATGATCTAACATGCTTGGACAGTCTCTCCCCGAAGATCCTTTTGAAAGGGAATATAAAATCTCCCAAAGAAATTTTGATTGTGGCAGATCAACAGGTGCTGTTCAACGTCAGAAGTTGTATTGTCGATGGATGTCTGGAACTTTTGTCCACCTATTATGTATTTATGTATGAATACCCATGCTCCTTAAACAACTTTTTCATTTATTTGGAGAAGTGTATTTTAAATATTAAGGACTGGAAGAAACTACCATCGTAACATTTGTGAATGAATTAAACTAAGCTTATATTAAAATATGATTTCCCGCCCATCCATCGAGAAATGAGCATGCGTGACAGAGCAATCATAAACGTTGTTTTCTTAAATACAGTATATGTTGTAATATTAACTCTGTAGTGATTTTTCTGAGCAATTATTCTTAATGTTCCACTAATTAACTCATACAATATATCCTCATTATATGTTTGGCTTTAATGATATTTCCAATTTTCCTAAATTGTTAATTTCTTTTTAAGAATATATATTTTGTTAAAAGTGAAATGCTGTTGATCATTTATTTATATATAGGATTCTATAGACGACTTTGTTTGAGCAGATTTTACTCAAATTTTGAGTAATTATTACTCAGGATTGGAGTAAATGTTTTTTACTCAGGATTTTCAATCACTCATGTATGCATTTCATTTTACTCAAGTTTTGAGTAATGTTTACTCAGATTTTGAGTAAGTATTGATTTTACTCAAGATTTTGAGTCACTGTGGGTGCATTTTGTTTTACTCAAATTGAGTAATGTTTACTCAGATTTTGAGTAAGTATTGATTTTACTCAAGATTTTGAGTCACTGTGGGTGCATTTTGTTTTACTCAAATTTTGAGTAATGTTTACTCAGATTTTGAGTAAGTATTGATTTTACTCAAGATTTTGAGTCACTGTGGGTGCATTTTGTTTTACTCAAATTTTGAGTAATGTTTACTCAGATTTTGAGTAGGCCTAAGTATTGATTTCACTCAAGATTTTGAGTCACTGTGGGTGCATTTTGTTTTACTCAAATATTGAGTAATATTTACTCAGATCTTGAGTAATGTATATAATTTACTCAATAATTTGAGTCACGTGGCGATTATGCTCTGCACGTTTGGCATGCAACTATAACTCAGCTTCATGGTGTTGCGGTTAAATAGCTTGTGGAGAGGATGGTTTCGCGGGAAGCATTCGTCGACTGCCTTCAGAAACTTGTGACCGATGTCGGTAGCGACGTTCGAGCTATACGGAGGATTGAACCAGGTTACATTTCTACGGCGTTTTTGGGTCGTGGGCTGGGGGTCGTAATGCAAGTTGTATTTGAAACCGCTGTGTTTGAGTGCTTCTTGGTATGGTTGGGAGCTGTTGTCGAATGTTTATATATATATATATATATATATATATATATATATATATATATATATCCGGTTATAAGCCCATCTGTTTGGTAACAGAAAATACCTGCCGGTTATAAGCCCCCTGGATATAAGCCCACCTTCCATTAGCACCTTTTATAGTAAAAATAATAACGAAAGAAACAGCGCAACTAGCGTTGAAACAAAACTTTTACTGATAATATGTTTCAACAATTTAGCATTCTCATTATGGCAAGTTAATTGGATAACTTTGCTGTGGTGACATTACTAAAATTTCAGAGTTCAGTACTTCAGTTGGCGTTATGATGTCTCCTTACGATGCATTTTGTGCTTGTCGTATTCTTTTCACATCGACTTTGTGCTTTTTGTCCCCAAATATAAAGTAAACACATGGTAATTCAATGCCGACGATTTAGAGTTTCATTTTGACAGTGATGACGATGACGACGACGACGACGAAGATCATTTCGAGGCAGCTACATAACTTGTGTAGCAGATTTTGTTATAGACATACGCGACATTACTATTTGTTACCTTCATAGAAATTTAATAACTTCTGTTCGCGAAGACACGACTACGGGGTTTTATCATAGAACGAGGCAACAATTACACATTATATCACAGTGAATAGTAAAGTTGTTCTGGAAGACACGACTACGGGGTTTTATCGCCGTCAATGTGAATAGAGTTGTTCCCGAAAACACGACTAGTTATCGTAGAACGAGGCAACACTAATATATTATATCACAGTCAATATTAAATATGTTCGCGAAGACACGACCACGGGGTTTTATCGTAGAACGAGACAACAACACATTATATAACAGTGAATAGTACTACACTAGAAAACCAAACGTGTTGTAAGAACACGCACTTTGTCCCCTATATCAACACGCCAAACGTGTTCAACACGGCTTTAGCGTGTTGTAATACTAGCGTGTTCTACGTGGAAGCGTGTTGCAACAACACGCCAATTTTCAACACGCTTTTAGCGTGTTGAACACTGCAGCGTGTTCCAAATATATGTGTGTTGTAAGAACACACTATGACGTGTTACAATAACATGCAACATGTTTTCAGAACACGCACCCCAAATTGGCGTGTTGTTATAGGAGACAAAAGTCCGTGTTGTTAATTAACACGTTTTGGGTGTTTTAAATTAACACGTTTGGCGTGTTGCAAGATTTTAACGTGACACACTTGGAGTGTTGCAGCTCGGACACGCTTTGTGTGTTGCCGATGTCTAAAAGCGTGTTCTACGACAGACGTGTTGTGAGCTGGCGTGTTCCGTTCTAAAGGCGTGTTCCGCTTCACACAAAATAAAATAAGGTTTTGATGCAAATTTTAATATAAGCAGTAAATAATAATAATAATAATAATAATAATAATAATAACATAATTTATATAGCGCTTAAATTATAACATATTCTAAAGCGCTTTACAATATTAAAAACTCTAATTAAATAGTAAATGATGAAGGCTAAAATTATGTATTTTTACATTGTATTTATATAGATTACTATATTGTATATCGTTAATGTACTTATATAATATAAGAAGAAAACTATTACTTATATGCTGAAATGAATAAAAAAGTTTTAAGTCTAGTTTTAAAAGAGTCAACAGTATCGCTGTTCCGAACAGAAAGCGGTAGACTGTTCCAGGTCTTAGGTCCTGCTAGTGAGAATGCACGATCACCGAAGGTTATATAGCGTGACCGAGGAACCATAAAAAGCTTCTGATTTGAAGAACGTAATGCGTAACGGCCCGAGCCCTTAATCTCAAAAAGTTCAGTTATATAGTCAGGTGCCATGCCTCTCGAGACTTTAAACATTAGGAGAGCTACTTTAAACTGGATGCGAAGACGGACAGGAAGCCAATGAAGTTGTTCTAGTACTGGAGTAATGTGGGAGTAGCGAGGGATAAAGCAGGTGACACGAGCAGCAGCATTGAGAACTCTTTGCAGACGATCCATCTGGTATTGCGGGACGCCATAGAGTAGTGAGTTACAATAATCCAGATGTGAAGTCACGAAAGCGTGTATCAAGGTCTTTGTAGCATCTTCTGTGAGAAACTTGCGGATTTGCCTGATTTTGTACAATCCGCGAAAGGCTTTACTACACACTTTGCCGATGTGGGCATCCATAGTCATGGAGGTGTCAAACCATGAACCCAAGTTCCGCACAGAGCTGACAGGCTTGATCGTTGAAGAGCCAACACTAATGCCATCAATGTTGACCTTGGTAAGTTGTTGGCGAGATCCGAGTATGAGAAATTCGGTCTTACTGTCGTTCAGCATGAGCTGGTGAGTGATCATCCAGCGCCGAATATCCTCAATACAGTCTTCCATCGCTTTAACAGCCTCTTCTTAAGACGCGGATGATCCCGGACGGAATGATAAATATAGTTGTATATCATCCGCATAGCCGTGCAGTCGGTAGATGTTTCTTCACAACGTGAAATAGACGAGATGCATACATGACAAACAATACAGGACCAAGGCAGCTTCCTTGAGGAACTCTATTGGCGAGATCAAAGTGCTTAGACAGATGCTGATCGATACAAACCCGTTGTTTCCTCCCAGACAAGAACGACTTTAGCCAGCCGAGAGCATCGCCGGTGACTCCAAAGTCCTTATCCAACACATCAGCCATAGTGTTGTGATCAATAGTATCAAAAGCCGCACTTAAATCCAACAACACCAACAGAGTCACTTCTTGTTTATCCATGTTCATAAGGATGTCATTATGAACTCGGAGCAGAGAAGTTTCCGTAGAATGATATTGTCTGTAAGATGACTGGTTGGTTGGAAGGGGAGCATGCTCACTGCAATGACCAAGTAGCTGAGGAATGACCGCCTTCTCCGCAATCTTAGAAACAAGAGGCAAGTTGCTGACAGGCCGGAAGTTGTTAAAAATCAGCTCAAGCCCTAACTTCTTCAAGAGAGGTCGAATTAGAGCAATCTTCCACTCGTCAGGGACACACCCACTGGATACTGACCAATTTATCATGTTCGTAATAATCGGTACAAGCTCATCTACGCACTTCTTTACCAACCAAGTAGGAATAGGATCCAGTTGACAACTAGTGTTAGATCCAGAGGTGATAATATCTCGCACATCATTCTCAGAAACAGCATCAAAATTCATGAGTTTCGCTGTAGGGAAAGGTATCTGCAGAGAAGGAGGTTGAGTATCACAGCAGTTGATGTTCTCCGTTATGAGGGTGATCTTGCGGCAAAAGAACTCTCCAAAATCGTCTGCAAGCTGTCGCAGGTTGACGTGGGGTGGAAAAGAGTTCTCAGAACGCTCTTTACAGAGGGAAGACACGACTTGAAATAGCTTTTTGGAGTCTCCTGCACAATCTTGAATGAGGTCACAATAATGCCTCTTCTTCGCATCCTTTAGAAGCGCGCAGTAAGCATTGCACACCTTGCGATATGCTGAAACATCGGAGACCAGATTACTCTTCCTCATTCTCTTCTCCAACTTCCGACGCTCCGCTTTCAGTCGCTTCAGTTCGTCATCGAACCAAGGGACTCTAGGACGGGCAACTAAAACTTTGTGCTGTAGTGGGGCGTGGCTCTCAATGATGGTGCGCAGGACAGTGTCATAACTTGCTGGAAGCTTATTCGCAGGGAGCCCATAGAGTTTCGAGGCGACAATGTCCTCTTTGAAAACTTCTAAATCTATCTGCTTCCATCTGCGATAGCTCAACTCTTTTACCGTAACTGCTGGAGATGGTATGGCAAGAATACACTCAGTAAAACAGTGATCCGATAGAAATAATGAAGGACGAGGCGACATAACTATCACATCATTCGAGGACCGAGTGATTATGAGGTCGAGCCAGTGACCTGAGATGTGCGTAGGAAAATTCACATGTTGAGTAAGCCCAAATGTTTGAAGAAGGGTAGCGAACTGTCTTGTATCCGCATCTGATAGGTCATCCATGTGGAAATTGAAATCACCTGCGATTACTAGTACTTCAGGACAGAGGACAATGCCTTCAAGATAGGCAGCAAATTCCTCGAAAAACACGGTCGGCGATACGGGATGAGTCTCCGAGTAGGGACGACGGTAAATGATGATAATTTTGGTGGTACGCGCATGCGCAGTCAGGTTCCACTCAGATGTTTCAAATGATTTTCTTTGCTTTTTTCCGGCGAGGGAAACTTTGAAGTTTTCACGATACCAAATCCCCGTTCCACCACCAGATCGTTGCGTTACACTTCCTACTCTTGGGATATTTCTAAACAAATAACCTTGTAGAGCAAGAGCAGCAAGAGTCACGCTATCATCATCTCTTAGCCAAGTTTCAGTCACCACGCAAACATCGATCTTCTTGTCGACAACATGGTCGATAAAAACCTCAATCTTGTTTCTAAGGGATCTTGCGTTGACATTGCTGAACGTAAGGCGCTTCTTCGGGCCCAAACGCTGTAGATTGCGCCTAATATAAACAAGGTTTGGCCTGTTCCCGCTGACGCCATTGTCGCGCGGGATATTTCGAAGGATCTTCCTTTCTTCCGTGATACTTACGGGACGCACGAGACTACTCAAAGATGAATTTGTAGAGCTATTCAAAGGAGTCTCCCTAGAGACATTAAGACGGCGAGAGCAAGGCATTGAGGTGTTACTTTGAATATTTAATTCGAGGCTCGAAGAAATATCGAAGGGTACAATTATAGAAACCCCGCATGTCAAAATGGTATGTATACTGGCTACGTGGCTACGCGGATACGCGGTAGCTACTGTATAGCTATAGGTACAACGGTATGTTTCTCTCGTGAGTCTATTTATTAAGGACCACAAGTATGGGATACGTTGACAAGTATGGGCAAGTGTCTTAAACGTTGTTAAGCAGGGGGTTAGAAAACTAATTAGGCGGGGGTTAGGGTTAGAAAACTAGTTAGGCGGGGGGTTAGGGTTAGGACATTTGCTGTTTTGGGGATTACTTCCGTAAAGTACTCCCAGAAGGCTTAGAATATCTTGCAGCCCCCGCTAGGACTTAGACTTACAACCCATTAAGACTATGCGATACGGGTGCACACACAGGGGTATAGGTAGTTGCTGCTGCTTTATTGTGAATATATTGGTTGAATTTGAAGTTTGTTTCTTAGAAGGAAGTATAGTTGGGAATATTAGTTGGGTTTATTTCTTTTTAAAGATCCTAATTTTCAAAGGGGTATAAGTATTTTATATCTTCTAGAAAAGTCCAAAATAAATCGTCTCCGCTATGAGTATATCTCCAGATGAATTCGGCTAAATACGAAGAATAGTGATGTTTTCTTCTACCATGGGTTGGTAAACTGGCCTTAAGTTGCCGCCAATGGCCTTCGATCTTGTTCGTATGTGCACCTTCATCGTTGACAAATTCTTGGGAATGATTTACAGTTTCGTGAGTGTAGCCATGTTTCTCTAGGTTGATGTAGGCTTTCCAACAATCCGATATAATAATAGAACCGGGTTCTATCCACTTTTGTATGAGGGGTAGTAAAGTTTTTTCGGATCTGTTTTCAACGGCTATTATAAATGATTTTCTGCTGTCCTCTTCGATACCTCCGAATACCCATTGTCCCTCGACGAAGTGACCCCGATGGTACTTGCGTTTGCCTATTTTGGATTCATCGATCTGGACTCTTTTACCTATTCCTTCGAGTTTTTCGGATTTTTCGGCTATTGAAATTTCGCAGACTTCTCTGCAAAACATGCACCAATCTACTGCTGTATTTGGACTTAGTCGAAGTTGCTGGGTAATTTGGGACTGTTTTAGGCCAATAGTCCACCAGTAAGTGATTTTTAGTATTTCTTCTAGTGTCAGATTACTTTTCTCGAACCATGTACCTTGACGAATGCTTATTTCGACGAATGCTTATGATCGATTTCGATGTCGCTTAACTGGTTTGCCCCGACACTTGTATTTAAAGCCATCGGATCTGTCATCACATCGCACGCATCGCATCATTTCTTTGCAGTGAGGGCAAACAACTTGCTTTGGCAAAAGACCAATATTTTTGGGCCACTCTATTAAAGTTTCCTTGTTAGCAAGGAAGTTTTCATTAAGTTCATCGTATGTGAGTTGTTTACTTGCGCAGAACGAATCTCTGTGGTAGCTGCTTAAATGGTTGACCGGGACTTGAGTTTGTTGTGCTTTAAGGCTTGAGAAAGGCGTACCAACTTGGATGGCTATGTTTCGGGTGATCTTCACTTTGTACATCTTGAATTGCTATAGTGTAAAGGTGATGTTACACAGGACAATTTTTAACGACAATTTTTAATGCAAATAAGCTTGCACAAAACGTGTCAACCTTTTGTGCAAGCTTATTTGCATTAAAAATTGTCCTGTGTATAACATCACCTTTTATAGAGATGAAATTCCCAATTATTTGAATAGAGCGCTAATTTGGTGTAGAGTGAATAATTATGGGTAGTTGGGAAGTTCCCACGAGATTACATGTATGTCAAAATGTTGTGGTCTTATAATATTTAAGCCTGTTTACAATATTTGAACAAATTTGGTTCGGTTTTAGTGTACAGCCTAGTGAACACAAATGGCGTGTTCGAAGATCAGCAGATTAAGAAGGCAACACGAAAATACTATTTTCGTGTTGCCTTCTTAATCTGCTGATCTTCAAAATACATGGGCGGACTTGCACCGTCGTTTGATGTCTATGCCCTTTGATTATGGTAGACTATTCCCTGAAAACGTATTTGAATTTATTGAACAGAGTGCCCTTTCTATGAGTTCGTGTGTTGGATATTTGGTGCCGTGTTTATTGAGTACAACGGCGTTCGTCATGGGCTTGAACTCCTTAATTTCCAACGAAAGCCGGTGTTTTCCATGTAACTTATATGTCATGGTCAAAACGGCCCTCGGACAACCGGGAAGTCTCAAGCGATGAAGAATTGTGGTGTAGACCCTGTTATAACCTTAAGAGATAACTGTGATATTGGAAACTTTCTAATTGAGCGGTGTACTTCTTCGGGGCTTGTTAAGACACTCGCAGAACAAAAAAAGCCATTGTTCTTTCACCCGAACTATTTGACGTCCTTAACAAAATACTGAAAAATGATGAGGAAAATGGGTCTGGTGAAGTACAGATGTTGTGCGAGTTATTTTCGGGAGAGCGAACGTCGTATAGATTTGCTTCTGAGTCTACCAGGGAAATTCCGGCGAACATTCCATTTGTTATACTTGGAACTACACAGCTACCATTTGCAGCCAAGGTAATAAGTAGGCTAGACCAAGGTCATGGTCTCCTTGATCGCTTCTTGTTCTTCGTTCCATCTTGCTTAAGGCCTACTCCAGAGCAAACGTTTGTTGCTAAATCAAGACTTTGTGATGTAAATGTGAAGTCTTTCAGTGAGATATTTTGGGCAATGCACGAGGAGCACTTGAGTTAAGCCTAGTTTACACTTGTCGTAAGAATCGTAACGCAGCAACATACGCAAGCGCAGTAAGCACTTCATGGTCAATTGAACTCTTTGTTCTTCCTAAATTCAAAGGAGTTCATGTACCATGAAGTGCTTACTGCGCTTGCGTATGTCGCTGCGTTACGATTCTTACGACAAGTGTAAACTAGGCTTAAAGTGGAGTATGCATTCACCGACAGCGCAAAGCAGATGCTGATGACATTAGAGGGTGAATTCATTCAAGAGTTGAATGACTCTTTGACAGAGGGAATCGCGGGGCCGAAGTCGAAAAAAGTTGACCTGCTTCAGCGTTTGGCGGTGAGTTTGCACGTGTTTAATTACATAGCTTCGAAGCTTCTCCGCTGTCGTAAGCCAGACGAGCCGCCTAAAGATGTTGGTATCGAGACCGTCAAAAAAGCTTTGTGTTACTTGGAGTATTCATTACTAGCGCAGAAAGAAGTGATAGTCGATGTAAGTATTAATTATATAATATTATCATCACCCGTAATATCAGGGTATCGCGGATGTTATTTGGAGTTAAGACTTAACTCTTAAGGTAGTTTGCATGTTAGATATTTCAATACTATTTCTGAAACGTATTTTCACTATTTTGTTATGGTTGCTATAGGTTATTTTGTGTTTATTTTAGTGTGTAGGAAGCTTGTCTGGTAATCTCGTGGAAACGGAAAAAAAGCAGCCATCAACAATGGAAAGAAAGATGTGTGTTCTTAGATTTCCTGGACGAATCGTCACGCTAAGGGGTTACAAACTACGATGTCTGAGTTCGACGAAGCGATTGAAGAATTGAAGAGTCAGGGGTATGGTCGTGTGGTGAAAATTCGTGCGCCGAGAAGTGCTAAAGAAAGCACGATATTTATCAAGTCTAGCCCGGAGGTACTGCTTCCGGAAAGTCTCATTCCTTTGGAAGAATATCGCAAACGTTATGCTATTGAAGTTCACTCTAGTATTACGGATGGGATGAAGCGTGTCTTGATTGAGAAAGGCCATGTTGAAAAGGACTTTTTTAATATTATTAGTGTGTAATTAAGAAGCAACACTTCACAGTGTTGAATGAGATTTAATAAATTATGAGAACAAGTGTTGTTATGTAGCCATGTAGCGGAGTATGAGGCGCAGTGTGTTGCATAATTCAAACCTTTTTCTTCGCTCAACTGAAAATCTCACAACACATGTTGAAATGCCAAAAACATGCATTTCACCATGTGAAATACACACAACACATGTTGAATAGCGAAATTAATGCTACAAATGATTATTTTACTCAATTTTTGCGTGAATTCCAATCTATTTTTGTGCAGATTTCAGTCTATTCTTGTGCCAATTTCAGTCTATTTTTTTACTGATAAAACTCTGATGATTGGGGTGACTGTAAGCGCCCTCATGTAACATACCGACTAGCTAGGAATTCAGTCTGTTTTTTTGTAAATCTCAGTGTGTTTTTGTGCGAATTTCAGTCTATTTTTGTGCCAATTTCAGTCTATTTTTGTGCCAATTGGCACACTGTTCGAACACCGGACTGAGATTTACAAAAAAACAGACTGAAATTCGCACAAAAACACACTGAGATTTACAAAAAAACAGACTGAATTCGTAGCTATAGTCGGTATGTTACATGAGGGCGCTTACAGTCACCCCAATCATCAGAGTTTTATCAGTAAAAAAATAGACTGAAATTGGCACAAGAATAGAGTGACTGAAATCTGCACAAAAATAAACTGAAATTCACGCAAAAATTGAGTAAAATAATCATTTTTAGCATTAATTTCGCTATTCAACATGTGTTGTGTGTATTTCACATGGTGAAATGCATGGTATGTGTTGTGAGCTTTTCAGTTGAGCGAAGAAAAAGGTTTGAATTATGCAACACACGGCGCCTCATAGCGGAGTGTGCACAGAGGTCAAACGTCCGCAATGTTTACTGACCTATTGATGACTTATAGTACTTTGTAATTGTGACGCAATTTTTGTAGAATGTGCGGACGTTTTGTAATCATCTGTATTAAAACGAAATGAATATTATACAAAATGTATACATTGTTTGAACAATGCGTGTCTGTGTGAATATTTGGGTTATTGTTAGGGTTAATTAGGTTATGGTTAGTGTTAAAGTAAAGTTAAGTATAGCCACGTAGCCACGTAGGCGCGTAGCCACGTAGGCGCGTAGCATGCAGCCACGTAGCCACGTATAGGCGCGTAGCCACGTAGCCGTGTAGGCGCGTAGCCGTGTAGGCGCGTATGTGCGAATGTGCCTAGGCGCGAAGTAGGAAACGTATAGCCACGTAGCGGTTGACAGGGGAAATTTCAATTGCAGGGTATTCTATAGTTGCTCCTATCGAAGTAATGTTCATTTTCCTGTTCCTGAAGACCAAAACAACCAGTAGGAATTACTCCAAGTCGACTAGATGCTTGCAATAAAGCTGGCTCACACGTCAATAGCGCTTTATTTTCCCTCCGACTTGAGTTAGAGCTCGCCACAGTTCAGAGTTGAGAGGAACTCTTGGCATCGATAACAAAATAGATTTAAGCACCGAGACTGTATAGACGGATGCCATGAAGCTCCCGGACATGAATCGCATCAGAAATTAAAAGATATCGTCAAAATATGCAGGAGCAAGAATAAACGTGTGCTGCCTGTTAATAATCTATTAATTTCAAATGTCAAAGTTCAATCCTAGTTTGTTTGGCCTGGTAACTTTCTTCGATTTAGTGGTTCTTTCTCGTTGTTTGCACCTTATCCATCAAAACAGCATCGTTCAGTGCAGCTGCGTTGAGTGTTTCTTTGCCATATTGCATATTAAACAGCTTCAGTAATATTATGACAATGGACTGGTGACTTGAGTACTTGACATGCTGTACAAGCGCTCTGTCGACATAGGTGAAGGCTTGTTCGATTCAACACTGGACTGGGTATCTCCTTTAGTCCTTGCTGAAAATTAATGACTCTGTATCAATAAGTGGAACAATATTGTATGTAAGTTTATTAAAATATTTAAAATGGACAAAGTGCCAGCTAGTCTGTCAGTTACTAAATGTGGTAACTTATATTATATATTTTAAATCTATATTAGGATAGGATAGAAACTTTATTTAAAGAGGGTTACACTAAATAGTACAAAGTACTAACAAACTTGTGGCCCTCGAAAAATTTTACAAAATGAAAATGTATATATGTGTATATATATATATGTGTGTATATGTATATTACTGTATATACAGTAGTATTATACTGTATATAGTATTATATAATATACTTATATTATATCCTGACTGTAGTCCATATAGTTCAATGGCTCAAGCATCTCCCCAACCCTTAGGTACTGCAATTTTAGTTTTAAATGAGGAAATTTCCTTTTTACTGACTTACACATGCGCATTATTATTTTTTAAAGTAAACATGAGTACATGACCCTATATATATTTAACTTTAAGGATAATATATTTGGCATGCTGTCTGTAGATGACAGTTAAAGTAAGGTGTATATAGTAAACTTCAGTGACAGAAAGATATACATTTAAGACACAACCTGCAGTACTATAGTTGTGAAAAATGCAACTCCAAAGTCTTGCACCATATTGCACATGCCAATTTAAAGGCTTCTGTAGCTCTGTCAGCAGAGTGCTGGTCTAGAAATCCAGAGGTTGCAATTCTTAGCCAAGGCCTTGGAGTTGAATTTTAAATAACTGGTCCTGGTTGGTTCTTAAAATGGATATATCTTTCTGACATTCAAGTTTACTACACTTTACTTTGACTTTCACCTATTGAAATAATGTTCAGGTACAGTGTCTCATCATAAAATTGAATAATTTTTTGCTTTATTTATTTGCTGCTCCATGTATTCAATAAATTGGAGTTGTTTAGCTTCACTCAATAGTATGTAGTAGTAGTATTAATAGTAGATTTAATGCAGAAAAGAAAATACAAATACATTGAAATACAAAGATGTTAACAAATTTTTTTATGTGCATGACCACCTGCATGTAATAACCATATTAGGGCTAATCAAGACAGGTGGTCATTAAATTATTGGTTTAGTAGATTGGCGTTAGAAGTACGAAAGGTTGATGGGGCGAATACAAGCATGAAGTTTTGTATAGCCTGTTTTGTGGCTTAAATCGAAGCATCGAAGTGAAACATCCAGCGTTGAGTATCTTCAATTCACCTGAGTTGAAACCACTTCAACAAGCAGTGGACGGCAGACTAAAGGAACTACAAGCGTCTCAAAAGCCAGTTACAAAGAGAGCAGATGCAGTTTCGGTTACCGATGAAAGAAAGATGTGGGATACTGGCGTGCTTGGGACTGCCTCCCCGGATAGTATCATCAATACGCTGTTATTCTTGAACGGAAAGTTGTTTGCTCTTAGAGGTGGCAAGGAGCAACGAGAATTGTCGCATGATCAATTCGAATTTGTCGATAAAGCTGATGGAATGGTGATCGTTAAGTACGCAGAAAAGTGTCGAAAACTAATCAAGGTGGCATCAAAAGACGCAAACACGAGTTAAAGCGCGTGGAGCATGTCGAAAACCCGCTGCACGAGGAGTCATTTACTTTCGTCTATAATTTCTACCTTTCCATGTGGTATGTATTGTTGTATATACCCTTTCTTTATGTTTTAGAAAATAATTAATTCTTAATATTTTCTCTTTAGTCCAGAAGAACGGATTGTTTCTGCATTTTACTTAAAACCCAGAGTAAATTGGAGATATGGCTCAACAGTTTGGTTTGTGAACAGACAAATTGGTTGGAATAGATTAAGCAAACGGTTTAAAGAGATGTGTCACGACGCTGGATTAAAGGGGAATTACAGCAATCATTCTGGTCGAGTAACTGCAGTTACACGTTTATACGACGCTGGTATTGGAGAAAAGGCTATCATGAGACGAAGTGGACATCGATCAATTGAAGGTGTGAGAACCTATCATAGAGAAGATGTGAACGCGAATGTGGCCGTGTCTAATGCTCTTTCTTGTGCAACTAAGTCATCTGCCTCTGATAGTGCTACATATGTTGATGTGGAGGATGCAACTCTTGTTGCTGCTTGTGTGGACTATGAGAAAAGCTGCATTTCAAATCTAGATATAAGTGGCATTCTGCAGAGCGCTACTGTTAACGGAGGCGTACATATTCATATTACTACACGTAAATGAGTTTTGAATTTGAATATTACTGAAGTTGGAATGTTATTAATGAGCGTGAAATTTTGTGTGAATAAATCGCCCGCTCAACTATGCTATTATCTGATATAATTAGAATACAAGAGCAGCTACAGTAACTAGCATATATACCAAATATTAGTACAAGCCAATTAGCTGCACTTTTAATTTTCTTTTAAAATAACTTTTGCATAAAGATTTGAAAGTCTCGTCAATGGTGTTCCAAATTTTTGGACCGGAAAATTTGTACTAGTTTCAGTACGTTCATTAGATGTAAAAGAAAATGTATAATTATGTTATCAAACTAAAACTATTAGTGTTATTGTTTAAAAACAGATTAAGAAAAAATAAACACAACAAATATCAACAACAAAACATATAAAATACAAAACCTGTGCCGCCTGAAAATCGTAAAAAAGACTGAAACAGAATAACATAGCTTGATATTTGCCCAAGCCTTGCTGTCAATTCACATGAATTTTTCGAGGCAAAATTGCAAAATTAGAAGTTCAAATGACTGTTCACAACGTTTGTGTAAATGGAAAAACAAACAATTACTCATAAAAGTATTAGTATATTATATTATTATATGGCACAAGCTACTTCCGGTGAAATTGCGTGCTCTGATTGGCTGAGACACGTCACGTGCCGGTCCGTTATTTCCCGTAATCGACCGGTCCGGATTACGGATTTTGTCAACCATTTTGTTTACAAAGGAGCGAACAACGATAGGAAACTTTGAAAAGCAGCAAAAATTGAACGAATTTAGTAAATTAAGCACTAAATCATGTACGAGTCGGACGATGAACAATCTAAATGAGAGTCTTACTATCATGAAAGCAATAGAAGAACAAGAACAAGATTGAAAATGACGATTCTGTCACTCAAAACGTATGTAAAGTATGTTGTTTAAAAAACCATGCCATATAATAAACCTCTTATTAACCTCGACCGCTTGGTCATTACGGGAAAATATCAGACCTCGGTCTTTTATGTACGAACCTCGCCCTACGGGCTCGGTCCGTACTGTCAAGACCTCGGTCTGATATTTTCCCGTAATGACCGCGCTCTCGGTTAATAAGAAGTTACTATTAATATTACTATCAGCAGAAATGCTTCTTATAGTATATCCTCACAATTGACAGAAAGAATTTTAACAAAAAATATATTGCTGTCACAAAAATACACTATAATAACTGACCTTCATGCTTATTTGCCACTTCCTCCAAACCTTCTGCCGTTAACATTTTGATGAGTTCACTAAAATTCGGCCTTTCGCTATGACGTTGTGGACGATTTTCGAAAGGATACTTCTTCATGGTCTCAGCACAAAAAGAAAGAGCCTACGAAGTCCCTGGTGTTTTATGGGACATTGGCCTCACCTGTACCTCATATTAAAAACATTGTTTAAAAATCAGGTTTTATTGGAGAAGTATACAATAGTCTAAGTCTTAATTCGGATATATCAGTTAAGCTGTAAAATATTTAAAGTCTTTAATATAAAAGCAAAAAAATGATTTATGGTCTTGGTACATGTTTTATAATTGTATTGTTTCGTTTCCCGCCTTTTCAATAAAAGCGTTGTTTCCTTTATACACTCTCACACTAACTGTAAAATGACACGAATAGTGTTCCATAAGTCAATATGAAACTGAAAATGATTGGCAGGATTGCCAACACACGTTAAAATATCACAAGTCAGAGTCATATTAAAGTGTTAAAAATGTCTCCCTTTTTACACGCATAGTGTGTTACAAAATGTCTGACTTTTTACACGTCAGTGTGTTTTTAACTGATTTGCAACACGCTTTGTGTGTAGCAAGCCGTGTTGCGTGCGTGTTGTAACGCATGTTATGTTATAACAACACGTTAGTGTGTTCTGGCTACGTGTTGTTACAACACGGCGCAACACGTCTAACATATCACAACACGCTCACGTGTGTTTAGAACACGTGTATGTGTATTAAGAACACGCTTACAACACGCTAAGTTTTCTAGTGTAGTTGTTCTGGAAGACACGACTACGAACATTACGGGTTTTATAGCCGTCAATGTGAATAGAGTTGTTCGCGATAACACGACTACAGTCTACGGTTTTATCGTAGAACGAGGCAACACTATAAATATTATATCACAGTCTACAGAGTAAAGTTGTTCGCGAAGACACGACTACGCCGCGTGTACCACGTACGCCACATTATCGCCGTCAATGTGAATAGAGTTGTTCGGCAACAATATATATATTGATATCACAGTCAATGTGAATAAAGTTGTTTGCGAAGAGAGCGACTACGGTTTTACCGTAGAACGAGGCAACGATATATTATATCACAGTGAATAGTAAAGTTCTTCGCGAAGACACGACTATACGCCACGGGGTTTTATCGCCGCCAATGTGAATAGCGTTGTAGTTCGCGAAAACACGACTACAGTCTACGGGGTTTTATCGTAGAACGAGGTAACACTAACATATTATATCACAGTCAACAGTAAAGTTGTTCGTGAATAGAGTGAATAGTGAATAGAGTTGTTCGCGAAAACACGACTACGGGGTTATCGTAGAACGAGGCACGGAGGCGACATTAACATAATATTATATCACAGTGAATATTAAAGTTGGTCGCGAAGACACGACTACGGGGAATTATCGCCGTCAATGTGAATAGAGTTGTTCGGCAACAATATATTGATATCACAGTCAATGTGAATAACGTTGTTCGCGAAGACACGACTACGTCTCCGGGGTTTTACCAAGCAACGCATATGAATACTAAAATTATTATTATGTTATTGAAACAGGATCATGAATAATTTTTCTGAGGATATGAGCTTGCTTGACAATCATCCATGTACATGTACTGTATCGTCTGTTTACCCCCGACCTCTCCCTTATTCACTATACAGCAGTGTATATATTAACACTGACAAGTATACAGTAATGCTTGTTTATTGCTACAAAATTGTAGGCCAGGCCCAGGTCATATAAACACAGCAATAGTATGCATGTTTTTTCACCCTAAACTACTGTATATATAGGATAGTATCAAGCATATAGTATTTATAATTTTAATCAAATAATAAACATACTGTACATGCAATTCCAAAATTTGTACTACCACTTACTATTCTGTAGTATTTAATATAAAGAACAAATGGTATATATTTTAAACTGCATGATTTAATTCCAAAATATTAAAATAATATTATTAATAATATTATTATTATTATTATTATTATTATTATTATTATTATTATTATTATTATTATTATTATTATTAATATTATTTTTATTATTTTTTTACTGTCAAAATATTATACATATATATGTTTTGAAAATTGTGAAACATTACACATCTTCAATTTTTTCCAAATCTCCTGTTAAGTATTTCAAAATGTGTCTATTAGATTTCGGAACTTGGAGCAAATACACAATACAGTGTACACTTATTTAACTTACATTAAAATTAGCGAGTTAAGTCAAAAAGTTAAACGATAAAGTGAAGCACTGAACTAAAGGTAATGGCTATTCGTACGGTAGTCGTACGGTAGCCGTACGACGCTATAGTCTCTTAGAATTCAACGAAATACGGGTAAATATCACCAAAATCCAAATCCTAACCAAATTGCTAACCCTAACCAAAAAAACTATGCAGAAAAGGCAAATTAATTGCTCAACACAGACCGGTGAGTCGGTGACAATGTACATATTATTATTAGTCATGTTTGAGAATACTAATTTATTTACCTTTTACTTGTGCCTGTCTTCGATTATCTTGTCCTTCAACACTACAGTTTCGGCCTGAAATCAGCTGATATGCATATATCGAGAGTGTTCTACTATACCGAGAGTGTTCTACTACCGAAAGTAATAACTCGCTCTTCACCGTTTTGGACTTGGTACAGGTAGTCCGGGTAGGCCAAAATCGGCGGTGAACATAGCTTTTCAATTAGGCTTTCAAATGTCTGACACTCTGTAGTCCATTCAAAGGGTACCCTGTTCTTTCGCTTCGTGCCTTTGCCGTGACTATAGCCACTAGTCGATGAAGCGGTCTGGCAATGTTCGAAAATCCTTCCACGAATGTACGGTAGTAACCAGCGAACCCCAAAAAGGTTTGGAGTTCACGTTCATCCTTTGGGGGGTTGTGGAGCCATTCCTTAAGCGATGCAACTTTATCTGGATCTGGTTCTACACCCTTAGCAGATACGACGTGTCCCAAGTACGACAGTTCTGTTCTGTCTGAAATAGTCTACACTTGGACGGTTTCAGCTTCAGTCCATAATTGCCCAGTCGTTGTAGCACTCGTTTTAATCTGTCTAGCATTTCTCGGAAGGTACGACCAAATAATTGGTAAACCAAACAATTTGTTAGATTCAGACCCGAAAGACATCGTTCCATTAATTTTTGTAAGGTCGCCAGTGCGTTGGTCAACTCAAGCGGCATTCGGTTGAATTCGAGTTCGAGCCGAGTTCGAGTTTTCGGCCGGGGGATTAGGGTTAGGAAGACACTGAATACGGGGGTTAGGATTAGGAAGACACTTAAGGCGGGGGCTTAGGGTTAGGATTGGTGTTGTGTTGGGGATAGCTTCTATTTTGACGATTATCATCAAAATAACGGTGTTCTAGTAATGTCTGAAGCCGTTGGGTCGACAGTTTTTTGTTTACCCAGTAACTCTGAGTCAACTGGAGGTTAATAACTCGAAATTAACTCGAACCATTTTATTAAAGCATTAAAAGTTACGAGCTTATGCAATGAGTCTTTTTTCTTCATTTATCAAAAGTAAGTCCATTTTTTGTGATAAGTATAGGAAATGGTTGTTTATCCTCATATCCGAATACCTTTATGTTTATATCATTTTGCGTCTCAATGTTTTTGTTATAATGTTTGAGTGAACTGGGAAATCGACACCTCATACTTCAAATTGCCTTTTGTATTCCTTGTACTTGTTATTATTTATGTATATTAACTGGGAATTTATGAGCTAGACAACATTCGTTATCTTAAACCATACATTCGTTATAGATAAATAGACTGGTTTTATTAAGTCGCTTCGCAGTTCGAAAACTGAATTGCGCAACTTTACAAAATATACATGATTTTTTTTTTTTTTTAAATATCTTAGCTAAATTGAAATATACAATAATAAAGTACAAAATCTTAAAATTTCTTAAATATTGTAACATTTAAAAACTTTATCTAAGTATACTTTGTCTCAGAACTACACTTGTTAATAAAAGTTTCTTTGTAAGACGCTCGTGATGGTCCTTAATGGAGGGAACTTCAGCAATACTTAAAGCGTCAGCGTAGGAAACACCAGGAAAAATGCACGAGAGAGCTCTCTTTTGAACTCTCTCAAGATCTACTTGTAGTACTTAGGTAACGCGTGATGAAAAACGGGGCATGCGTAATCCAAAGTTGATCTAATACACGCACTGTAATAGGCTATGAGGTCTTCTGACGGAACTTGTGCTCGTTTAAGTTGAACAAGGAAGTACATTTTTCGAAAAGCTTTCTTTACAAGATCCTCTATGTGATCGTTCCAAGTTAGGTTGGCACTAATTTTAACTCCAAGGAGTTTTGTACTCTGAACTGGTTCGATTAGATCTCCGTCTATACTTATCTTAGGGAAATGTGGACGTTGCTTACTGAAACTGATAATGAGTTCCTTTGTCTTTTCACAATTTAACTGGAAAAGATTTTTCTGTGACCAATCGAGCATTCTATCCACTGCTAACTGAGCTTTAGATTGCTGACCTTTCTGTATGGTTTCAGAAACCGTTGTATCGTCAACGTATATCCACATGTTGAAAATATTAGGCACTGACAAATCGTTTATCATCAGGAGGAAAAGCCACGGACCCAATTTGGTGCCCTGGGGTACTCCAGAAGGAACTTTACCCCACTCCGACAGACAGTCTTTACCAAGTTTGACCCTCTGATATCTATCGGATAGGAAGTCAATTATCCAATTGGTAATACTATTGGGGACATTGACCTGTTTTAATTTTGCCACTAAGGTACTATGATCTATAAGGTCAAAGGCCTTGCGGTAGTCGAAAAGAAAAACCCGTACTGCCGCTCCGTTACCATCTGTAGCTCCGAGCCATTTGTGCACCATACTAATGAGAGCCATTACGGTGGAAGAGCCAGATATAGTGCCAAACTGATTGGGATTGACCATTTTCTCCAATGCCGGTTTGATGTAATCAAGAACTATAAATTCCTCAGCTATTTTGGAGAGTACAGGGGTGAAAGAAATGGGCCGGAGCTCTTTCTTTGGGTCTGAAACTTTCTTTACCTTTGGAAGAGGGGTTATATCAGCAATCTTCCACGCGGAGGGTAACTTTTGTTCCTTGTATGAACTATTTACGATGTCTCGTACTGGTTCAACAAGAATTTCAGCATACTCCTTTAACACCCAGTTACACATACCGTCCGGACCGGGGGCTTTATGTTTGTTTAGAGATATTAAGTTGTTATACACCCTGTATGATGGTATTTCAAGAAACTCTGGGATTTCTTCCAAAGGCAAGTAGAGAGTCGAAGAAACACCATCAATGGGTTCGTAGGATTGTAACGGTTCGAGTAAAGCGTCATTGATGGCATTCGCGATCTCAAGGGGGGACATATCAGTGTACTGAGGTACATTGAGGGAAGCAAACAGAGTTGAGTTTTTCTTCTTGGACCCACTGAGCTTACTTATTTCTTTCCACCACTGGCGTGGATTTACTCCTTTAAGATCCTGCACCTTGGAAGCGTAATACTTTGCTTTACAACGTTTCCTTTCTTTATTGACGGTCCTTCGGTAAAATTTGTAGGCCACACCGTGTTTGTTGGAATGAAAGGCGTCCTGGCGCTTACGTATTAAATCTTTCAGTTTTACAGACATCCAGGGAGCATCTTTAGGGTAGACCTTGATTGACTTTTCGGGCATGATGTTACTAATGCCGATTTCTACCAACTCATTAAAAATTTGGAGTTTTCCCTCACAGGTGGTATGGTCGGTGACGCATGACCAGTCGATGTTACTGAAATAACGGCCGAGACTCGACTTCTTGCTATCTCTAATATCCCTGATGGTGATGGATTTCCTGCTATGTTGATTAGGTACTCTTTCCCTGGGTTTTGTTATGATTGTACTATGATCTGATAAACCAAAGGGAGGAAAACTTTCTGGTGTTGAGAAATGTTCTTCCATATTTGTTAAGAACAAGTCGAGCGTAGCTTGTCCTCTTGTTGGAAATTTTACAAGCTGTTTTAACTTAAAATGATTTTGCAGAAGGCTAGTGTTCAGACGGTTGAAATCACCAGTGAGGATTATTCCACAATTGGGGAACATGGATTCTGCTGTTGATAAACTGTCAAACAAATGGTTGATTAAATTATCGCTATTTGATTCGGCTGGACTGGACCGACCCGGGTAATAGACGACGGCCAAAAGTACGCATGAAAAACCACGAGGAGATCTTGAAAGGTTTAGTTTGAGCCAAACTATTTCGTGGTCTTCACAACATTGTAAATTCACAGGAAGTTCGTACTTAATGTGTTCCTTTATATATACACAAACGCCTCCGTGAGCGTGGGAAGAGCGGTCTTTCCGCTCAATGTTGTAGCCCTCGATGTTTACCACCGTGTCATTTATGTGATCTTTAGCCAGGTCTCAGCTATGCAACCGATTTGGACGTCTTGCCGTAGAAGTAGTTCTTGAACTTCGCTCAGCTTAGGAACCAGGGACATGGTGTTCGCAAGCATTATGCTAGGCACATAATGGTTGATAGTTTCATTTTGAAAAAACCTTTTCGCTGTAGGAATAGTAATTAGATTTTTAAAATTTGCTCCTCGCGTTTTATTCGAATTTGCATATAGATGTCGTGGCGAATTAATTACAGAAATGTTAAACTTTTTCTTCGCTTCTTCTGCTCTTGTTTTAAAACCAGCTCTTCTGCCTCTATAGCGGCGACCTATAGAGGTATTATATATATTAAACCCTTACCACTATAAAATAGTTCAACAGGTAGTTGGATATATGATGACATCTTCAATGGTTCGTATTATGACCTTCTACTCTGTACACCCAGCCTGTGGAAACCTGTGCACTTCCATCATTTCAATTAGCCAGTTATGGTCTACAGAATCGTAGGTTTCTTGACATACATCCAAGCCATGCTTAGATTACGTTTACCTTTCTTGCAGTCTCGAGTCACAGTTCTATCAATCCACAGGTTGTTCATTGTTCCATTGCAACATGCTTTTGCCCCTCTCTGTTGTCTTTCCTTAAGTCGTATTCGTGCAGGTGCAGATCCATGAGTCCAGGTAGACAAGATGTAAACCATTTATATTCAGTGTTCAGGCAAGTGATTGGTCTATGATTATCACTAGCAAATCCACTTTGTTTGGGAATGAATGTTGTTTTTTCCCTCTGTAAACCACATAGGGTAACCACGGTGGTCTTCGAAATCGCTTGAAAACGTTTGGCTACACCTTCATTTAAAGAGTGCGAGTGGTTCCACCAATAATTTACCAGCTTATCTGGGCCCGGCGCACTCCAATTTATTTCCTTTGTAACCACTTGGACAGCCTGGTTCGTGTCCAAGACCCAATCTTCATCGGGAGGGGGTTGTACACGTTTGTGAATGGCGATCTATAACTTCACCAAACCAGCTTGAAGACTTGTTTCCAGTGCCTTTCTCTTCCCAAAGCTTTCTCCAAAATGTACTTGCCTCGTCAATGTTCTCAAACTTCTCCCGATCTCCATTTTGACTGATATTATTCGTGTACTTTGGTCGATCGATATCTTTATCTTTACTCGACAGCTCCTCCATGTTGGCATAAACACCCGGCGGGTCTGTCTTGAATTAGCTGTTGATACCTTTCTTCAGCTTTCTGAGGATCGATTTATTCTTTTCCATGTAATTAATGAAGCCAGGAATAGAGATGTTGCATTCTTCTTGCAAGATAGCCCTGTTCTTTCTCCCTTTCCTTGTGATCTTTCTGTTCTCCTCCAATCTCTCAACTTCAGCCTTAGCGATCGAAATTGTCTTCCTGATTTCACCCGCTTTCTCCATGTAGACTCTTTTCCATTTCTGCTTATTCTTATTCCTATTCTGCGCGTTGTTTATTTGCGAAGACCTGGATTTTTTCCATCCCTTGAACAGGAGAAAAGCGACCAGAACAGAATAAAGAGTGCAGTTAGCCAACCATAAATAACTGAAAGGGTTTCCGTTGGGGATACCACGTTTCGTTGCATTAACTCCGTTATTACTCTATTGATATTTTGTAGATCACCACTAACACGGTCTCTCTTTTATCCTGGTGTTAATTTCACGAGCCGTAAAATCACCCTAACGCACGTTAACATGAAGCGATTAATTGAGTTGATGCCTCTAATATATTGCTTTCTTCTTGGTTGAGATTGTTCTGTAATTTCTGTGCTCATCTTGTATGCACACCAAATACAAATTCGACTCAGTTTCTTGCACATTTGCATTTTGAGAAGTTGTAAAATCGTTGCTTAATATATTGTTAATTATATTATCAGATGAAAAGTCTCGGAACTAATATATATTGCTATGGTAACGATAAAGTTGACGATAGTGACCTGTAGTGACCTGTAGACTTGTGTAAAGTTTCAAACAATTTTGCTCAATATTTTTGAAGATATGCTTCATTTTCTGATTCATCATAATGGTGGGTACAACTAGTGACGTCATAGGTCATATTACACAATCTTGAGTAACTCGAGAACGAGATAAGACATTAAAGAACTATAAACTCCATTTGTTATCGTTTGAGAAGTTCTCTCAAATAAATCAATAAAAAGGTCACATCAATTTTCGTTTCATAAACACTTTGTATAGGCAGGGCTATACGCTTTGTTAACTTGTAAAATATGACCCGAATGTGACTGATATAAAATCGTTTTATTCTAACAAATATAAACAATACATGAACGAATCAGTTACAGACATATACGCATCATTACAAATTATAAGCACATTTACATAATTTACGTCTGGCTATAACAACAAAACAAATTAAATATGTTCAGCTTAAACTCACCGAATGTCGATGTTATAGACTACAAATGGATCGATAAACACATAAAATAGAAATAAATATCCCATCAATATCAAAACGTTTTGTGTTCGCACGAAGCGCGCCCGCCACCCCGCCTCATCCGCTGACCGGAAGTGTTGACGTTGCCTCAACATAGTTCCGTTGAACGGTCTATGCGAAAACGTTCAAATAAAATTATATATACAGTATATATATATATATATATATATATAGTCAAAGAAATCCGTCCGATTACGTAGCTTCTTCTAACAAGCATAACTTGGAAATTGGCCTCACTAAAGTCGACGTCTTTGTCTTTACTTCTACCGTGCACACCAAACCATCCGCTCCATAGAACACCTTAGTCACGCGCGTCCAAGATACCAATGTTCCCCTTGGCTGTGTTGTATCCTCCAAGAGTACTAGGTGGTTCACTCTTAGGTTTCGTTTCTTCATCATCCACTTCTTTCTTGCTTGTAACATGGGAAGGTATTCTCGAATCCACCGTGCCCAAAAATATTTGGCCAAGTCTTTTCCCCTGCGCCACTGCTTACGAGAACAAATCTCTGAATCTTCAAATAGAGCAGGGGTACTGCTAGACCTTGACGTTGCTGTAAGAAATGGCTTGGTGTAATCGGTTCGCAGTCGTTTGTGTCTTCACTGCTTGGGCATAGAGGTCGACTGTTGAGAATACCAGCTGCTTCTGCGAACACGTACGCAGCGTTTCGCGTTTAACGAAGGCATTTTGATGCCCAAGAATGGCCTTCATGGTCTTTTGAACGCTTCTGATGAGTCGTTCCCACACTCGTAACATGTGGCTGGCAGTCGGAGGTTGAAAATTCCACTTCTTGAAAGGTTGGGAATGCCATTCTACTCCTCTTTCTTGCAAGGCTTCGGTTATTGCTCTCCGCTCACATTCTTGCATGGCTAATCTCATCTCTTTCTCCCCGCCTGTAAAGTTAGTTCCGTTGTCACTCCATATCTCTTCAGCTGCACCACGGGTAGAAGTGAAACGGCGCAGAGCTTGGATGAAAGTGTCTGTTTCCAGAGAACCAACATCTTCAATATGAATTGCTCTTGTGGCGAAGCAAACGAAGATACACCAATATACCATCTCGGAGCCACGACCACGTTTGACATAGAACGGACCAAAAAAGTCCGAACCAGTGAACGTAAAGGGAGGCTCATATGGTAGTAATACCCCCCATATTGCGGCGGAAGTAATTAGTATGCAAACGGTATATCGCCTAGATTCATTAGTATTCACTTTATAGCGGCGCGTTACGTCAGCAAGCCTTAAAGTGCATATAAACCCAAATTCGTTTTATTCTCATTAAATTTGTCACGTCACCAGGATTCGAATGATATATATTACATCTTGTTTGAAGAAAAACTCATTTTGTTAGCGCTTGCCAAACATGCCAAAAAATACGAATTTTTATTGTTTCAAAAATCATGACCGGTAGTACGGGATCTGGGTACTAGTAGTGTTGTGACGTCTATGTAGTCACGCAGATTTCAGAACCATGTTGAAACATAGTAAACATAGTGTTTTCAATACGTTGTTGCTGGCTATTCCAATACATAATCTAGCGCTGAAAAGTTTGGAATACTTCATAAATTTCTTTTGCTAACGATAAAGCAAAGAAACGAAGAAAACAATGGATGATTTCGTGAAAACTAAGAGAGCAAAGTGGGAACCCACAAAGGAGTCGCGTATTTGTTCCATATAATTTTTGCGTCAGATGATTTTCGATTTTATAAGGCCTTGCCTGGACATGAACTAGGAATTGCTGTTGTTCCAACAATCCATAGAAACGATCGAGGAGAAGCCGATGTCGAAAAGCCGAAAAGGAGACGCCGCCAGTTAGGAGATAAATATTATGCGCCAGCGCCGATACATTTTATGCCTTTTATATGTACTGTGTATCATCTTTCCTGCGTGGGACTAGAAGCTTTTCGCGACGCTGTAATAAGAAACATTTAATTATTTTAGAGAACAAAAATAATGTTAGAGTCACAAGCGATCGATGAGGTTGATGAGACATAGCTTTCGGATGTTGAAAGTAGTTTTATAGTAACCAAAGCCGGCGAAGCGCAAACGACGCCTGTCTCGAGGCCTGTCAGATTCGGCTGAAAGCCTGTAACAACATATCTTCGTCGTCGTCTCGTCTGTCGCTTCGCTCATTATTTCCACTTGATAATCGTATTCCGTGTTAAAATATGAACTATTAGACAAATAATAACTCTCTGTCTGGTTTAGAATGGTGTAACGCTGTCCAACAGCGTCACAAGAGTGAATATTTATGGTAAGGACCATGCCTTTTGAAACAACCCGTGGAGATAGATTTCACTTTGCAGCGGAGTCTTGAGTAGATGCGCACATACCATCATTTACAGAGTCACAAGCGGTCGACGAGGTTCAGCCTTAGCTTTCGGATGTTAAAAGTGGTTTTTATATCGAAGCCGGCGAAGCGCAAACGACGCTTGTCTGATTCGGCTGGATAACATATGCCTCATATAAATCATTAAATGGCTGCAACATACTGTCGACGCGCGCCACATCTTCGACGACATTATTCTCATCTTCTGTCGCTTCTCCCACTATTTCCACTTCACAATCGTATTCTGCGTTAAAATATGAAGAATAACTTACTGAATTTGAATTTTACATCGGCAATACGCTTCGACAAGAACAACGTTTCTTCACGTTTTTACTATGAAAACCATAGTAATTATCGGCCGGAAGTAAAACGAGTGACTATAGACGTCACAAACAACTCTCGACCCAGACTCCGTACTACCGGTCATGAAATCAAAATATCCAACTTTGGGAGCTTGTAGAATCTTTGATTTTCATTTTTACTCGATTTGAGCCAGAAACGAATTTGGGTTTATATGCACTTTAACCCTAATTATTTGTTCAGATTACGTCATTAAACATTCAGGATCCCTAACCCTAGCTCGTGTACCAGTAGGACCTGTCATTCTCCTTTTAAATCCCCAACCGATTCCATTACGTCATATTGGCATGATGTTTATTCCCGATTAGCCGCCGACTCCTTCCGATGATGGTATTATATCATCAAAAGGTAGCTCCTATTTATTTTAATAATATAAGAAACGCCTTTGTAATTAAATTATACACTTTGACTCCCTACGGCAATGTGAATGTGGGACAATGGGCAGCCCGAGAGCAGCGCATGCGCCATGGATATGATATGGGATGAACTAAAGAGAGTAATGAAGAAGCATCTCAAACCTTCAAAATAACTGGTGTCACGATCAACAGAGATTTATACGATGGTCCAAAATTGCTTATCTAGATGCAATCGAAATAAAAGTTTAACACGGTTCGCTATATATCATATATCGTGACTATGCTCTCGGCAACGGCTTCCGTAGCTCAGTGGTCAGAGCACTGCATTAGCATCGCAGGGTCGCGGGTTCAATTCCAGCCGGAAGGCCTCTAAGTTGAATTTGTCACAACTGGTCCCGGTTTGGTCTTATATATATATATATATATATATATATATATATATATATATATATATATATATATATATATATATATATATATATATATATATATATATTATATATATATGGTAAATACTAAAATTGCAGCCAGGATTGTACATATTAAAAATATTTATTAAGTTGACTCTGACTAACTAAAAACGTATGACAACGTTCAAAATGTTCTTAAAGACGTTTCGATCAAAAAGCTTCGATCTTCGTCGGTTAAAAAAGTAAAAAAGCAATTACAGCTTATTATATACAGTAGGTTAAAAATTATGTAAATCAGTAAAAACTACGAGAGGGATTTATAAATCTCAGGAATGTCAATGTGATCATTTCCAGCATTGGAATTTCTTTGGGAATGCCACGCTTCAAGGAACAGTCTTTTATGATAATTTGTAGCTTTGTCAATAATCTTAGTGTTTTCAAAATCCATATTGTGGTTTTGTTCACTAGTATGCTGGGCTATTTTCGAGTTTTTGTCATGTTTTTATACTGCTCTTGTGTGTTCTTTAACTCGGGTTCTCAAAGCTCTGTCCGTTTGTCCAATATAAACGAAGTTACAATCTTGGCAATCGATTCGAGAGGAAACCATCAATATTCTCAAACATAAGGAACATCTAACGTATAATCACGCGCTAAAAAGAACTGGTATTTTACCTAGCAGTCTCCGTTTCAATCCACCCATCAAATGTAGTGAGGGATTCAAGATTGTTGCGAAAACTGGCTGGAGCTTCATGACATTACGTATACAACATGGTCACCAAAGAATTTTAGAACTAGAAGAACAACGCTCGGACTGTCTGAAACAGTTATCCACCGCCTTAACACAGGAACACTTGGACATGCTACATAAGGTAGGAGCACAATTCTCAAAAAGCGAACGATAAAGTCAAAACTAGACATATACGTAAATTAACGGAGATAGGTGCTTTCGATAACGACAAAGATTATGTAAACAAAGATCGATGGGTATTGAATTTATCCAACCGCCCACTCAATACCCATGAAACTTTAACCCTACGTAATGGATTAAATTTCGCTACCACTCCAAAATCTATTGCTACATCGAGTATTGTGGCCAGCATTGAAACAGGCATCTACGATCTTCCCGATAGCACCAAAGCATCCATACGTGCATCAGTTGTTAGTATCTTAAAGTATGCCAAACCACCGACAACATCAAACATTACCAAACAACAAAACTCTGCCTTACGAAATCTCAAACAAGACAGTTCGATCAACATTATTCCAGCTGATAAAGGAAAAGCCGTAGTGATTATGAATACTGAGGACTACAACAAGATGATACAACATATTTGAAAATAACAGACAAACGCAGAAATCCCACCTCGAAAGTTGAAAAAGATCTCAACAAATTGCTGCAAGAAATTAAATCGCAACCCTCAAGACATGATCGTGATAAAAAGCAAATACAGGAAAGACTATATTACCATTTGCGTAGTACCGATAGCTCAACAGCAACATTCTATGGCCTACCCAAAATTCATAAACCCGACGTCCCACTACGACCTATAACTAGCTGTATCAACTTCCCCACATACAATATTTCAAAACACCTGGTTTCTATTATATCTCCTCTTCTCAATGAGAAATATTCCGTGAAAAATAGCGCTGAATTTTCTCAAAAAATAAAAGATTTGCAAATGTCAGAGGTGAAACTATGGTATCATTCGAAGTTGTTTCACTATTCACATCTATTCCAGTTGAACTTGAATTGCGTTACAAATTGTCCAACAGAGACTTCAACAAGATAAGAAATTGAAAGACCGTACCAACATTTCCATCACAAATCTCCTGAAGTTATTAGAGTTTATACTCAATAACAGCTTTTTCAGCGATGACAAGCAATACTATCAGCAAATTTTTGGCTGTGCTTGGGTTCTCCCATAAGTGCAACATTGGCTAATCTAGTTATGGGTTCGTCGAAGACAAAGCAATTTCTACAGCTCCCCCTCGATGGTGGTTCAGATATGTGGACGATAGCCATACATGTCTACGAAAGGCGTATATACAAGAATTTCGTAGCCACATCAATTCCATCAATTCCAACATACAGTTTACCATTGAGATAGAGCAAAAGAATCAACTCGCCTTCCTAGATTCGATAACAACAAGAAAAAACGGACGCTTACAAGTTAACGTATATCGGAAACCTACCCACGGATAAATATTTAGATTACAATTCTCATCATCCTATCAACCACAAACAATCCGTTGTGAACTCACTTCTCGACAGAGCTGAAACATCCCTTCGTCTAAGGCTGGTAAAAAAAGAGAGAGGAAACATGCAATAAAGGTGTTGAAGGACAACGGCTACCTCCCAAGTTTATTAAGAAATGTGACGCTAAAAGGAAAACCCCGCACCCTTCCACTAACAACAACACAAATTCCAATGAACAATGCACTAGTCTTGTCGTATTACCATATGTCAAAGGCGTCTCAGAAAAGATCTCAAGGGTTTTGCGACGCGAAAAATGTTAAAGAAGGCGACAAACCGTTGAATATTTTGAGCCAACGTTTTCCAAAACCTAAAGATAAACTCGATAAAGGTGATACAAGGAGTGTAGTGTATAGAATCGATTGCCAAGATTGTAACTTCGTTTATATTGGACAAACGGACAGGGCTTTGAGAACCCGAGTTAAAGAACACACAAGAGCAGTACAAAAACATGACAAAAACTCGAATAGCCCAGCATACTAGTGAACAAAACCACAATATGGATTTTGAAAACACTAAGATTGTTGACAAAGCGACAAATTATCATAAAAGACTGTTCCTTGAAGCGTGGTATTCCCAAAGAAATTCCAATGCTGGAAATGTCACATTGACATTCCTGAGATTTATAAATCCCTCTCGTAGTTTTTACTGATTTACATAATTTTTAATCTACTGTATATAATAAGCTGTAATTGCTTTTTTACTTTTTTAACCGACGAAGATCGAAGCTTTTTGATCGAAACGTCTTTAAGAACATTTTGAACGTTATCATACGTTTTTAGTTAGTCAGAGTCAACTTAATAAATATTTTATATATATATATATATATATATATATATATATATTATATATATATATATATATATATATATATATATATATATATTATATATATATATATATATATATATATATATATATATATATATATATATATAAATTGATCAAGATAACTTTTAAAAACTTTAATCCACGTTTCGGGGCTCTGCCCCTTTGTCAAGATACACGAGTTTACAGAGAGTTCGAGCATTATATAACATAAAAAAGCTAATTACAAAGTCAAATCAAGTAAAATCCCTAATATTCAGTCCCCTAGGGACAAATGAATTAAGTTTATAAGCCCAGTAAGCTTCTCTTCTGGTTGGTTCCCTAACATCCGTTTTGTCAATTATTATCACTGTCATATCATTAACTCCTTCGTGTCCATCGCTAAAGAAATGCGAGTATAAATGTTCCCCAGGAATTCTCCTCTGACCTTTACCATACCTCGTTGCACTACTTTTATGGTTATTAAATCGCTGCATGAATGACGTTATTGTACTTCCTACATATACTTTACAGCATTTTTTACAAATAATTAGATAAATAACTCCTTTAGAATTACAATCAAATGTAAAGTTGATGACAAAAGAACGATCTTCGCCGTCAAACGTACATCCTTCTTTCACAAATTTACATATTTGACACCGTGATTTACCACATTTTTTCATACCCTTATCCAAATTATTCTCTCGCTTAACTTTAGATCTTACCATAGCATCTTTTAAATTTCTCGGTCTTCTAAAAGCCACCATCGGCTTCTCCCCGAAGATCTTTCTCATGCTCTCCGATGCATGCAAAACAGGCCAAGTCGAATCTATAACTTTACTTAACCCCGACAACGCTGGATGAAAATTTATCACCAACGGCATTCTATCATTACTGCTGGATTTCTTATTTCTAGTATTCTGACAAAGAAGGCTTTCACGACTTTTAGTTCTTGCTTTCGAAATCTGAGATTCAACAACCTTAGATTTAAAACCCTTCTTAATAAAATGACCATGAAGCTCTTTTAACCTTTCTTCAAAAATCTCATCTGAATCACAAATTCGTCGTATTCTTAAAGCCTGACCATATGGAATGCCCTGTTCCACATGCCTCGGATGACACGACCTATTATCTAAATACTGATGGGTATCCGTAGGTTTGGAATATACATCAGTAGATATCTTATTATCCCTAAGTTTAATCATAACATCCAAATAGGAAATATTTTCATACGACCATTCCATGTATATTTTATCGTATCATGATATGAATTTACATAATTTAAAAATTCCAAAAGGGTTTCATTACCATGTAACCAAATTAAAAAGATGTCACCAGGAAACGCAACCATATCCAAGGATTCAAGTGATATTCCCGGAGCATCTTCCGCTCTAACTTGGACATAAACAAATTTGCAAATGATTGAGCAAACTTGGTTCGTATTGCGGTTCCTAACTTCTGCCGGTAAAGTTTGTTGTCAAATTCGAAAAAATTATTTTCCAAAATTAATTTGGCTAATTCCACTAAATGTTTAGCTGAAACACGGCAAAATTAGTATCGACTTTTTCAAATTCCTCAATTATTTCTTCCATATTCCTAAGACCTTCTTCATGAGGAATATGGGGATATAGATATTCCAACACTCGAAATTTTCCTTCACCATAAATCCTTAGAACCTGTAACTATATATCTGTTTGGCTTATGTGGCTGACCAGTTGATTAATGTTGTCAGGCATTTTGTTAGGTTGCTGAGACGGAACATTTGAATAACTTTGACTAAGAGCACCGCATTTACGTTCAAATACCCTTTAGATTTTCGACAGATCTACGAATATATGAACCAACAGAGATTTATACGATTGCCAGCTCGTTGAAAAACCGGTTAGATATTCGATAGATCTACGCAAATATGAACCCGCTTTACGAAGGTTATGGAGGCGAGCATATTTTAAAAATCGAACGAATCATAACGGCTTTTACGAATGTACCGGACTTTACGGCTTTACGAAGTTCATCAGGCCTCTAGTGTATAAAGTAGCGATTCCTTAGATAATCAAACCACTCGAGAAGCCGTACGATGAACGAATTCAAACGTATTGATTTGCCAAAGCGAAATCAAACTTTACTATGCATTTATAGACGTTGGTGTATATTATAATAGCTATTAGATTATTCAAGAGATTGACTTGTCAAACGAAGTGAAGTCTGAATGCACACGTACAAAGAAGAAACACTTTGGGAAACAGTGCGAAGAACTGTTCAAGATCTCAAACATATTGAATTGGAAAAAATATAAATTTAAACGGCATACGTTTACAGCGTTGCTATGCTAATGCTTGCATGTCTTGGGAATATTTAATTGCTTTGAGGGTACATACTAGGATTTTATGGGTAAACATTAGTCAATATGGGATAATGAGGGATATTTATCATCCCTGACTTCGTATACGTAATTAGCGTTAAGAACGCCTCACATCCCTTGTAGACTCCTAACCCTATTTCACCTTCATAACCCTAAATTTAACTAGAAATACGAATTCGCAATAATCCCCTCGCCACCTTTTCTACTACTACTCCCCACCCCACCGCTAGAGTCTCTTTTCCCCATACATGGTCCCCAGTGCCCAAACCGCGTCTGTCGATAACAAACCTTCTCAAACTCATTAATAATTCATGAGCAAATTATTCAATCAGATCTTCCAAATTGAACCACGTGATGACACTAGAAATGCCAGTAAAGTACTGGGCAAGAAATAATATTTCCAGTCCGGTGCTGCTAAGAACTAATAGGGATTACATTTATCATTAATAATCCACTATAGGGATTACACTTAGGGATTACACTAATTGATTTTGAGAAGTCATTCAAATGCCTCGAAATCGGACTAGACCGGGTTTTCAAGTACTCGGATTTGTTCCAGTCTTCGGCTTCGCCTCGGACTGGAACAAATCCATCGTACTTGAAAACCCGGTCTAGTCCTCTTTCTCGGCCTTTAAATATTACTTAAAAGCCGGTTCGTCGTATGTAGATTTTGAACGCTACCTCGGCCAATATTTACTCGATTTCAATTCTGAAAACAGTTTGGAATTACGGCGTCTACATACGTCGTACGTGTCTCTTATATTACGAGAACGTGTATACCCTTCGTAAAAACGGTTTATGTACTTAGAAATTATTCGACAATCAACAAGCCCGGCCAAACGGCCTCGTCGCACGTTAGTGCAGAAGAGCTATTGCTATACCCTCGGCGTCCGCGTCCGTGTCTGCGCGCCAAATGATAAGTTCAGCGTTAAGATAAGGTCAATATTATGAAATGATCAGGTCAATATTATGAAATGATAAGGCCAGCGTTAAGATGATCAATTTTCAATGTGTTTATCATTAAACCAGACCTATATACCCCACACGATAACAAGCTTTTTCTCGAGCTTTCACTATTTTATAGTGATAACTGATCATGATATGTAAACTCTAAGATGAATTACATATTATTCAAAATTCAGAAAAATATTGTTTTCATAATATGCAGATGATCATAATTTAGCATAGCATGACCAAATGCCATGCCATGGCCAGCCGCCAACTGATAGCTCAGAGACCCAGGAGCGATTATAGAATATCCGTCAACTTTTTAACTTAAATTTACTGACATAAATCAACAATGTGAAATCGTATTTATTAATAACTTTTAGCCAAGTAATTTTAGCTATGTAATTTTAAAGAACGAAGCAATTCTAGTATGACAATTTTCAACAATTTGACACGGTTTAATTACCATTTAATAGTAAGCGTTACTGTATTCTGTTCCTACTGACCTAGAAGCGGCTTCGTTCTTTAAAAAATTCCGTTTATTTTTATCCTGGAGTTCTCCAATTTATGAATTAAACCTATTATAGATAAAATAAACTGGATTTTTAAAGAACGAGCCAGTTCTATACAGTGCTAACTAAAATTTACTCATACAAATTTCTGTGTCCGGTACACGAAGTAAGATCTATCCCTTACTTGATTCTAGAAGACTTAATATTATCGAATACTTCTAGCTCACTTTTTAATTTTCTCTCCCTTCTTTTCATACTGGTGTGTCAGGCACAATTGCTCCCTGATTCTGTTTTACTTCAGTGTTTACGTTTCTAAATATAAATCTTCGCTTGACTTGACAACTTTGCATTTCGATCAACATTTCTAAATCACCCACTGTTCCTTGCATTTGAGGGACTAACTGTTGTGATCAATGGCTTATAGATTTACAACAATTTCACAAGATTTGAATAGGCTATATTTACTTTTATTTGGCATATCACTCATAAATGAATTGTAGTACTGTGTTTACAATATGGAGCAACTGGCAAGCTCGGGCATGTGCGCTCACGAACGCTGCTGTCCCCTTCTGTGCCCGCATACTCATATTGTGTGCTCGCATACTCATATTCTGTGCTCATACTGTACTCGACTTTTCCTTTTGTCTTTTTAAAAAATTAGTTCCACGCGATATTTCACATAACAAAGGAAAATTTTATTTTCCGCCCAGGGAGATTCGACGCTTTTAGCGCTTTTAGCACTAGGCGAATATTTTCGCGCGAAGCGAATTCCTATATTCATATTTTTGATTAGTTCCAGCTGAGAGCTCATCAGTGACATGTATAGGACGTAATTGGACAACCTTACATGTAGTTGGGACAAAGAGTGTTCATTTGACTATTCTTGACAATAAGGGAATGCAAATGTCTATTGTGGTTTTAGACTGATGTTATGTATTAAAATAAGTTTTATCCCGACGCAGAACACGTCATTTTGACGCGCAGTGGACATTACGAACTGGCTTATTAGATAAATTTACCCAAGAGTATTGCATAATATGTGGTGATTTCAAGATTGACTACAGGCTATCAGACGAAGGTCAGAAACAGCGAATAGTTAAAATATTTGGTTCCTCATATCAGCAAAAGTTGCATCTACCTTCCTACAACCGATAATGGATCACTTCTAGATCATCTGTACACCAATATTGAAGACGAATACGCGTTACAAGTGGAATATATATGAATAATATTTTTCAGACCACAAACCGGTGTGGTGTGCCTTAAAATAGATGAGACATGTATATACATATAATACATACATCATAATGTTCGCTTCATAATATGTCTTACACACAGGTTAAAAGTTAAAAAGTTTAAAAACTACCAAACTTAATTTTCGACTACAATGTCATCTTCAGGGTACAAGTTAACCATTAGCTAACCTTCGCGACTGCTCAGTGAATAATCAAACTAAACCTTAAAGGGAAATGGCAATAAAAATTAAGTTTATCTTATTTGAAAGAACATTTAAAATGATATATCAAGACCTTTTACAGATTTTCCATATCGTTCTTGGTTCTGTAAATATTTCACTTCTTTTTAACAAAGAACATTGAACATTCCGCCATCTTGGATATTCATAACCATCCTTGGATATGCGTGACGTCACAACCAGGGTAGAAATATTTTTTATATCAGCAATTATCGAGTCATTATAGATGATAAATGAATGAATGAATGAATGAATGCAATATTTAATCAGAGATGCCCAATTCAGCCGTAGTTGGTTTAAACGGGGCTCTGGTAAAGTCAAATTACAATACAGACTATAGACAAAACAATGAACAATACATAGATGACATACATATACCAAATAGTTCATACTAATTATTCAAGAAATGTATCTTTAGTTTCCGTTTGAATAATTTCAAACTGGAGACATTCCTAATAACTGATGGTAGAGTGTTCCATGTCTTCACACCATTTAGCCTAAATGAACCTTGATATTTTGTAGTTTTTGCACGTGGCGGTCGAAGTAGGTCTTTATTTCTAGTGTTATACTGATTGGTATTTGTGTGTGTGGATAAACTCATTAAGAAGATAAGAAGGTGCCATGTCATTTAGACATTTATAGACCAATAAACATTTCTGGTAATCTCGTCTTGCCTGTAGATTTGGCCATGTGATCGTGTTATGGAGTTCACTTTGCGATACTTTCCTACCCTCTATTATACTTACAGCGCGTTTTTGCAGCCTATCAAGATAATCCTTATTTCCTTGCCCACAAACATCCCATACACTTGAACAGTAGTCAAGTAATGGTAGTATCATCGAGTTATATAACATAACACACGCCTCACGCGTAATGACTTTGCGCGCCTTCCATAGCATGCCAAGTCGAGATGACATTTTCTTGGCAGTATAATCAATGTGATCACTCCACGAGAGGCATGGATCAAGTACCACTCCAAGATACTTAAACTGATAAACTCTCTCGAAGATTTTGTCACTTACTTTGATAGTGAAGCTATCGGTCTTGTGCAGTCTTTGGTGTGTCCCTACTAACATAATTTTGGTCTTATCAAATTCAAGAATAGCTTATTGTAGTTTAACCATGACACAATAAGTTCAAGATCTTCAGATAGCCTAGATTCGATTTCTGCTACAGAATTACTGCTAAAGTATAAAAGAGTGTCGTCGGCATAAAGCTGTATGCTGCATGATCTAATTACAGAAGGCAAGTCATTTATGTATGCTATAAAAAGTAGTGGGCCTAAAATTGACCCCTGAGGCACTCCAAATAAAATGGGTTGCGGGTCAGATAAAGTATCATTAACCAAAACACTTTGAGTCCTATTAGACAAATAGGCTTTAAACCATTCTGTTGAAGGCTTGTCGAACCCCAATATTGCCAATTTCTCTAGTAGCCTGCAATGATCGAGAGTGTCGAAGGCCTTGGCAAGGTCCAGAAATACCAGACCGCTCAGTTTCCCGTTATCGATGTTGTAGAGGAGATCATTAGTGACGGCAGTTAGACAGGTAGATGTAGAATGCAACGGTCGGAAGCCTGATTGATAAACAGATAGAAGTTCGTATTCTTGAAAATAGGTGTAAACCATCTGATGTATTGCACGTTCAAATATCTTGCTATAAACAGGCAAGACAGAAATAGGACGATATTTTGAAGGGTCTGTTTTTGAACCTGACTTAAAAACCGGAGTAATAGTTGCATGTTTCCAATCTGCTGGTATTTCACTTTCAACCAGGCTTCTGTTCATAATGCTTGCTAAAGGTTCAGCAAGAACACTAGAACCGTCCTTGAGAAGACGTGCCGGTGTGTTGATAACACCAGTTGTCTTGTTTAATTTGATCTTCTTCAACTCATTACATATAAAGTCTGGACTAATCTGAGAAAACTGGAACTTGTGATGTACTGCAGGCGTAATTGGAAATTTAGGAGGCGAGTGAGTAGATACAATACTTTGTCTAATTTTCAAAACAGCCGAGTGAAAATAGTGCGAAAAACCCTGAGATATATCTTTGCGGTCACAAACAATTCCATCAGCAGATAAATCGTAGTTGTTTTGGGTGTTGTATACTTTTAAGTGAACTAGCAATCTATTTGAACGCATTCCACTGATATTTGGGCAATTATTTACAACTTTTAGAATGTTTACCCTGGTTTTGACGTCACTTAATTAGATCTAATTATAAAACAAGATGGCGGATTGCAGATATTTTTGTTCACAGATATTTCAAAAATTAAGGAAGTTACGGGGAAATTTTAAAAGGTCTTCATATATTATTTTTAATGTTCTTTCAAATGAGACAAAAAAAAATTTTATTGCCATTTCCCTTTAACTATTTAAACAACCTGTTAACAAACATATTTTGTATAATAATAAAATTATCGTATATTATGTAATAAAAGATTTCTGGTAGCATATAGGAATAGCCAGACCATTGGTTGCGTTATAAAACAACCCATGGTTATAAGCAAGCTTATAAGCGATCTTTAGGGCTTTGTCACCTATCCCTCATTTTGAACGTTATCTCGATCAATATTTAACCGTTTTCAATTGTGAAAACAGATTTGGAATTGGCGAGTGTAAATACATAAAACACGTACCTATTATAATATATATATATATATATATATCGCTAAATCGTAGAATACCCGTCCATTTTATACACAAATATCCAGCATATATCAATAGTGTATACATATACGCAAATTACAAACAATAAACTGTATACGTTATCTCGATCAATATTTAACCAATTTCAATTCTGAAAACATATTTGGAATTAGTGAATCTAAATACATAACACACATACCTGTTATTTTACGCAAACGTGTATACCCTTCGTAAAAACCTCTTTATGTTTTAGTTCTTCTGATCACAAATCAATAATGACTACTAGAATTTCTCTGCTCAAATATGGTCCGACTCAAACGGATCACCCAAAACGACATTTTACTACCTTATAAGGAGTTACCCTACCATGTGCGGCTTATATATATATATATATATATATATATATATATATATATATATATATATATATATATATATATATATATATATATATATATATATATATATATATATATATATATATATATATTTATATATATAGTGAAAGTGGTCTTACCTCAAAATGATAAAAGCCGCAACTGTCAGTTTCACGCAAGGCGATCTTCAGGCGAATGAAAAATTTCGATATTGATGGCCGCTTAAGTAGCTTTGGTCGAAAGATGGGCGTAATGGGCGCGTGGGCGTGTGGTCGGTGCCGACACAATGCATGCATTCCTCAAATTTTTGCGTTGCTAATTTTAAATTTGTTTTTATGACGGCATGTCGAAATTATTTCTGATCTTTTGTTGAGTAGGAAATGTTTGAGTTTAAAAGAAAAGAAACAAGATTTCAATATAACCTGGTCTATTTGGAAAGAACGGCTTCGTATTCGGGAGGATCAAAAATATGCAATTTATTTTTGGAAGAAAAACTTTGTATAATGAAAGCAGACAAACATTTCCTACTCAACAAAAGATCAGAAATAATTTCGACATGCCGTCATAAAAAAAAATTTAAAATTAGCAACGCAAAAATTTGAGGAATGCATGCATTGTTTCGGCACCGACCACACGCCCACGCGCCCATTACGCCCACCTTTCGACCAAAGCTACTTAAGCGGCCATCAATATCGAAATTTTTCATTCGCCTGAAGATCGCCTTGCGTGAAACTGACAGTTGCGGCATTTATCATTTTGAGGTAAGACGACTTTCACTATATATTCGCTCTACCTTTATGGTATTGAGCACTTTCAACGTTCCGTGAACAACATCACATTCGTTTTAGTATATATATATATATATATATATACGAATCTTTAGCGAGAAATGAGTCCCTGCCATGGTCAGATTATCACCCTCGCTTCGCTCGATCGCTTCGCGACCTCGCTTGCGAGGGGATTATATTTGGAATATCACAGATCTCAATTCCGACTCCTTGACTCTCACCGGGAGTTGTGCGATTGCCTAGGCGTTCGACTGCCTAAGCGTTCGATTGAACCTGTGTTTTCATGGCATTTACAAAGATATCAACCCTAATAATTTTAGCCGTATTGTAGCTTATCTCGCTTTAGTATGCACAATTCCTATGAAGAAGAAACACTTCAGATCGTTCAATATCTCAAACATATTGAATTGGAAAAAATATAAATTTAAACGGCATACGTTTACAGCGTAGCTATGCTAATGCTTATACTGTTGATATTTGTATATTTCACTTTAGAGATGAACCTTAAATATTTTGACCGAAATATCGCTTATCTTGCTTTTAGGGTACGGGATTCGTATGAGGAAGAAACATTTCGGGAAACAGTGCGAAGAACGGTCGAAGATTTAAAATGTGTGCACATAGAAAAATATAAATTTAAATGGCATTACGTTCAAAACGTTGCTAGGCTGCCTATAGATAAGACAAATATTGGCATATTTCGCCTCAGAGCACATGTAGACCTCAGAGCGTTACCTTAATGAGCTATTAAAAACGCGTTAAGGGATAGAGCAAAGTGGCGCTCTTGGTCAGCTTCTCATGAGAGTACAAATCTATAATAGTTATTATAAATTGAAAATCGGCTAGATCCGATTCAATATACGCTTTTTCCCTCGCGAAAAATAAAAGTTGTCTCCTCGTCGGAGCTTTGCGAAGTGCTTTCGTCTCCCAGAATGTCTAGCTGTATTTCTACGGTTCTCACACGAGTTTGTCCTCTTGCCCATCGTCGATAGTGTTATATATCCATAACGGCTGCGTATGTCAACATTCGTCGCAAAATAAATTTCCTTTGATTTACAGCAGCATCAATACTTTCATCTTCGTCGTAGCCTTCTATTAAACGTTTCATAGTTTTCCAAATCTTCAGATGAGTGCTATCTCGCCGAAGACCTAGCTTTTAACAATTTAAGATGTTTTTTGTATATTTTCATAAATTCCTTCATATATTCAGGTACCAAGGAATTATAAACATGTTTTGTGGCTTCTTCATACGTAATCCGGTTCCCCTGCATTGTTTTATCAATCGATCCGTCACGTATAGGGTCCATATTTTGGTAAACTTCGTTTAATATAAATTCCCATGGATTGATGCCCTCTTCCTCCGATTATTCGTAATTTTCGCTACCTTCCTCATCTGTCAGTGTATGATGTTCTTCCTCCGTCTCTTCTCCAGTTTCCTCGTCTGTGTAAGATTTCACACTTTTCCCCTCCAGCTCATCGTTTGAGTACAAGTCGTCATCTCTTGCAGAGGAATTACTTTTGAGAGATCCATTGACGTTAGGGATTGATTGTACAGAGTGACCTTCTCCACGGATGTTCTTCATATGACGATTAAGGTGCTCTTTTCTAGAAAGAGTGTTTCCACAAATGTCGCACTGATGAAACATCGTTACACATTCGCAATTGAAGACAGAATTAATCTAATTGCTATATTATCGATAGTTTATGAGACATATAACATGAATGGTTATAAATATCCCCCAACACGCCTAAAGCTCGCTAATTACCTCTCAAGCGCCCCCTAATTACCCCGAACTACCCTCATTCGCCCCCAACACCCCTCAAACACCCCTCAATATCCCTCAAACGCCTCCAACACCAAATGTAAGCGCGAGGGTGGCCGAATAGTTAAGGCGCTGGGCTTAAAGTCCCAGAGAACGTGGGTTCGAACTCAGGATTCAATGATTCAATCTTAGGATTCAATGATTCAATCTTAGGATTCAATGACTCAATCACTTCTTTTTTTTTTGCTGTCTGTATAGAATACATGATAAAACGGAGAAACCTTCCAAACACCCCACTGAAAACACCCCCGAAAATACCCCAAACGCCCCCCCCCCAAAAAAAAAAACACACCGCAAACACCCCAAACGCCCCCTAAATCACCCCAAACGCACCCCGAAAACACACAAAACGCCCCGAAAACACCTCAAACGCCACCGAAAACAGCCAAAGGCCCCAAATACACCCTGAAGGCCCCCAAGAACACCCCAATCGCCCCCCGAAAACATCCCAAACGCCCCGGAAAACACCCCAAATGGCCCGGCGGGCCTTTTTCGTGGCCTTCTGGTCCGTTTAACAAATACACCTACTACCCCCGCGCACCTCCATGCTCTCCCTTCCAAATCACCCATCCACCCCTCAAATCGCCATACAGCTGACAGGTCCTACTGGTACACGAGCTAGGGTTAGGAATCCTGAAGGTTTAATGACGTAATCTTAATAAATAATTACTCCCAAAGGTAGACAAGCTAGGGTTGAAAGGAAGGAGCCTGAGAACGATGACAAATGTATAACTAAAAATTTGAATATTTAATGAGACGGCATCCCTTTGGTCCCTGGAGTGGGAGGTGACGTAATATGAATAAATAATTATGGTTAAGGCTCCTCCAGGAAGACAAGATCATGACGTAAACTCAAAATTCAAAATGATGTAATGAATATTTAATGAGACGGCATCCTTTTGTGATAACCCCCGATATGTCGATCAAAGGAATGCCGCCTCATTAAATATTCATTATATCATTTTGAATTTGAGATTACGTTATGACTTCTCGTCTTCCTGGAGGAGCCTTAACCCTAATTATTTGTTCATATTACGTCATCCCTCACTCCAGGGACCAAAGGGATGCCGTCTCATTAAATATTCAACTTTTTAGTTATGCATTCGTCATCGTTCTCCGGCGCCTTCCCTCTAACCTAGCTCGTGTACCTTTGGGACCTCTAACCCTAGTTTCAACTACGTCATACTGAGTAATTATTTATTCAGATTACGTCAATAAACCTTCAGGATCCCTAAGCCTAGATCGTGTACTAGTAGGATCTGTCAGCTATATGGCGATTTGAGGGGTGGATGGATGATTTGGGAGGGAGAGCATGAAGGTGAGCGGGGTAGTAGGTGTATTTGTCAAACGGGCCAGAAAACCACGAAAAGGGTCCGCCGGGCCATTTGGGGTGTTTTGGGGGCGTTTAGGGTGTTTTCGGGGGGCGTTTGGGGTGTTCTCTGGGGCCTTCGGGGTGTATTTGGGGCCCTTTGGGTGTTTTCGTGGGCGTTTGAGGTGTTTTCGGGGCATTTTGTGTGTTTTCGGGGGGCGTTTGGGGTGATTTCGGGGGCGTTTGGGGAGTTTGAGGGCGTTTGGGGTGTTTTGGGGGAGTTTGGGGGTATTTTCGGGGTTGTTTCGGTGGGGTGTTTGGGAGGTTTCTCCGTTTTATCATGTATTCTATACAGTCAACAAAAAAAAAGAAAAATGATTGAATCATTGAATCCTAAGATTGAATCATTGAATCCTATGATTGAATCATTGAATCCTAAGATAGAATCATTGAATCCTAAGATTGAATCATTGAATCCTGAGTTCGATCCCACGTTCTCTGGGACTTTAAGCCCAGCGCCTTAACGATTCGGCCACCCTCGCGGTTACATTTGGTGTTGGAGGTGTTTGAAGGATATTGAGGGGAGTTTGAGGGGTGTTGGGGGAGAATGAGGGTTGTTTGGGGTAACCAGGGGGAGTTTGAGGTGTAATTAGGGAGCTTTAGGGGTGTTGGGGGATGTTTATAACCATTCATGTTTAGATGAGACGGAGGAAGAACACCATACACTGACAGATGAGGAAGGTAGCGAAAATTATGATGAATCGGAGGAAGAGGGCTTCAATCCATGGGAATTTATATTAAACGAAGTTTGCCAAAAGATGGACCCTATACGTGACGGATCGATTGATAAATAATGCCCCCTTAACGGATTACCTATGAAGAAGCCACAAAACATGTTTATAATTCCTTGGTACCTGAATATATGAAGGAATTTATGAAAATATACAAAAAACATCTTAAATTGTTAAAAGGTCTTCGGCGAGATAGCACTCATCGGAAGATTTGGAAAACTATGAAACGTTTAATAGAGGAAGAAGGCTACGATGAAGATGAAAGTATTGATGCTGCTGTAAATCAAAGGAAATTTCTTTTGCGACGAATGTTGACATACGCAGCCGTTATGGATAACACTATCGACGATGGGCAAGAGGATAAACTCGTGTGAGAACCGTAGAAATACAGCTAGACATTCCGGGAGACGAAAGCACTTCGCAAAGCTCCGACGAGGAGACAACTTTTATTTTTCGCGAGGGAAAAAGCGTATATTGAATCGGATCTAGCCGATTTTCAGTCAACGAGTTCGTATAATGACTATTATACATTTGTATTCTCATGAGAAGCTGACCTTATCGATGGATACGTTTGACTGAAAATAAATATTATTAAACTCACCATAATCTTCTCTGTTTCACCAAGAGCGCCACTTTGCTCTATCCCTTAACGAGTTTTAATGGCTCATTAAGGGAACGCTCTGAGGTCTACATGTGTTCTGAGGCGAAATATGCTAATATTTGTCTTATCTATAGGCAGCCTAGCAACGCTTTTGAACGTAATGCCATTTAAATTTATATTTTTCTATGTCCACACATTTTAAATCTTCGTACGAATCCCGTACCCTAACGCAAGATAAGCGATAATTCGGTCAAAATATTTAGGGTTCATCTCTCAAGTGA